>QZML01001134.1:640358-706339 GCA_016801275.1 Hystrix brachyura | reverse complement strand
TACAGGTACAAAATAACCATATCATGTACAGGTACAAAATAACCATATTGAGTATGATCATTATGTATATAATGTACCAATACATGTTCTTAGTTAAAAATAATTTTTAAAAAAAAATGTATAAATTAAGTAATTGGCAAGCAAGCCAAGATATAACCTTGTGAAAACCTTCATTAGCCATGAAAAAGAATGCTCATGGAGAGTCTTAATAATCCTAAAATAGCCTATGCTGTAATACTATCAGAAATGTAAAGTTTAAAGTAGTTTATGTATTTATATATATAGCTATATAGATCTATTATATACCTCTCTCTCATATATACATGAGAGATACATATAAAGAAATAGATATCGAAGATGTAGATGGAGATAAAGTAATGGACATGATTCAGATAGACAGTGCACACAAAAAAAGGCACAATACCTAGGTAAGAAAATGGAAATTTCGAGATCAGCCTGGGAAACTGAGAGACTCAGTGAGAGCTTGTCTCAAATTAAAAAAGGGCTTGGGATGTGATGCAGCCTGAAATCCCTGGGCTCGATCCCCAGTATGACAAAAAAGGCAGAATATGATACAGATATAGACATGATGATATTATGATGTAATAGTGAAAAAGAAAATGATATTACATGCAGTACACATAGCTGAGGTATACATGCAGACACAGATAAGGATATAGACAGGTAACAATCATATCTCTATGTTTAAAATATTCAGAAAGTCCCTGAAAGAATTTATTCTTTTTTTTTTTAACTGTTTAGCCATGCTATTTACAAGCCCTCTACAACTTCTGTACCTCCTGTAATAATCCACAATCCTTCTCTGGTGAGATAAATTTGCTACCTTTTAAAAGCTTTTTGCAAAGTTTAGAGTTTGCTTTTAAGGCTTATGCATGAAACGCATCCAGTTACAAGAATTCCAAAGAGAATGCTGCTTACGATATACTTGAGTGATAAAGGCCTGCATGCATATTAAAATTTTATATTAAAATACATCCTAACACTAGGAGGGTGACATCATCTTTTAAAATATTGATCTGAGTGAAAAGATCAATAGGATCCTACTGGAAGTCCAATTGTAATAAGTTCCATCAACTTTACACTTATTTATGCAAAGTTACTAGGATAAATTTGGGGAAAGAATAACCCCAACTGCATTGTCAAGCTGTCGATGTATTTTGGTTCTGGAGAGCAAAGATGTTAGAAGACTCAACGAAGGATGGTCTGAGACACTTTGATGTTTATGAGTTGGTTGCGATTTGCTGATGCAACATGGAATTTTTAAAATGCAAATATTCACAGCAGCACAATTCATAATAGCTAAATCTTGGAAGTGGCCTATACATCCATCAACATATTAATGGATACAGAAAATGTGGTGTTTATACACAACGGAGTACTAGTCTGCCATAAAAAAGAATAAATGTGTCTTTTGTTCAAAAACAGATACACCTTGAGATCATAATGTTAAATGAACTAACTCAGACACACAAGCTTAAATATCAAATGATTTCTTGTATATGAGAAACCTAAACTATAAATGAATGGCAAAATAAAAGATAAACCACAATAAATAGAAAGATGACCTTTTGCAAATTGGAAGGGGACAAGGAGATGAGAGAGAGGGAGAAGTGGTGAGAGGATGTATAAATAATTAAGATGTGTTTTGTGTATGAACTGACTCCTCACAAAGAAAATGATCAATATGTACTGTAAGTATGTATCAATAGATTTTTTTTGGGGGGTGTGCCGGGGATCGAACTCAGGGCCTTGTGCTTGCTAGGCAACCACTCTAACCACTGAGCTAAATCGCCAGGCCCCAATAGATTTTTTTTTTAAAAAAGAAAATATTAAAAAAAAAACCAGAAAGATAAACACATCCCTTCATGAGTTGGGAGTTTTCCCCTATGTATCTTATTGCTAGTATTTTAAGCATCAAATCTTCTCATTTACCAACTGTCAATTGAAAAGATTTCTAGTTGTCTAAATCAGTGACAAAGAACAAAGGTGGGGGCTGGGGATTTAGCTCAGTGGTAGAGCACTTGCCCAGCAAGTACAAGGTCCTGAGTTTGATCCCAGCACCAAAAAATCAAAACAAAACAAAACAAAAAATAGCAAAAAGAACATCAAGTTGGAAAAGTAAGTAGGATTAATGCAGCACTGAATTAAAATACAAAGCATACTCTGAGATTCCTTGTATCTGTACTAATATAAATGAATGAGTGAATAAATTAAGAGGTAAATAAATAGACAGAGGGGAAGAGTCAAATCTTCCCTGGGGGTGAATTCCACATGACTCATCTCTATGTTCCACAGCCAAGAAATTAGTACCAAATTTCCTTTCTCTCCCTCATCCCTTTTCTACAGACTTCCATGAGGAAAAATCTCGATTGTCAACTGAATTGACTCGGTAAAAAGTTGCTTTAATGTTAGACTTATTTATAAAAAATCACTCAGATAAATTTTGGGAAAGGACAACCCACTTAGGAGTTTAGTAAAGCACATTTCTGGGTATGTCTAAGTGGATCATGGGGACATAACCTTTCTGAAGATTATATCTGGTCCCCGGTTCCTATCTATCTGGCTTTTCCCCCGCACTCTGCTTCCTAGATGCCATGAACCAGTAGTTTTCTTCCACCATGATGTTTTCTGTCATGGAGCCATCCAGCCATGGACTGAATCCCTTGAAACCATAAGTCAAATAGGGGATTTTTCTCATTTAAATTGTGTATGTTACAGATTTTTTTTCCAGCAAAGGGAAAGCTAATATCAGAACAACTTCATGTATGGACTTATTTTCCTGAGTGAGCTGTGAAAAGTTTTGACTGGTGTGCAGGAGAATAGAAATGTTATGTGGAGAAGGCTGGCTTGTGTTACTTTGGACAGGGGATAAGGTGAACAGTAGCAGGAGGTCTCATGGATAGTTGGTACTCTTGATATTGCATCATGAGATGCACACGTCAATTCTCTAGATTTCCTCCCCCAAAACACAACCAAATCTAAAACATTAAGCAGAACAATCCCTGAATTTAAGAGCACACTACTTAATTCCTTAAAATTGGTAAGGTCAGTTATGGGTCTGTCAAAGATTGGAGATGACCAAAGAAACAGGTAAACGTTGTGTGGTACCCTGGATGGTTCCCTGGCATGGGTAAAGAACACTGACTGGATAAAGGGTACTTGGATTTGATCCATGCATGCTGTCAGCATGTGAGAAATATTGCACAGAACCTTATGTATATGTATAAGTAAAACGTACCATTTATTAAAAAAAAAAAACTGGTGAAATCCAAATTAAGTGATAGGTGTGGCAAATACTAATGTACCAATGTGAGTTCATTAGTTGTGACAGAGGAACCATGATAAAGGAAGATGTCAAATGTTTGTGGGGTAAACAAAAGCTCTGTAGAATTTACATAACTCTCCTGTAAAATGGCAACTGTTTGAAAATAAAGCTTCCTTTAAAACATAGACACTGTATTGCAAAAACATTCCCAAGGGAAAAATCAAACACAGTACTATTGATTTTATGTTGCTGGGACAAGGTATTTGAAACTCATAATTTAAAGGAACAGAGGTTTACTTTGGCTTACAATTTCAGAGTGTCCAGTCCATGGATGGCAGGATGCAAGGCAGAAATATCATGGCAGAAGGGCATGGTAGAGCAAAGCTGCTCGCCTCATGGAAAACCAGAGAGAGGGAGAAAGAAGAGCCAAAGAGAAACAGACTGGGGATCAGACTTAGTCCCCAGGGTCACACCTCCATAGCCTATTTCCTCCAACCAATCTTCATCTTCTAAGAGCTCATTCAGCAATTAACTCTTCAATTGGTCCCCTCATTGATGAAGCTAGTACCATCACAATCTAACCACTTCTCCTAGAGTTGCTTCATGCAGATAATGTGACAATCAACAAATAAATATTTTAGGAAATTCATCTCCATATTTGCTCAAGGAAACAAATCACTTAGGTATGAACCATAATACTTTCTTTCAAATAAAACCATCAACTGCTTATCTTAATCCTATAGAATCAAAGCTGTGATGTATGAATAAATAGTAACAAAATAAAATTCTCACGTAGCTCTCATTGAGCTAATAAAGGGCTCATTTCAAGTCTACTTATATCAAAGCATCACAAAAGGAAAAAATAAAAAAATAAAGTATAAGATACACAGCTTTATCCACAGAAGCATCTTGATGTGGGTAGGTGGGAAATGGTGAAAAACAAATATAGGGGCTGGGGATTTAGCTCAGTGGTTAGAGTGCTTGCCTTGCAAGCACAAGGCCCTGAGTTCGATCCCCAGCACCCAAAAAAAAAAAAAATATATATATATATATATATATATATAGTCAGTGATGTAGCAATCCAGTTGTTTATTAAATAATAATAATTCTCAGGTAAATAAAACTCCTTTCAATAAAAGCTGTGACACCAATAAAATTTCAGGTTGTAATATGTTTATGTACCGATTTCCAACAATGGATATATCTATTGTGTCTTGCAAATATATGCTATTTTTTTTAATTTAAAGGAAATACATCAGGTACACAGGTGTGAACTGAAAAAAACTCAAAGGCAGAATGGCCTAGACGGACTTTGTTTATGCAGGAAATAGACTTTTCAACTCGCAGAATGTTTGTATCTCCTTATTCTGACCTTTGTTGCCCCCCCCAGGCCCGCACTCTGATGCACACTCATCATCATAGAAACAAGGATTTCCCCAAGCCACTTTCCAGCTGGAAAACAGATCAAATGCAAAACTTTCAAGTTGGTAAGACACTCATAATCTAACATCTCCTGATTGACCTTCCAAAACTACTTCCTCTCCATTTCCCTCTTTGTGTGTGTGAAGACCCCAATGTGAATGTTCACCAGCGCAAATATTTCTCAGCTTTTAATTTGCCTCTAGGATGCTCTGTTTGACATTTAATCCTATAATAACAGACACATCTTTCCTCCCAGGACTGGAAAGAGGAGGAGAATCCATTAGTTTTTGCAAACAAACAAAGAAAAAAAATGCATGAAGTTTCCACCTGGGACAAAACCCAAGAGAGAAGGGTCCCTGTAAAAAAGTTTTATTCCCCTAAAAATGTCCTGAGATAGAACAAACTGTATGCAACACAGTTAATCCACATTTCAAAAAGCGTGAACATACTGGGTTCTTGCTGACAGATGGAAGTATAGAATCAAAGAGGGAGAACAAAAGGAAAAAGTGTCTGAGTCACCCAAATTGATTTCGTAGTAGTTCATGGAAGAAACCAAAGTTCCCGCATAGGAATGAGATGGAGACTGTTTTCTTCTTCAGGCCTTGTTGCCTTTGGTGGAAACGATTTACCTGTTTTATTCTCTGCCATACAATAGAGAAAGCTGAGCTCGGAATCATGGACTCCGTTTTATTTGGCAGTTTGATATTTCTTCTAATTTTGTTAACTCATGAGTTGGCCAAAAAAAAAAAAAAATAGGTTACGTTAGAAGCTGAAATTTCAGGTATTTAATCTTTATTTGATAGATGATATTTTAAAGCTCTGTTGTTGATGCTATCTGTGATTCAGTTTCTCTGATTATAAATGAGGGAATATAAATGACTGCTGAGTTGCGTTCTTAAAGTTCCAGCCATATGTGATTCTGAGTTATTTTCTAGTTTCATCACGAATAGAGCAACTAACCACCTTTGAAGTTAACTATTAGCAATCTGATCCTTACATAAGCACATTTCCACATGCCTGAATTAAAAGTGGTGAAAAGTGCACACGTAATGACACTCTTCTACTTGGGAGAATTAATCAATTCTGCTACCGCAGGAGGGTATATTTACTCTATGATAATTAATTATACATTCTGAAAACTACAAGAATTTGAAGGTTCTCAACATAGAAATGATAAATATTTGAGGAGATGGATATGTCAATTACCTTGACTTGATCCCACATGAGGTACAGGGATCAAACTATTTTACTGAACCCTGTTAACATATACAAATATATGTCAATGAAAAATAAAGAAATGCTTGTTACACGTGTAAATTTCACTTTTTAAACGAAAGTAGAGGGTCTTAATAACAACAACAAAAAAATAAGTATAGTATAATTTCCTGGAATCATCTTACATTGCCCACCTTTGATAAATTCAAATAGCCAGCATGTTTATATAGTAGAGACTTGAGAACTTTGGGTAATTTGGATAGAGGATTTTTTTTTTTCACTGTCAAATTGGCTTTGGAAGCATATCAGCTCAGCAAGGGAGGGAGGAAGGGGGAGAAGAATCTGCCTCCCCCCATCCACCTGCTCTGGGGAATAATGTTGTGCAGCTGGTCACAAGAAACCATGTTGCTTCACATACCACAGAGTGGGGTAAACATCTCCGGGAGCAGGTGCTGGTGGGCAAATTCCCCCACTGGGCTGTCCCTGCTGGTGGGCAAATTCCCCCACTGGGCTGTCCCTGCTGGTGGGCAAATTCCCCCACTGGGCTGTCCCTGCTGGTGGGTGGATTTCCCAGGTTGGGCTGTCCTTTCTGCGAACCAGACTCAGCCACGGCCTTTGCACTGGAATAGCCAGCGATCTCAGAAGCAGCCCCCAGGGATGCCCCCCGGGAAGGAGACTAATTTTGGGGAGTTTAAGCTCTGCACTCCAGGAAGTCCCGGAGCCCAGTGGACAGCCTGAGCGACTCCTGCCGTGCCCTGGTGTTAGGTCGCTCAATTCTACAGAGCTGTTATTTTTGGCAGAGGCGAAGAGCATGCTTTACATTTCACACTCACCTGGCTACTTCTTTCCCTGAATTTTCTCCCTTGTAAGTTATGTTTAAAGAAAGAAAACAATAGGGCTGGGGATTTAGCTCAGTGGTTAGAGTGCTTGGCTTGCAAGCGCAAGGCCCTGCGTTCGATCCCCAGCACCAAAATAAATAAATAAATAAATGAAAAAAGAAAGAACATAATAAATAGCTCACTTTGTAATTGAGAAACTACTATCCAGAAGATTTTTAAAGGATAAGTACCCTGCCTTGTGCGACGTCTTAAGAGCACGCATAACGACACTCCTGTGCAGCATTTTATTTTGTGAAAATTTTCGCGGTTTCGATTCTGTTCCTTAATCATTCCAAAAATCTGTTTATTTACTTTTTTCTTTCTTTAAATGTAATTTATGAAAGAGAAAACTCAGGGGCCGGGGATTTAGCTCAAGTGGTAGAGCGCTTGCCCAGCAAGCACAAGGCCCTGAGTTCCATCCCCAGCACCACCCCCAGAAAAAAAGAAAAAAGAAAACTCACAGGTACGACGCAGACTTCTTAATGCATGTGTAGAGTACATAAATGGCACATTTATCACCGCAAGCATTTATCATGTCTTTGTGTTGAGAATATTCAAAATCATCTCTATTTGCTATTTTGAAATAAAGAATTCATTGGTGACCACCAAACTTTGCCCTACTGTGCTATAGAATAGCGGACAATACTCCTATTAAGTTGCACCCCGTCACCCTCTAACTGTCCTGCATTTTGTTAGCATTATGATCACTGGGACAAATTCCTGACACCCACAACTTAGTGGTTTACTTTGTCTCATTGTTGGGGGGATTTGGTCACGGTTGGTTGACTCCAGGGCAGAAACGGCACGATGGAAGGACACGGCGGCGGAGGGAAGCAACTCAACTCCTGGCACCCAGGAAACAGAGCGAGACAAGGAGGGCGCCTGGGACAACAATCCACCCTGCCGGTCACTCCTCCACCAAATGACCAAAGTCTTCCGCTCAGGCCCCACCTCCTCACGGCACATCTAGCTACCGAACTCATCCACGGATGAACCCACCAATGCGCATGGCGGCCCGCTGATCCAGTCATCTTCCAAACACCTGCGATTTGGGGGATTCATTTTCCATGTAAACCATAATACATCGCCTGTCTATCCCTCCCTCTCCTATACCCTCCTCAGCCTCAGTTAGCCACCATTCCACTCACAAGCATTAGGGTTAGGGTTAACCCACTCACAAGCATTAGGAGGTCAGTTTTGTAGCATCAGTTTTGCAGCACGATGGTGGGGATTTGTCTTACTGTGCCTGACTTATTTCATGTAACCCCAAGTACACAGTATCATGAGGTGGCTACAGATCACTTAGGTTTGTAAATTACGATGTCATAGTCTAGCTGTTCCTCAAAGGGAAGCTTGCCAATCAAAATCATAATATAGCCACATAAACTGTCATGGCGCCCGGAAACAAGGTTTAAGTGAAGCAAGGTATGAACTGTTATTTTACCCCTGTGCTGTGCTGCTGCTTAATTCCTACCACGGATCTGTACTGTCGTTTCTGTGGTTGGTTGATGCTACTGCTACAAACAGTGGCGTTTCCCCCACTTCCTGTTTCATACAGCATTATCTCTACTTTATTCTTCGTGTCTCTGCGTATTGAATTGCTGTTCTGCTTCCACTGAACTGTCCCATTTTCTGTCTGCTGTATGTAACCGTTGTTTCCTCCCCTTTCCTCCTTCTGGGCTGCACATTAGATGGTAACCTTGAATCTTCCACAGCTGTAAGTAAATACACATCCAAATAGTAAGCATTTACCTGTTAGCATTTAGAATACATTTACCAGTGTATTCTAAACTACGCTTTCATCCCACAGCAGAAGCTTAGAAAGTGGGTAAATTTACCATACAGGAGAGATGTCTTTATTTGTGGTACTGTGGATTGAAGGCAAGGCCTAAATTGATGTCAGCCAGACTGTGTTAGAAATTGAGATCCCCCTGCCTCAGCCTCTCAGAGTGCTAGGATTCCAAGCATGCATCACAATGGCCAGCTGGCTATCTACTATCAAGCATTCTCCTCAGCCAACAGGGCAAGCTACCAACCGAAGGCTGAGGGAAAGATACTATAGAAAGCATTCCTGGGAATAAGCAGCCTCTTTTTCCACCAAAGTTCATGGTAAAATTCACGAGCTCTCCTCAAATAGGTTTCTATTCTTGCAAACAAAAATCAGTAGTCCACTCTTCTGAAGAAGTTATAATTTAACAGTATATTATTACCATCTAAGAATGATAAAGTCAATGCAATTCTTAATATTTGAGATGTAGGGTCCTGTAATTTTACCTTTAAATATTTAAGGTATTTATGTGTACAGAAGCCAGCTCTTACTTTTCAAACACTTAACACAGTGTGTAAGATTGCGCACACTCATACTCCCAATCCTACACACAACGGAAGACACTTTCTGATAAAACACTTTTTTTGCTATAACGGGGATCAAACCCAGAGACAGTCTACCACTAAGCTACACTCCTAGCCCTTTATATTTTTATTTTTTTTAATTTTAAGACCAGATCTCTTTAAGTTGCCCATGGTGGGCTCAAATTTGCAATCGTTCTGCCTTAGCCTTCTAAGAAGCTGGGATTACAGGTACTTGGCGCTGCACTCAGCTCAATTGATTTGCCATTAAAAGTTAACACTCTGGGCTGGGGATTTAGCTCAGTGGTTAGAGTGCTTGCATAGCAAGTGCATAGGCCCTGAGTTCGATCCCCGGCACCAAAGAAAAAAAATAAATAAAATTTTAAAAGTTAACACTCTGTTTCACTTTTTGATGGTCCTCTCCTTTGTATTTCTTCCACTACTAAGGAGGGGAAATGTACTGATATACAGCTGATATAGGAAAGACAAACAATTGGTTTTCTTCTTGGTTCACAACGAATGTGGAAGAAAATGAATAAAATTGAAATGCACACAAACTCACACACGCAATTTGGTTCTCCCAAATATCTTGGCA
Source organism: Hystrix brachyura (assembly GCA_016801275.1). NCBI lineage: Eukaryota > Metazoa > Chordata > Mammalia > Rodentia > Hystricidae > Hystrix > Hystrix brachyura. Next base: position 696,594 of record QZML01001134.1, on the reverse strand, counting down.
AGATTTGCGAGTAACTTCCTACTTGTGTAGCTCTTTTATTTCTGCCCCGTGTCAGTGAAATATAAAAGAAGTATTCTCAACATTCAACTATGGTGAAGTTGGGTAAAATTCATCCCCAAGTTCAATGCCAATTCTGCTATAAATCTCTGCAAAGGGCACAACGTGTCTTAATGTACCTGTTTTCGGTGTTAAATTTGAGACAGGTTATACAAGATGTATGAGGTTTGCCAAAAATATTTGACAAGGGAGATTCTGTAAGAAAGGATCCTTGATTTATGAATCCCATTACTTATTAGGATTTTTTGTTTGTTTGTTTTTAATTAGTATATGTTTGCAATCCATAATGATTACATTCATCTTGGGCAACTGGTATATATGTTGACTGCATAATAATCAGGGTTATTTCCCCCTTGTGCCCCACATTCCAATCTGCTCCCTTTTCATATCCACCAATTCCTACCATGTCTTCATATATTTATTTTAAGGAATCTCCATGAAGAATTTTCTTTTAAAACAGTGCAATCTATGCCTGATATTTAAGCAATCCTGCCCCACATCTATGAGCAATACTATTTTCAAAGTTAGCTCATGATTCTAAAACATCTTAAACTGTAGGAAAACCTATTATATGTGAGACTATGGAGTTTGAGATGATTATGCATGATTTTACAATCTTTTAGTCTCAAATACATTGAAATCCATAATGTCTTAAGCGTTGCTTACTGATTTTAAAAGGACAAAAGAATGGTTATTAATGAATGATGCTGGCTCCACAATCATAGGTTAAAAAAAGAAAAAAAAAATCTTGTGGGTCATCAATTTACTGTTCACTCAAAGCAATATATTTTATGTAGTTATTCATAGGATTTGCTAAAGTGACAGTCAAGATTACACACTGGGTTTGAAATATATGTTAATATAACCAGCCATAAATGTATACATAGCACATGAAAAATGCTGTTAAATCATTATAAAAATGTTTCTTCAGCATTTCTCAAGTCTTCCTTTTAAGCACCATTCCCTATCTTGTCTGATCATCTGCTGAATTACTTTCATTGTTCTTTAATCTTTCAAGGATTTCTAAGATGTTATCAATCATCAAAGTACAGAGAAGGAATGAAAGGAAGAAAGAAAGAAGGAAGAAAAGAAGGAAGGGAGGAAGCAAGGGAGAGAGGGAGAGAGAAAGAAAGAAGCAAGGAAGGAAGGAAGGAAGAAAGAAAGAAAGAAAGAAAGAAAGAAAGAAAGAAAGAAAAAAGAGAGAAACAGAGAAAGAAAGAAGAAAGAGAGAGAAAGAGAAGGAGAAGAAAGAAAGAGAAGGAGGAAATAAATGATGGAGGGGAGGGAAGGAAAGTACAAGATGAAAGAAATAATAAAGCATACCGGAAAATAGGAAAAGGTGATGCAGAGCAAACTAGACACGTGAAGAACTTACTTATGAATATTCAAGGCAAAAAAAGATTTTTAGAGGTATACAAATGTGTCTGCTTCCCCTGGATAACGGCAGCATTGAATTTTCTTCCTGGTCTGTATCTCATGTATAGAAGATCAGTGTGATGGAAAATGAAAGAGCGCAAGTGAACTGTTGGAATTCAGATGCTGTTTTCCATCCAAAGATAAATATATCTGAGCTACCAAATTTCCTTCTTGCCAAGGGAGTAGCACACCAACACCCGCCATATTGATTTTCTCATCTTTATCAAGACCATTGAGGCGAGTTAACCCCCTGCCTGCTCTGCAGAGAGAGAAAGGAAGTTTGGATGGAAAAAAGACATTGTCATGATGATCATCTCCATCACCACCACCACCACCACCACCATCACCTCCATCATCAGCACCTTCCCCATCATCACCACCACCATCTCCATCATCATCACCTTCCCCATCATCACCACCACCATCTCCATCACTGTCTTCCCCACATGTGTGGACTTCACTGATACACTGTGACATTCTTGCCTGCTGAATGCTGCCCGACCTGAGCTGGTTTGTTCATCTTGTCTTGTAGGAGCAAACGTCACCCGTCTCTCTGAGCAAGAGGATTTTGTATCTTCACATAGCTCCTGATGGGAGGTTTCCAGGTTGGTCATAAGAGCCCACCTAGAACTAGTTCTTCCCCCGAGGAGCACAAGGCATGCTTGCCACCAGGAGACCATGGATACCTCTGAGTTCTCTTTGAATGGAGTGTCTTAGAAGCATTGATACAGCTACCGTGGACCAGCTTGGGAACTTACTCTCCATCTATAACACAAAATGCATGTCAACTTTCTTTCTGTCTCCCTGTCCCTGTCTATATATTTCATGGATCTATTCAAATACATATTATTACATATTTGTATGAATTTTACCATATTTTATGTGTTTAAATAATTATGTATGTTTAGGTCACAACTTGTGTATGTAAATCGTTTTTGATAAATGTATTATCAATAACATAAAATGTATGGGTTACATGTTATAAGAAATTTATTGCATCTAGTAAGTATTTCTATATAATCTTATGTGTAAAAAAAACTAAAATGATATACTTAAATGAATAGGATTATTATACATCGGTTTTTCAATGAATTTTAGAGTCCGGCTACTTGAGATGATAAAGGCTAGCATGGGTGAGGTCTGGGGTGGAGTCTCCACCATTGCCAAAATAAATAAACTGCAAATGGGAAGGGGACCAAGAGAGAAACAGCAGGGAGGGGGTGTAGAAAATGAAAAAAGAATTAAGACAAGACATGTACATGTAGCAACTTTCCACGATAAATGTAATCATTGCACGTTGCATACCTGCACTGATAAAAGCTAGCAGTACAGATATAATAAACGGATGTATAAAAAAATGTTGGAGTCGAGCTAGTTTCTGCGCTAGGGCTTGCCTGGCTGAGGCCAAGGGCTAGATCCCGAACACGGCAACTATAAATGAATAAGTACATGGTAAGAACTTCGGTCGTCAAGTTTCAAAACTGTGTATACACTGTGTAAATAAAACTACACCAAAATTTTGTAATCTCTAAATTGTGCAGATAAAATTATGCAGTTATATAGTATATAACTGTGCCAATAGAATTATCTAGAAATATATGGCAACATAAACCTGAAACACATGGTGGTTTTCTTCATCAATGACATGAAGTGTACAGATGTCAAATTCTTTAAAAGTACCTTCTTGCAATTATAAATAAGTGCACGGCATGATTAGATGGAAATTTAGGAGTATGTCTACACGAGGTGTATGTGTACGAGGTGTGTGCATATTATGTTCGCATACACTGCAGTGTATATAAGGAAAGCTCCGTAGATATGATTTGCAAACCTAAGTATTTTCTGCAGTGGTCTGTCTCGGTTTTATCTGTGGCTGCACGGATCTGATGATATGTTTCTCTACCTACCAGCATATCTCTGTTTGCAGCCCTACGAGTGTTTGCAGACTGGGAAAAACGTGTAGGTGTGTCTTTAAAGAAGTGGGCAGGGCGGCAGAGAGGAGGCCTGCCATAGACAGTGCTTTGGTGTTTGTCCCCTTTGCTGTTGGTAGTGGCTGGTAGTGTTGGTAGTTACTTGCAAGATCCTGAGAGAGCGCAAGGAAATGACCAGCCTTGTTGAACTTGCATGCGAAAGAACTGTGTGGGGAGGGAGGAACCCATTATCACAGAGAGACTATGGGACACCACTCAAGTTTTGTGGCTTCAGGCCTCTCCGTGTTTATTGCAAGGCTGAGCTGAAGCAGTGTCATGGCTGTGTCCTTCAGGGCTACTGTGGGGACAGGTTTCAACACGGCTATCTGGGCACTGAGCAAAAGAAAGGTGCGACTCTCCTACCACCAACTAAACGGCTGCAGACTCCAAGCTTTTCCAGAGAGAGCCCAGAGAGCCCTACCAACGTTTGTCAACTTGTCCTCCCCAGGATGCGAAAAGGGATGCCCAGGAGAGGGGGCTATCTTACCCCAGACGCCACCTCCGTGGTGTCACGGTGGACACAGGTAGCAACACTGTTTTAGGAAATAGTTCTCAAATCAGAAGAGAACACTTTTAGCTTTCAGGAAATACAAGAAAAGATAATATTTGTCCTGAAACACACTCTCTACTTATTTAGGTCTCATTGTTAATGAAAGTCTTCACTCCCAAAAGAGGAAGGCACGCGGAGCAATTATAGGCAACTTATGTAATGAAGTCTCTCTCTGTCTCTCTCACTCCTTCCCTCTCTCCCTCCCTTCTTGCCTTCCATCCATCCTTCCTTCCTTCGTACCCGCCTATCTTCATGCAGATATCCTTCTTTCCTTCTTATCTTTCTTTCCAGATTACACCCAAGATTTTTGCAGGCACTGAGCTATGTACCCAGCTCCCTCTTTAAAAATTTTCTTTTCTTTAAATTTTGAGATAGACTACCAGTAACTAGTCAAATTGCCCATGCTTCAGTGGAATTTGGATCTTCCTGCCTCAGCTTCCCAAGGTGCTGGGATTACAGGCATGTGCCACCTCAGCTGGCTGAATTGTTTTATATCAGATATGTTTGGCTAAAGATGGGGAATAAGAAAACGGAAGTGACTAAGGGAACAATATTTTTCATTCTGATACTCATACACACAGTTTTCATCTAATGATGAGCAACGGGTGAGAAAAATATTTTATGCAAAAACAGCCCCCTGCGGTGTTTTCATATGTAAGCATATAAAACCCGCTACTACACACATGTTGCTGTTCTTACACACACAGCTTTGCGTCGTATGGATAAATCTGTCCAATAGGGAAAACCGGTTAAAAACAGCATATTTACTTTGCAAAATATAAAAATAAAAGAGATGCTTATTTTCATGAGGTTTCCCATCTTACTCACAGAGTTATACCCATTGCAAGTAGTAAAAAAATCTGAAAAGTAATGCGGCAAATCGACATCTCCCTGGGCTCGCTCCCGTACACCCGGCCCGTGGTTCTGAGGCCACAGTTCGAAGCCACAGGCCCGACTGCCAGCGCTGACCGTAGAGCGAGGTGATATTGCTCCCGAGGTCCGTGGGACCAAGTACTGATGATACTGAGTTATTAAGCATGGAGGACAATGCTTGGAACCAGTGAAGTCAAAACCAGCATCACTACACGAAGGGCTCTTTTTCCTCACTGTGCAACAATAAATGTCAATTTACAAATACGACTTTTTACTGGTGAAGATCACAGCTTCCCTGATTTTTGTCCTTTCTGTAGATGACCCCAAAACTGATCAGTTTTAACCAACGCTAGTTTCTTGAACTAATGGCAATGACGGGCTAAGTTTCACTCTTGAAAATGGTACCGTTTTGCAATGTAGGACTCCCTATTTCTTTGCCACTAAAATAATACCGTTCATACTAAACAAACACAGGAAGTCAGCCTGGACCTGGGGTTGACACGGGGGCCTGAAAAAGAGGCACACCGATACTATACAGTCAAACTTAGCGTGGCATGGTGGCTCATGCCTGTAATCACAGCACTCTGGGAGGCTGAGATAGAAGACTCTCAAGTTCTAGCTCAGTCTGGGCAACTTAGGGAGACTCTCAAAATACAAAATGAGCTGGGGAAGTAGATCCTTGTAAAGGCCCTAAGTTCAAACTCCAGGACCAAAGAAAAGAAATCAGACACTTTGAGATGTTAGATTTAGTTCTCATGATAAAGATTTAGATCCATTCATCCAAACAGAGCTAATGTCATAAAACCAACATCATCACCAATTTTAATATGAAAAACTAAACGAGTCTGTTTGTAACCCAAATTTAGTTCCCAGTTCCTGTGTGGCAAGACACTATCTATTTATATAATATACATTACACATAAAACAGTCCAGAGGAGTTTCTGGATTATTTCTTCAGATTCCCAAAGAAGTTTGAGAACACACACCATTTCATTAACACTATCTCAAAATCAAGTTCGTCTCCTTAAAATTGATTTCTTCACCAATGAGATTCTACAAGTTCATTCTACCTCACCTGTTACCTAAATTGTGCTGTGACTGCACATCTCCTCTTTAGAATAAGTTTTTTTTTTAATTCATTGTATAATGTATCTATATATTCACATGTGGACTGATATATAGACCTAGCTGTATAGGGACCTGTAGATGAGATATAAAACCTCATCTAATCTGGTAGCTGACATGTTCACCAAATCGCACGTAGTTGTGTAGAAGGCTTAGTCAAAGGGAGAATTCATTAACAAAATTAAGAATGAGATGAAGTCTGTCCCCTGAAAAGGAGAAAAAAATGGGCTAATTTAAACAGAACTGAACACGGGATTATTATATCCCATTGGAGATTATTATATATGATTTTTAAAAAGTGCAAAGCATTGCAGAAAGGAAATAGGAATATATTGTGTCTTACCAAAGGAAAAAAAAAAAAGTAAACCTGATTTTGCAACTGTGTTTCACACACAAAAATGACCTCTCTTCCCTTGGGCATGTAACAGCATTTTAACCAGATAAATCAGTGTTCGGAGTGAAGTCAGGAGAAAATTTTAAAGTTTCCTCATTGACCTCGTGGGGAAATAATAAATTCCATGAATAAATCGCACTATTACTATCCACAAGTATCTAAGCAAGGTTTAATATAATGGAGTCTAACGTATCAGGGAAAGAGGCTAAATAAAGGTCCTTTGTCCCAAACCTGCAGACCTGGATGTTTACATTTATGAGAACTTTTCCATATTTTTGGTCAGAGAATAAAAAAACAAACATGTGTGTCTCTCTGTGTACACAAATTACTACAAAGAGGGAAAAAAGGCCAAATTCATAAATAAAGGAAATGCTTCATGTACATATGATTACTTTACCTTCCAAGGTGGAAAAATTACATAATTACAAATGCATTGCATGCTATCTGCTTGTATCTATATGAGCCTGTGGACACCTCATTCATCTACCTTTGGTAGAAATCAGTCACTTTACCAAGTATCTTTTCTACACTTAGGTTTGGTTGGAAATTAGCTAGTCTGCCGGCTTTAAACCTATGCACTTGAGAATATCTTAGCTTTTCTTTTTTTTTTTAAATGCAAAGCAAAGCAACACTTCTACTATAGAAATATATACCAAAATACCTTTAAAACTGCCCCCAAACGTGGCCATCATAAGTGAAAATAGAATTTTCACTAAATCTCCTGCTGGAAATAATTTTGCCTTCAAAAAAAAAAAAATCAAGCCTCTTTTTAATCCCGTGATTTAAAACTCATGAAGTAATTTTCTACTTGCCACAGTTAGTCCTGATTATATTTTACATATCAAAAAAGATAAATGACATAGATATAGATATAGACAGGTATATATTTACATATATGTTTGTATACATATCTATTCATCCTACATTTTCTGGGGTAATAGAATTCTCTGAGTTTCACGTCTGAGAAAACACATATTTGCAGAAGTCTCTATGAATTCCATTTACAGGGAAATTTAAAATTTCACGTTCTTTTTTTTTTTTTTTTCTTTCCTGGAAATTAGGGATTATTGCTGCAACTCTTGTATCATTAGCATCCACCCATCTTCTGTTCCGTCTACACAGGAACGTGTTTGCTGAGGATTTAAAGGATTACTGTTCACATCTCCCGCACAGCCAATTAAAAGCATAAAATAATTCTCCACTCCCGCAAGCAGCCCCCACAAAAATGCAGATTTCTTCGCCAGCTGATGGGTCCTGCCGGCTGTCTGTGCTCTAGGAAAGCGCTAAGCGTGGGGATTCAACCCAGGCCGCCCCTCCGACCCTCAGAAGGTGCCTCCTTCAGCCCCAAAGTCAGCGTCTGCACATCCTGGACGCGTGAGTGCCAGCCCCAAAGGGTCCCCTACCCGAGCTGTCTTGGGCATGTCCTTCTGTGTTCTCTGCAGCGCGCCTACACCATCCAGCCTTTCTGCCTTGTCAGGAGGGCTGGGTCTCTCTCAACTTTTTCTTTTCTTCTTTATTTTTTTCCTCGGCACCCCCCTGCACCCCCACCCCCCAAGCTCGCCGAGACCTGATCCTGAGGCGGGATGCTGCGCGCACCCGAGTCACCCAGCAGGTGCGAGCCGCGCGCTCCTCCTGTCTGCACCCGGCCAGATGCAGCCCCCTTCCCAGAAGAGCGTGGGACGGGGACACAGAAGACCTCCCCCCGCCTCCAGCGACCAAAGAGAAGAAAATAATAACGATCATGATAATTAAAATAAAACACCCCCATCCTAGGAAGAATATATACTACCACCTTGTGGAGCCTGCGAGCAAGAACAGCACCTGTTTGGTCCCACGAACCCCCCACCCACCGCGCCATCACCCCGAATATCTCAAGTTGGGTGCGGAGGACAGATGGGGATCCCCTCCCCTGTGCTCACCCCACGGTCCTCCGTGCCCTCGCCGGGGTGGCATCGGCGACGCGCGCCCCGGGCTGTCGCAAGGTGCAGGCTGGAGCCCCCCGCGGCCGGCACCGCGCGCAGCAGTGACGACCCCGGCGCCCCCTCCCCGGACCCCCCAGCGGCCGCCAGCGCACCCCCCGCCCTCCTCACCCCAGACAGCTCGGCACGGCGGATCCAAAAATAAACACCGAAGAGGCCCACACCTGCCGGGCGGCTTGCGAGAAGCCGCCAGAAAAAGGAAAACCGCATCCCCCCAAAAAGGAAAAAACGGCTTTGGGGAAGGGGAGGGAACGATGCAGAGACCTCCGCGCGCGCCCCTCGCCCTTCCCAGCGGGACGCCCCTTCCCAGGGTGGTCTTACCAGGCCTCGGGGCTGGGCTGAGCTGGGGGGTGAGCGGTCGGGGGAGGCTGGGGGGACCCCCTCGGCTCCCGCCCCCGCAGCTCCCGGAAGAAAGGGCGCCGTGTCTGCCCGCGAGCAGGCGCCGGAATCGTGCGCCCCGGTCCAGAGGTGCGCGGGCACCCGGGCCTGGTCCAGGGTGGGGGTGGATGGGGAAGAGCGCAGAGCCTGGCTGGGGGTGGGGGACCCCTGAACCTACCGGGTCTCCCAGGGGCTAAAGAACTGGGACGGATTGCGGAGGGGGAAGGGGCGGAGCGGGGTGTTGAGGAGCCCGAAAGAGGCAAGAGCCCCCCTGGCGTGTTGGAGAAGGGGAGCCTCAGAGTGGGGGCACATGGAAGGGCTGCTGGGCCTCAACTCCCACAGCATTGCTCTCCCCCAAGCCCTGCAGCCGAATGACACCTCCCTCCTTTTCTCCTTCCATCCTTCGCTTTCTTCCTCAGCCCCCTGCCTGCTCGCCCCGGGTAGCCTCTCCCCCTGAGTGCATTGCGGGGTGCAGACTGGGGGCGCCCCCACACCAGCCGTGGAGTCAAGTTGCACGGCTCTCCCGGTGGTCTCTTAGCCCATCGCCCCCTCTCCTTTCCCTCCTCTGCCAGGCTTGGTGGATCTCCGCCAAGGAGCAGTGGCACGGAGAGGGTCCAGCTGCGCAAGAATCGGGGGCCGGGCGCGGGGGATGCAGTGCGCCCAGGGAAAGAGATGGGGGCGGGGGCAGTGGATGGGAAGCGCACGGAGAATCGCTTCAGGATCGGAGCCGTGCTGTCCCAGGATAGCGATGGCGATGATGGGGGATTCGTGGAGCCCTGTCCCCACTCCCACCTCGGGGACAGGCGGCTCGTGCGCCCCGCGACCGTGAAGGAAGGAGCTTGGCTGACAGGCACCAGCTGGGGACCCGGGTCCCCCTGAGACCTGAACCAGAGAGCCTGGTGCCTAAAACCCTCCTGCTACCAACTTTTCTGGTCCTCTGGAAAAGCTTGGCGATTTTGCTCTGGCTGTCGAAAGGGCCGGATTTGAAAATCTCCCCAGCCAGCAACCCCTCCACAGCCTTCAGCGATCTGGTCTCCTCTGCACCCGACCCAGACGCACCCGGGGAAAGGAGACGCAGGTGCCTGCTGCCCCCCACCTTTTCAGAGCTAGCCAGCCAGCGCTCAGCTACCGAGATCGGGTCTTCGCCGGGGTCTGCCAGCGCGCCCCGATGGCTCCCCAGCAAGCGCAACCAGGCCCTAATCAAGTGTGTTATTCTGATCCCACACAAACCTTCATCTTATCCGAAGCGAGCAGATGAAGGAAGAAAAAAAAATCGCTTAATGCAAACCAAGCCAAGCCTGTTTTTTCCTGTTTCTGTCCGGTTAACCCCCACCCTCCCCTCCCCAAAGCACCCCAGGCGGTTGCAACTGACTCTTTTCTCCAGAAGGAAAGAAAAAAGAAAGAAAGAAAGATAATAGAAAGCCCCAGGATGCTCACAGTTTGAGCAACTCCAGCGTTCAGGGCCAGTCCGGGTTTGCAGAAAACGGGCTCTTGCCTTCCTCTAGTCTCTCCGACTGCAGATACATAATTTTTTCGTCCTCTCTCCACCACTCTGTTCTGTTTATTTGTATGGCGAGCAGCGCTACTTTGTAAACACAGCACACACAGCACCCCCCGCCACACACACACCCGAGGCACCGAAATAGCTGATGGCAGCAAAATGGTCCCAATGTCCCCCCCACCGTTTTTTTTATTTTAAAGTCACCAAGGGGAAAAAAAAAAAAATCAAGTATCTCTGTGGAGATGTGGTGCAGCTCGCACATGACCAGCCTCATATAGATGTCCACACACCCACCCACGACGAAGAAATGGAGCAGCAGATGGGAGAAGAAAGTCTCGCCCGAATTTTCCAAATCAAAGAAAGAAAATAAATAAATAAGACAGACGCCAGACTAAGAGGGGGGTGAAATGGTCTGCGGCTAGCCGGAAACTACCTACTAGCTTTTGGAAGGGAGAAATGGCAAATCAGAATGTTTAAATGGCTTTGGGAGCGGGGAGGGGGAAAGATAATGACAACCCAGACACAGTTTAAAACCGTACTTACCTTAGCGCTCGGATACCTACATCGGCGGCGAAGGGTCTTTTCACTTATCTAGATTTTTCTCGGCAGCGGAGACCAAAGAGTGTGATTCGGGAGGATGTCCACACACCGGCTCGGTTTGCTTATCCAAAGGAATGTGAGGACCACGGATGGGTATCACCATCAGGAGAAGGAAATGGGTTGTTTCTATTCTCAGAAATCTGTGTGGCCAGCAAGGAAGAAAAAAAAAAAAAAAGACGTCAGAATTGGGGCAGGAAGGACAGAGCTAGGGGCTGAATAACAGCTCTGTGCTGGGAGACAGAGACGGCAGAACAACCGGGTTTGCAAGAAAAAGAGAGATTGAGAAGCCTGGTCCTGCTGCCTCCTGGAGTTCTCTCTCTGCTATTGGACCAAACTGAATGAAATTTACAAAGCCAGCAGCCAATAGATCTCCGCAGTCGGCCCCATCTCTACAGAAACCAGAGCCACATCTACAACCTATGCAAAGAGCAGCTAATCCCAGCGCAAACCAACTGTGACACACGGCTCCCGCTGCCAGGGTGGGAGGACGCGACACAGACCGGCCGCCGTGCCAGAAGTGACGGTGCAGCATCCTCCCGCCGATTCTGGAAGCTTCAGATACCCTCCACATCACCCAGGCCGAGAGAGTCGCTCGGGTCTTTAACTTTGTAAGGTCATTCGCCCCAGGAGTCCCAGGGACCGGCTCGTCCGTGTTGCTCTTGGGGGTTATGTTACACGGAGACGCAGTAAGGTTTAAAATATTGCTTTTTAAGGGACAGCGAAATCGGGATGCAGAGCTTCCCAATTGTCTTGCACCTGGGTGATGATAACGTGGAGATTTGCCTTCATTGCTTTCTTTGATCCAGTCACGGTTTTGATGAAAATACCGGAGCTGGGTTGCGATGGGCTGGTTAGATTTAAATACCTTGCACGCCCCGTGAAGTTGGAGTCCTGCATCCTGCCCAGCCAGTTTATGGTTGAGCAATGTGACCTTGTTTTCAAAGTTTGGCTACAAGTTAGCTTTGAATGTGCAAGGTCTGAAGTTCCTATTTCATAAATCAGACATCAGCTCTAGGAGGGGATGGCCGTGTAGCTCAGCGGTAGTGTGCTTGCGTAGCATGTGTGAGGCCCTGAGTTCCATCTGCAGAGCCACATACACATGAGAGCACACACACACACACACATGCACACACATATTCCAATTATAGAGCTGTATGGCATTGAACACAGATTCTTAAATTAGATGGTTGGGTTCGAGTTGCCTGTGAGGTTATTTGTATATTTAAGCATTTTTGTCTCTATTGCCATATCTGCAAGAAGAAGATGATAAATGTAACCATTTCATTATCATATTACAGTGATGCATGCACATCCATGTCTATAGCAGCACGACTCATAATAGCTAAATCTAGGAAGCACCTTATATGTCCATCAACAGATCAATGGATAGAGAAAACGTATTTATACACAATGGAGGGCTACTCTGCCAGAAAGAAGGATAAACTTGAGTCATCTGTAGACAAATGGATGCACCTTGAGACCATAATATTAAGTGAAATAAATCAGACATGCAAGCTCCAGTATCACATGGATTCTCTTACACGAGAAACCCAAAGTATGTATAAAAAGTGCAATAACAGATAGATGGTGGGAAACAGGGAAAGAGATGTTTTGCTAAAGGGAAGAGGACCAAGAGTTGGGGAGAGGGAAGAGGGAGGAGAAGGGTTGACAAATACTAAGACGTGTGTGTATACATATACATGGAACACTTAAGAATGGGACTTACTGGGGAGTCTTGTGTCACTGGGGGCATCATCTTATAGGACATAGTGTGAATCCTTTTATTCCCTTCTTTTGCTTTGCAGCAACTAAGACGCGAGGATCTTTGTTTGTCCCATATTTGTGTTCTGATATTCTGCATGGCCACGGTCCAAAAGCAACTGGGCAAACTAAGCATGAACTTCAGTCTCCAATTCTGCGATCCAAAATAAAACCTTTTCTGTGTATAAGTGCATCGTGTCACACATTTGTTACAGTCATGGAACACAGTGTGCAAACATCTTTCACACACACACTTCTACACATATGCAGCTGATAGTAAAAGAAACACACATATAGCCAAGAATAGAAGAAACAATATAAATATACATGTATATCTATGCGTGTGTTTCTAGCATTGAAGAGACATTTTAAAACATATATTTCTCCTATTAGTAGCTACATATTAAAAACCTTCTAACTTAGTAGTATTGTAAATAAACACTGCTTTACCTCCAAATCGATAACAAGCACAGATAGAGATACACAGGTACAAACACTGATAAGCGAATGCTAACTGAAAGATTAGAAACTGAATTTCAATTTTACTATGGCTAGTAATAAGTGAGAAATCCATACCGTTTATCAGATGTATCAATTAATTAATTGACTGACTTATTTATAAATTCACTCAGTATTTTTGGAGCAGCAGTGGTCTTAAGCTCTGTAAATGTACCTGTGGGTGACACACAATTTATTTTTGAGAAAACAGATGTCAAGTGGACAACAGAGCTCATACCACGAGAAAGCAATATGATTACAAGAAGTTGTGTAAAAACTTGGTGATATATAAGCTCATAGGGATGCATAAAGGAGAAATGACTAAGGGTTTTCAGATGGAAAGTAGTCCAGGCAAGAAAGGAATGGTAAATAGATACCAGTCCATTGGAGAAGGTGACCTAGAAGCTGAAAAAATATCTTAGGTAACATAGTTCAACAAGTTCTTTGCAGACATTTGTAAATTGGGAGCATTTGTCCCAGGAGGCAGGGCACAGACTCTGAAAAAAACAGAAGTGAAAAATGTTTAGAGACTTACAATTATGGTGGGTTTTGAGAGCTATGCTTGAAAAGGTGGAATTTGTCTTGTAGGCAGTGAGGAGGTAATAACATATTTTAAGTAGGTGGTAGAGGAGGAAAAAAACCAGATTTGTATCGTAGGAAAATCATTCTAGTGGCAATATGGAGTAAGAGTTGGGGGAGGCCAAGGTAAAAGCAAAGAAAAGCCATAAATGTTACTGAGATTTTGCAAAGGATGGTTACCCTAGAGAAATGAATTATTGAATGACAGCAAAAGGTAGGGAGAAGAAAGGGGGAGAAAGAGAGAGGGAAGGAGGGAGGGGGAGAAAAAGTAGGGAGAGAGGGAGGGAGAGGATGGGGAGGAGAAAGGGCAACAGAGGAGAAAGAAGAGGAGGAGGAGAAGGAGGAAGAGGAGATGGAGAAAGATAAAGAGGAGAAGAAAGAGGAAAATGAAGAGAAAGAGAAGGAGGATGAAGAATAGGATGAAGACAAGGAAGGAAAAAAAACAGAAGAAAAGAAAAAGAAGGGAAGAGATGTGGCTATGTAGAAAACAGGTCATTTCTGCTTTACGGCAGCAAAATAAAGGGCACCGGGGAGGGACAGTTTGTGTAATGCACCACATCTCAGTTTTAAGCTTTCTTTGTAGGTTGGCTGCTTGAGCAGCAGAAGTCTTCCCTGAGACACACCACGTAGGAGGGGCAGGCAAGCACATTTTCATTTCCTTCATTATGACCCAATTGAGATTACAAAAAATAATAGAAAATAAAAAAAAAATTACAAGCATTTTAAAATCCTCATTTTAAGAAAAAGTGAATCTGGCGTTTCATGAGTTTGTGATTTCCTGTAATCCAGAATGCTGTGCACGTTTGGAAACAGGCTCTCAGGTTTGGAAAAAGTGGAAGAAAACTGTGTAGATTCTTAACATTTGGGGGAGCAGAATGTAAGGTGGTCAAAGGAGCTGTAGAGTTTTTACCCAGGGTTTGTGGAAGGGGGAAGGAACTCACTACTCATGCTTGTACTTCACATTTAATTATGGAGTATCGTGAGGCAGGAAGGAAAGTCATACAAAAATGCAAAACGATAAGCTAAAAAGGACGATGCATTGATCTGTCAGCTGGGTTTGCCACAAGAGATGTGGAAGGAGGGTGAGAAGTAATCAGCACTGAACTACTTATTCTCTGTGTTCTTTCGACTGTGTTATATTCAACAAGCACGTGCTAATATCATACTCTTCTTTCTGTAGGGTTGGTACTTTCAACCCTAAATGCAATTTTGGTTAGTGTAGTTTGGATCTAAAAGAGTCCAGCAAAGGAACGTCCATGTGTTGATGGCTTCATCCCCAGCTTGGTGTTACTGGGAGATGTACAACTTAAAAGGCAGGGCGTACATTAGTAGAGTTGTGTCCTTGAAAGGGAAATTGACACCCTGGCTCTTCCTTTTCCTCCTTTTTTTGGTTCCTGGCAACCATAATATGAGCAACTTCCAGCTATGTTTCTCCTATCACATGTTCAAAAGTCATGGTGCTGTAAAATCATGGACTAAACCCACCTAAACCATGAGTCAAAATAAACGTCTTCTGCCTTTAAATTATCTCATGCTAACTATCATAGTAATGGAAAGCTAGCTGATACACTGGTAAAGCCAATCCTAATTCATATGAACTTTACAAATGCAGTGATTACAATGAAATAGAAAGATGATTAAGTAGAGTAAGATTTATTGGTGTGATAGCGAGATATACAATTTATTTGTTAGTAGACATTGCTGAAATAAATTCAGTGGTACCTCAGTTCATGAATTTAATTCTTTCCCAGTTTCTGGTCATCACAAAACAAATTGAACAAGAACCCAAATTCAGTTGTTAGGTTTGGTGTTGACTTTATGGGGGCATTTGATTCGGTTCTCATCCAATACAGTTTGCCACCAGAATAGTGGAAAGAATTAAATACATGAACCAGGGTACCACATTACATGTAATATAGGAGGTGCTCAAATCAAACCATGAGATTGATGAGACTCTTCAATTATTAAATTCCAACGCAGTATATGATATGCGGCATTCTCCATTAGTACATGTTTGTAGTATAAAACATTTATATTTTTGTGGGGAATTGGAACATGTACAGAAGACATATTAATTCCCCTTTTCAATTCCGTTTTGTTCTCCTCCCCCTTCTCTGCCTCCCTCTCTTGATCCCTCTCCCCTTTGAGAAAGATCTATCTTTTAGACGCATACTTGTGAGTGAAGTCTGGGGAAGGGGATTGGGTATGGAGCAGACAGAAACTTTGAAATCTCAAGGTATTTCAGAAACGACCTGGTAGCTTGATTCGTGAAGTACCACAGACACTCCACAAATTAATCTCTGAAAATACTAATGGTGGAGAGTTGCTGATAGGATTCACTGATTCAGAGAACACAACAGAGGAGAATACGAGATGCAGGACAGAGAGAACTATGGGAAGTGGTGACCATTCATGGACTCGCTCTTTTTGATGTTAATGTAGAGCAAGATGGTAGCAGGTGTCAAATTTAAGGGTGTTTACTTATTTATTTATTTATTTTTTGTGGTGCCGGGGATCGAACTCAGGGCCTTGTGCTTACAAGGCAAGCACTCTAATCACTGAGCTAAATCCCCAGCCCTTAAGGGTGTTTAACCTGAGATAGTTTAAAGGATGGTCTTGAGGAATGAGAGGACATAGCGAGTTATGCAACCTCTACAAACTGTAGCAGTCAAAGTGAGAAATTAAAACGAAATACTTGACTCTGGGTTGTATAGTTATTGCAAAAATCAAAATCGTAAGAGCTGATTGATAATAGTTGCATTGCTACACCAAGAGGAGACGAGAAGGTTTCTTTGGAATTGAAAATTAGGAAGGCTGGGCTGAATTATAGTATGTTTGATCAAAGGAAATTTTACTGCTGGAAAAATGGAGACTTTGGCTTGCGATGCTGGCAGTTGTAGAAAAGCAAATTGTGCACAGATTTTTGGTTTTTGGATTAGCAACATTTGGCCTCCACAGGAACATAGAGTGGGATATCTAGGTCTGGGAGAAAATTTCACCAATGTGATATTCTACATAAAAATATTAGGTAGAACAAAGGAAGTGTTAGTTTAAAAGTTTGGACAGAGCATCACTAGGTGGGATCTAGATGGTAACAAGAAAAGCCATTAGAAACAAGCCAGTAGACAACAATCTGGTCAAGTGAAGTATGGATTTCAAGGAAGGAATTTCAACTCAACAAAGCGTAGAAAGGAGTCATATTTGGGGGTGAGAGTAGAGGAGAGAAAACTTATGCATGTTGGAATCTACGGCTCATTGAGAACCTTCAAATGAGTATTTAAGTGGATTCATAAATAGAATTGTGGTCAGGAAGTTAAAACTGTAATTTCAGTCTTATGCAGAAAAGAAAACATAATAGGGCTAACCCAGAAGTAGTAAGGTCGAGGGAGGGTCATTTTAAAGTATAGTTTCCTGATCATTGTTCAAATCCATTTAGTCAAAAAGCTGAATCTGAGAACTGTTGCTAATTCCAGAAGCTCTGGAAAGTACTAAGATTGGATAAATAAAACGTAGTCTTTGCCCTTAAGTAGTTAATTCCAAGACTCTACTCCTGGCTTGTATCAGAACTGTTCTGTTTTCTTTTTATTTATCTGTGAGTTTATTTATGGTATTTCCTGCTTTCAGGATAAGGGATGACCTTAAATTATGTCTGTATCTGTCTACAAATATATATTAGTTATAGCTAATGTAACTAGGGTCCATACTCCACTGAGGGAAAAATATTTGAGTAGTGTTATTCCCAAGTTGCATTTGATAACTAGAGTGAAATATACGATTATCAATAACATAGATTGAATAAGAGAAATCTGCTGAAGACTCTAGAAATATTTGCTCTCTTGGGCTTGAGCAAATTCAATTCTATCTCATTTTATACTCCCAAGTTGCTAAATATGCCTTTTTCTTTCCATGATACAAAGTAAATTCTAAGCCACTGGAATTTGAACTATCATGAATTTCAAATTAACATCAATCACTTAAGTGAGGTTTTCTCCAACTAACATATGTACTTTTCTTATATGTAAATATAAATGTACAGGTAGAAGACATATAGAGCTGGTCTAATCAATTCCCACTGTTTTCAAAGCTATTTTATAAAGCTTAATAAAGCTTTAAGGAAATAGCTTAAAGTTTATATTTTCCAACAGGAAGCTGTGTGTTCCTCTAGTCCAACTTTTGTGCCTGAGAAAAGGGAACAAGGCTGTCCTTGCAGGCATCAGTCTTCTAGTCTCTTATAGACTTGTTCCTTTAATTTCTGTGAGGTTAAACCTGTAAAACACGATCAATTATGTAACACACACAAACTTCAGCAAGATCCGCCCTGTGCTGACTTTCCATCTGATTATTTTAAATCCTGTCCTTGGTTATTATTTCATCGCCAGGCATGATTAGCTTAAATGACTTTTAAATGGCCCTGGTTTTTAAAAAGTATTCAAGATCCACGATTTCCCTACATTCACAGACGATGAGAAATCCATTAAGTGTTGCTTTAGTAAAAAAAACCAAGGATGTTGAATCCCAAATAAGAGGTCCAAAATAGTTAGAGTTCATTTCTAAATGACATTTCGCAGTGACATTCTTGGCGTCATTGCCTGAGACATTTTAATGAAAAATCTTTCAAAATGACTTTGTCCCTTTGACAAACAACAATCTATAATATGTTTTAAAATGATGGGGAAAAAAACCCCACAAAATCTCCTTTCCCTGAGTTAATTGGATCTTTGGAAATATTGAAACAGATATAGATAGAGATAGAGAGATATTGATATAAATGATAAATAGATGGATAGGTACATAATAGATTGATAGAGGTTGGTAGTTAGATGGAGGCAGATGATTTACACATAACATATATATGTAAAAGGATAAATATAAATATTAGCTATAGATGGGTTCAGGATTTAGCTCAAGTGGTGGAGTGCTTGCCTAGCAAGTACAAGGCCCTGAGTTCAATCCCCAGCACCCCCCAAAAATCTGCATGCTTAAATGTTAGATATACATAGATCCGGTACATAGCTAGACGTAGCTAGATGATACACAGATAATTGGCTGATAGCTGTAGATAGGTATCGTATGTAGCAGATGTTGGTGTAAAATGAATGTGTAGATAAGTAGATACATAGATAGAGGCCTATTTGATAAATACATCTCTGTATCTTTCTCCATATGGCTATATATATCTCTCCACTATCTACCATACTGGGATGATAAAACCCTCTATATCATATAGAAATAAAGACAGAGACAGAAATTATAGAGCTATGAATACCTATAGAGATACATTGATGGAGATCTACATTTACATTATTTATTTTCACATAGCTACATCCATATCTATATATCATGCTAGAGAGGGCTTTATAATCCCATCAAACCAACAAAACAAATAAAGGCAAACATAGTAGATTGGTGGATATGTGGATGAGGGACATTTGGGTCAACTCAACAAACTCTCAATGGCCAAAAAGGTATCAAATTTGAGCACTAAAATAACAAAGGCGCCATCTCAGTTACGTTCTTGTCTATGAGACACAGTACATGACGCGCACAATTTAAAGGAAGACAGCTTCCATTCTTCACTCACCATTTCGGTCCTTGGTCCTCTAGCTCCAAAGCAGAATAGGCGGAGTGAAAACATCTGGCCAAAGAAACCTGCTCCCATCTAGGCAGCCAGGAGGCTGAGGGAGAAGACAACTCCAGTACTGACAGGTCTTGAGGTCTGGTGTAGCCATGTCCAGAGGAGAAGTTCAGTGAAGTGACCCAGTGAGGAGGGTGCCGACCTCATAAAAGGCCATTGGTGACTTCACAGCTGAGTGGCCTGGAGGAGACAGGGATTAGCTGGAGGAAGCAGGTACTGGGAGGTTGTAGTCTTCTCCCCAGCTGTGGCCGCGTTGGTTTTATCCTTCTGTCTTTGTTTCCTGAGCACTGAGAGGTGAAAGGTCTCCTCCACCACCCTCTTCTGCCACGATGCTCCTGCCTTGGAGCCAGGCCATGTGGAGTCTGTGACCATGAGCTGAAAGACGAAACCTCTTCTCATTTAAGCTGTAGATATCAGGTAACTGGTCCCGGTGATAGAAAACCGATCAATAGAGAAGGGGCAATGAAATGAGTGGGTTTTCTGTGCAGAAATTACCAAACACGACCTTAGTCAAACGCTGGTCCACATCAATACGTCGATGGTCTAACCGACATTAGGATGAAGAGAATAGAACTTCTTCTCTGGTCTTCCTCCCGAAACCCACGTGGTGCCACTTCGTCGTGAGAAAACCAGGATAAACCCTCAAAGAAGGATGTTCTACCCAAGAAAGGCTGATTTCTCCATTCTCAGAGCGGTCAGGTCATAAGAAGCAAAGCTGGAAAAAGCTCACAGCCCAGAGGAGGTGGAAGAAATATGACTGGGACGCACAGTGTGCTATTTCAGATGGAAACTAGACAACAGAAAGGAGATGAGGTAACAAATTTCGAGTCAAATGCAGATTTCACTTAATGACATAATGTCAATAGTGGCTTATGGATTGTAGCACATGGTGAAATGAATACAAGATGCTAATCATACACAGGCCCCCGTAGGGTGCATACCCCTGTCTGTACCTGCTCCACAATTTTTATCTGTTATTCTGTGATTGTTCTGAAGATAAGCTTCTTGATATACAGAAGTTTTAAAAGACAAAAATAGAAAAATCTCCATGTGACCTTTGACATGGCCACAGTAATACAACTTTATTATTATTATTTCTAATGGTACTGAGGGTTAAACCTTGGGCCTTTACATTGACCTAAATCTTTACCTTTTTTAAAGATTTTTTTTTTCTTTTAGTTTTGATACGGGTTCTTCCTAATTTGCCCAGGCTTGGCTCAAACTTAAGATCTTCTCTCCTCAGCCTCCCAGGATACTGGGAATATTGGTGTGCACTTCTGTGCTTGGCTTAGGTTATTTTTAAATGAATATCACCTTTATTATTCTATGGTAACATGAAGGTAGGAATATTGATACAAGCTAGTGCATACATCCAATAAATAAAGCATGTGTGTTGTTGGTGGCGGCTTTTGATTCATTCTCAGGGCACACTGAGTTGTATGTAAACTGACTGCAAGAAATGCAATTTGAAAATACAAATTATATATTATACATACAAAAAATATATAAAGCATGCAAACTATAGTATATGTTACCTGTAAAGATTATGTATGTAATATACAAAAGATTATATATGAATAGTGTTTGATATTTACCAATATCACATATATATATATGATAAATTTTTGTGTTAATTTTCTGTCAGTATAAGAGGTACTTGTGATAATCAACTTATAAATCAAAACATGTATTTTAGTCCATACTATTGGAGGAGCCTATCCATTATTAATTGACATGAGGATATGGCAAAACAAAACCACTCACTTCATTTGCAGAGAAAAAAAAAGTGGATAAGGTTGCAATACCTATTTAGACCCCCATGACCAAATGATCTCTCACTGCCAGCGACCTCTTCAAGATTCCAGCATCTCGCACTAGTGCCATTTGGGAACCCAGCCGTTAACATACAAATTTCAGGGACACTTAAATTCCATACTGTAGTATAATCAATCTTGTCTCTACCGCTATCTAGATTAACTTGGTTTTAACCAGGAAGATCTCTCAACTTTGAAGGGCTGTCACATCTCTCAATTTTGAAGGGATGTCACATCTATGGTTTGATGGCAAAGACGATAACTTTCACCTTGGGAGCTGATCCTATCCCTTGGTGACTTGATTTTACTTCATTTCCATGTTGCAAAACTTGTAGACCAAGAAACTAACGGTGTGCTGCATCAGTAGTTAACGAACAATTAAAGTCCTCGGGAAAACCACCTGTGGGAAACCAAATCCCCTCAACAACCAAATGAGTTTTGCGTACGGTTATTTCCCAGGAGAATCCTCAAATGAGAATCCCCAGTCTTGTCTGTTAAGGTAAGAGCAGCATGTAAGAAACCCCAAAGCAAAGAACAGAACTACAATCTTCTTTCAATCCTGACCCACATAGGCTTTGAGATGTGAAATGGGCATAATTTAAAGATGCCATGATATGGCAGGAAACAAAAGTTATTTAAGTACCTGTGTGTGTGTATGTGTGTACGGATGGATGGACAGATGGATGGATATGAATAAACATTGCACTCAGGCTATAACAGGAACTTGAAAGGAAGTTGACCGACTTGAATAAAAATGATAAACGTTTTTAAAAATGGAGGATTACAGCTCCCATACTTCCAAAACGACATAGGAGAAAGAACTAAAAAAATAATAAAAATAATAAAAATACACCATTAGTCCATAAAACCTGCCAAAATGTATCAAACTAAAGGACGGGGGTAACTTGACAACCAAATCTGTTGTTTCTCTATCCAGCCAAACAGTTTCTCCATTTTGGCTGAGAATTATTTAACTGTCACCAGCAACTTTGACATTTCTGCAGTTTATTAAGGCTGAAAAGGGTTAGCAAAACTCGCTTCTACCTGTGCGTCTGTGTGCTCTGCAGCCCGCGAGAGAAACATCACCCAAGTCTTAAGGACTAACAACACCTGTACAGAAGAGGTGATCAAAACATACGACGAATGTTTAAGTTTAAAAGATATTTGTCACAGTAAAAGACACATTACCATGAGTTTCCCTCACAGTTCTCCCCCTCACTTCAAATATACGTACCCCACCATTCTTGCCACTTTCTGCAGTGGGTCTGGAAGTCTTCTTTCACGAGTGTCTTCCCAAGTTGTAATATAAAACACGGTGACTTTTGGTTGGCACTGGTGCCGAGTGCCAACCAAAAGAAACGCGGGCTTGTAAGAATGTGACGCTGTGTCCTCATCCACCTTATTCACCAGATCTGCCACTATGTGACTTCCGGCCCTTCTGCAAAGTCAAAATGACCATGAAAAGTCAACATTTCTAATTATTTCAGGACACTGAGCCTGCCAGGAGAGTGCCACTAAAACCATTCAGGAAAGAGGATTTTCAGAGCTGCTTCAGAAAGCGGTGTGATCTTTGGGATAACTGTGTTCAAAGCAAGAGAGAGGATTTTGACAGAGATGCGTGGCAATGTGTCTTTTACTGTTACACTACTTTTAATTTTAAAATACACTATGTTTTTGTACATCTGAAGAGGCTTCCAGTCAGATTCCTTTACCTAAAGTCTATTGCTGTTTGTGCTTACACGGTTCTCTGTTGCCGAGCGACGTCCTAAGTAGATTAGTATGTGAAAGAACGTCTCTAAATCCCACCCAAATGTTAGCCAGAGCAATTAGGCAAGAGAAAGAACTAAAAGGAATAAAGATAGAAAAGGAAGAAGTTAAACTATTTAACTCTCTCTATTTTTTCTTTTTAACCAAGAACACGTATTAGTCCATTGTGTACACAATGATTACATTCATCATGGTGAATTTGTATCTGTACATGATATATCTTGATTGCCCTTCTTCCCCATCCCTTCCTTCTATTCCCCCACCCTCCTCTATTTGCAGCAGGTTTATTTACATTTTTCCATTTTCCCCCTTTTTCTTTCTCTTCTTTTTCCCTTCCTTCTTTTCCCCCTCCACCCTTTCTAGTTCTCTTCCCTTTTGAATATTATCTTCCTTTTATATAATATCTATTACACCTCTTTGTCCTTATTTACACTTACAGTTTCTCATATTAGAGAAACAATTCGATGTGTACTCATGAGTGTCTGTTTTATTTCACTTAAGAGTATGTTCTCAAGGTGCATCCATTTACCTACAAACGACTCTAGTTTATCCTCTTTATGGCAGAGTACTCCATTGTGTAGAAAAGCCACATCTTCTTTAGCCACTCCTTAGTTGTTGGGCATTTGGGTTGTTTCTAAAACTTAGCTATTACAAATTGTGCTGCTATGAACATGGTTGTGCATATATCACTGTGATATGATGATTTTAATCCTTCTGGGAAGATACCAAGCAGAGGAATAGCTGGGTCAAATGGAACCTCTAGTTGTAGCTTTTTGAGTAATGTTCAATAGAGTTCTAGAAACACTAGCCAGAGCAATTAGGCAAGAGAAAGAACTAAAAGGAATAAAGATAGAAAAGGAAGAAGTTAAACTATCATTCTTTGCAGATGACATGATACTTTACAAAGAAGATCCCAAAAGTTTCACTCACTGTCTCTTGGGGATGGAAATAACTCCTGTGGAGAAACATCCTTCTAAAATAATGCTAATATAAAAAAAGAGAATATCGTGTCTTTCAACCTTGTACAACGTTTTTTAAGAGTCATCACAGTAGATTTTGCGTCTGTGTAGTGCGAATTCTGTAGACGTCTTGAAGAATGTTTAGTCTTCCCCTTTCTCCCGGAGATTAACTGCATAAAGATTTTTCTGACATTACAACAAGCAAAGGTCCTCTCAGATCTGATAATACTTGCGCTGCTGGGGTGAGAAGGAGGTTGAGTTCGTTCGTAGAGAATGGCCCTGAAGCTAACGTTTGGTTGGCTGATCATACACTGGCGCTCGTTCCGTCGAAGTTTTTCGTTTCTCTTTGTTTTCCCTGGCTGACCTGTAGTCTACATCAGTTATTTTGATGCCGTCATTGTTTGTGTGCTTATTGCTCCAAAATCCCTCCCTAAAAAATATTTATCCTTCCACCTCCCCTACTCTCAAAGCACCTAGGCCTTCTAACAGCTCTTAATTTTTCCAAATCTAATGACAGTAATGTGTGAGTGTGTGTGTGTTTGTTGCATGTGCAGGATGTCTTCTCCACTAGATTATAATTTCCATTTGTGTGTCTGTCCCTAACGCCTCCTTTTTAAAATGTTAGTTTCACACTGCCAGCAGAACATAAAAGTTCGAATTGTTTTCCCGAGTTTATTTTCACTTTGGAAATTGGGCTGACTGTTAAAAAAAAAAAAATCGGTGGAAACTTTTCTGGGAATGGAGGCTATTCGTGTATCTTTTTTTACATAAGTCGTCTGTCTTATTCTCCGATGTTGAAATTGTCATCTTTATTAGACTGTATTGAAGTTAACTGCAAATTGGGTCAAAAAGATATCTCAATATCATCAGTCTCCTGGAATCTGTGAAATAAGTTTGAAATTTGTCAGAATTAAGGTGTAGACATTTACGTCAAATAAATAGATCAATAGATGAAGCCAAGTGGTCTAATAAAGAAATCCACAGATGAAGCGAAGAGGTTATGGAGAAGAGTTTTTAAACAGGATTGTCTGACAGCAACTATCACAGAAAAAGTCTCCCAGAACCAAAATGTTATACGGTGGCCCCAGCAATCTTATACCAAGAGCGCTTCTCCAGGGACCTTGCCCAGCAAGTCTCTGTTCGAACTTGGATTGGCGCCACTCTAGTTGTGAATCACTGTGGCCCAGGGTTGTTGATTTAAAATTTCTACACAATGGAGTACTACACTGCCATAAAGAAGGATAAACTAGAGTCATTTGTATGTAAATGGATGTTCCTTGAGACTATACTACTAAGTGAAATAAGTCAGACACTCATGAGCACACATCGAATTGTTTCTCTGATATGAGAAACCATAACTGTAAATAAGGACAAAGTAGTGTAACGGATATCATATAAAAGGAAGATAATACACAAAGGAGAGGAGTACCAGAAAGAGGGAAAGGGGGAAAGCAGAAAGGAAAAAAACAGAAAGAAAGGGGAAAGGGAAATCATGGAGAATTGTAAATAAACCTGCTGTAAATAGAGATGGATAGAATCCGTAGGGATGGAGGGAACAGAAGGGAGGGGAGGGGAAGAGGGGGGAGAACCAAGAGACACCATGTACAGGTACAAAACAAACATGTTAAATGTGATCAATATATGGACAATGTACCAATACATGTTCTTGGTTAAAAAATAAAATAAAAAAAATAAAATATCTGATATGTTTTCTCACTCTTGCCTTTGCAAACATCCCCTTCCTTCAGCATCTTTGGAGATACTCATAGTTTACTATGACGCTTGTTTTCCTACTGTGGTCTGCTCTTCACAAATAAATATCATTAGTCTCCAGAGAACTTCTCCTTTTGCCATTTGCATACATTGAGATTGACATACCAGGTGAAGTAATGTGATTTCTTTTTCAAAAATGACCTGGTAAGTTTCGCCAGACCCAGAGGCTGACAGCTGAAATCTCACCACTCTGGGAGGCTGAGGCAGGAGGAAGACAAATCAGAGCCCAGCAATTCTATTAGTGTTGCCCGTGACCTGGGACTGGTTGTCAAGAAACGCTTATGTTGTGGGAAAAATCTTATATTCAAAGCAGTTTGGAAATGTGACCATTGGATTTCCGGGACGTGCGGATGCCTTCATTATTAACATTTACTGCTATGGAGGGACATATGTTAGTTGTAGAGAGGGCAAAATCATATAAGAATGTGAAGTCCCAGAATAGGGACATAAGAAGAGCTGTATACTGGTGTCAATTTATGCAAGACTTCCACTATGATGCTATAGTTGACTGGCTCACATCCATGCACTAGATAATCATAACACGGAGTGCGAGCATTCATCAGTGATGAATTGTGAGCATTTATGACCTTTTACAATAATACATTTAATTGTAACGTTACGTAATTAAATTTTTCACAAAGCCCATGTTGAACAACCACATTTTGAAAATACCTGGGAAGTGGAAGATCGGCTCGTGGGAACTACTGTAGCAATTGAAATGAGAATGTGTCTGTGGGCAGACTGTGATGATGTAGGATGTGTGCCAAGGATTAAAATGTGATTAATTGTTGCATAAAATATTAATAATAATAAGACAGTAAAACAGAGTATATAGTCACAGTCTGCACTTTGTTTCTGTGCGGAACTGGTTCCAGTATGCCGCTGGGCACCAAAGCGCTTGATGTAATCCTTTATATACAGGTGTACAATCCTTTATATAAAATGGTGTAGAATTTGCATATAACCCATGTGCCTCCGCTCATATACTTTAAATTACATCCACATTACTTCTAATGCCTAATGCAATGTAAATGCTCCATAATATGATGTTATTGTACTCCTCAGAGTACAAGAAAATTCTGTACCTATCTGGTAAAGTTGTAATTTTTAAAGAATTTCCAATCTGCACGTGTACACAACCAGTGGAGAGTTTATGTTTGATGTGTTTTCTTAAACTTGTCTTGTTCCACTTATTAATTTATGTATAATCATGAAGTCACTGTGCCTAGTTAATGAAAAGTCTTTTAACCTGTATTCTAAGTACAGATCTGTTCTTATTTTTATTTTGTTTTTAACTTTTAGTATTTTATTAGTACTTGTTTGCAGTATATAAACATGGCATCCCTTGTGTGGAGTTGGTACATGCACATACACATATTAATTCTTTCTTCCTCTCCTCCTTCTCTCCCTCCACCTATCCCTCCCTCTCTTGTTCCCCTTCCCATTTGCAAAAGCTCTATCTCCCTATTTTTTATTATCTACCTTTCATTTCAATTTTTATTTATATATTTGGTTTCTTACATAAGAGAAACCATGCAGTATAGGATCTGATCCTTTCTAAAGACACCAAGCTTTCTGGCCATTATGCTATGGGCCTACTTTTAGTATTTATACCTTTAGTAACAACTCAAAATCAAATCTTTCTGACCTACTCTGTAAAAATTCAAATTCAAATTTTTAATTTTCCTTATAATATGGGTGGTGACTGGAGTTTATCTTCTCTAAAGGAGATGTGGTCCAGTTCTCACGATCTGGGGTCAAGGTAAGATCGTAAGAGAAATGTAGTTTTTTAGGCAAGGGTTTTCTAATATCACATTTAGGCAAAATGTTGGTGATTGCTGGATATTTCAAAGTATTTAGATAATATGTTCATACAGTTTGTAGTTTTTATTTCTTTTACTGACCATATTTGAAAGACTTTATAACTACTTTAAGAAGTTTTATACTTCGACAAAAAGGGCAGTAAACATAGTGCACATACTCAGACTGACAAAAACTCCCTGATAGCAAAGATTAGAATGACAGCCACTTAGCACCATGATCCAATAGAAGAATTACAGAAACTCACACTTACTCCCCAACTGAGGATGAATCAGGCCTACTGGCAGTAAGCATTCTGACTCAGTTACAGTCACCAAGAAAATATTTGTATGGTCTTATCCAAACCAAAATTGACAAAATTTGTGTTTTTGAACATCATTAGCTGATATTCCAAGAAACTATAATTCATAGCAAATCTAAGCTGGGTTTGTTTTATGAATTTTATGGAAGTGATTGTTGTTGTTTTTGTTGTTGTTGGGGGAGAAGACTTGAAAAGATTTAACTCATGATTTGACAGGATTCAATATGTTGGCTCCACATTTCTGCTGGGTTTAGCAAAATTTTTATAAGATTCAGGTTTTATCATCGGCTTCCTCTTATAGAATTAGACGTTTTTGAAAAATAATATAGCTATTGAATTTGAATAGGACAGCAGATGAATATCTTATGAGGAAAAAAAAAGAAACAAGCTAGAAGCAGTTTGTTGAACTACAGACAGGTACAAAATTCATGTCTTACATACAATTACAAGGAGGTTAAAATGTAGGATGTCTCACCATGAATCTTCAGGCTTTTACTCCGACTGGCAGACGTCACTTGTCCAAGGTTAATTCAAAATCAGGCCGTTTGAATGTTTTGTTGGTCAAGTTTGATCTTTTGAAACATTGATGAAAATCATGAAGCATGTATTTTTTAAGAAGTCATGCAAACTTTTGGCCTTTCAGTTGGAGATATTTGAAAGACGTCTTTTCCCTGGTTATACCGGCAAGCTTATTATTTCTTTAAGTGTGTTCTCACTTCCCTGTGATTCATGGGGCATTGCTAACATATTTGCTGGTAAGAGAAATGAGATAGCAGTCAATGAAGAGACCACAGTGGTTAAAAAAATACTACTGTACTGAGATTTATTTTAGATTACTTTTCGAGATGATAACCCAATCCTATAGAATCACAGTGAATTATGTGTTTGGATTGTAACAAAGTCCACAAGCTTTGGGGTGTACAAGTTGTACGTTCATGTTGCAAACATGCAGTGTGTGTACATAGATGAGGGACAGAAAAACATGATGGAAACACACTTTTGCATGAGGAGGCCTGCATTTTGCTGCCTTTCAACTTATGGGCTCAGAGCCAAACCTCAGTTTTAATATTTCAATTTTTTCAAGAATGAGACCTTCATTGTAAAATTGGCTTCCACATTAGAGACTGCACTTCAGATTGAGCTTAAATTTGAGAACTCCCATCACATGCTTGTGGGAAAGTTTTAGTTGCTAACAATTAGGCTTTCTTGACTGCTTCTTGTTGCTATGTCTCTGGAGGGAACTGATAGCACTTGAGCTCAGAATTCAGAAGTCTAAGCCCACCCGTGTTAAAGGAAACATAAGAACAAAGACCCAGAAGAATCAAATGAAGGAAAACAGAGTCAAAAAACCTGAATGACCACAGGGACCAACTTCATTTTAATGTTTGCAGATTTGTTTGAAGATTGTCATGTTTCCTGTCTATTTTTACAGCAACTTTTGTTGAAAGGGTCAATAAATACATGACTACCTATACCCATTTGGTAGGATGTCCTCCCCAAGAGTTTTATTCGCCTTCCATTTGGAAAATGTGAACAAAAAGACAAATTATTTCTCAAATTCTCTTCTCAAAACCCAAGTGTTGTGAGAACCACATAGTGAAATCATCGAGTGCTCATCTGTAAACAAATCCATGTACAACAAAACAAATAAAACCATAAATTGTAATAGATAATGTGGACTTATCCCTGAAAAGCTAAAATCAAAGGAAAGGAATCTGCAGTTTTTATTTCTGGTTAAGTCAGAGATTGGAGTGTTTTTTTATTTTTTCTTTTCTTTTCGAGAAGTGGATTGAGTTTCCTAATAGGTTTGCAGTTATCTGAATAGAAAGCTCCTTCAATTTGTTTTGGTAGACCTTGAAATTGAACAACCAATTTGGTTCAGCTGTTAAATCCGCCTCAATTCTGTCCAGGAATTACGAAAAGGTTGGAGCAGTTTGGATTTTCGTGTGTGTGTTAAAAATGTTTCCAACTCCTGGTGTGACATCTTTTAGAAAACTTTTGATTTGATGTTGATGGGATAAAGAAAAGAAATTACAGCTATCCTTGGGAAACTGAAATATAAAAGACTCTAGAAAGAAATGGATTTAATTTTTTTATCTCCAATTTGATATCATGAGCTCTTGCTATCTCTTAGGCATGTCTTCCTATATTTCGTTCTTGAATCTCCACAAGAGAATGTAAAAAAAAGAAACTTTCCCCGTAGTTTCACTAAGATGTTTAAACAATTAAGTCACTTGTTTGATCTAGAATGATTTTTGTTAACATGCTAGAAAAGGTTGAGTGCAGTTGCTTTTTGTATTACTTACAAAACAATGAGACTGTATCATGCCCTGTACATTTGTTTTTGCAAACAAGAAAGACAGTCTAACAAAATGAGTGCCTGATAACTCTCTGTTCTCTGCCAGTCACTGCATGTAAAGTAAATAGCACTTTTAAGCTGGTGATCGGTAGGTTTGGCTAATGCCATAAGTTCCAAAGTACACTAAAGACTCCCTAAGGCCGAGGAGTACTCCATCTGAACCATCCAGAGAAAATGGATGCACCTAGACACTATAATGCTAAGTGAAATAAATGAGGCACACAAAAAATACTACAGAGTTTGTCTCATATGAGAACCCCAAAGTGTAAATAAAGAGCAAGATAAAAGATAGACTATAAGAAAGAAGAAGGGAACCTTTGTGTAGAAGGGAAAGCAAGCTAGGAATGGAAGAAGGGAGAGGAGAGAAAGGGGAAGTAGAAATGATTAAAATGCAATGTGGTTTATCATTTTTTATGGCAGTGTAGTACTTCATTGTATTAAAAAACACACACACACACACACACATCTTCTTTATCCATTCATCAGTTGCTGGACATTTGGGTTGTTTCCTAGATTTAGCTATTGCAAATTGTGTTGCTATAAACACATTTATAGGTGAATGGATGAACCTTGAGGACATACTCTTAAATGAAATAAATCAGACATACATGACTATGTATCGAATTATTTCTCTGGTGTGAGAAACCATAAGTGTAAATAAGGATAAAAATGTAAGATAGATATTGTGACAAAGAAAGAAAATATTCAAATGGGAAGAAGAACTAGGAGAGGAAAGGAGTAAAGGAAGGAAGGGAAAAAGAAAAGAAAAGGAAAAGGAAAAAATGGAAAAATGTAAATAAAGCTGTTGTAAATAAGGAGGGAGACGAGTTGAAGGGCAGGATGGGAAAGGGGAAGAAAATAAGATATATCATGTACAGGTACAAATTAACTATGATGAATGTGATCGTTATATATATCTAAAATATACCAATGAATCTTCTTGGCTCAAAAAAAAAAAAAGATGGGATATGTACAAGTATCAGTTCCTTAGGGTGAATATATTTATTATGCATGGGAAGCCTAAACTAATAAAAGTAAATTTTCAGATACAAACAATTCCTCGGTTTAAAGAAAAGTAAAAAAGCTTTCCTGCTATAAAATACGTTTTTTAATAAAGGGATCCACATCACCATATCTATTCAGCACACTAGATTTAGAGATGGTGTACCCACAATGTCTAGGAAAGTTTGTTGTGATATAGGACACATTTTTTTTTTATCCGGCCAAACATGAAAGGATAAAGAGAAACATGGAAATTATTAAAAATGGAAATAGTTTTTTAAATGTTTGAAAGACATACAGAATGCAAACCAAATAAGCTGTTTTTCCAGAATGAGACTCACATTCCTTGCTGGAGGAATTTTAGCAGGTGGATTTCTGCAAACGGGCTTTGCTTGCAGGGCCAAGTCAAAGCCAGTCGGTTTAAATAGCTCTTTATTGACGGGTGCCAAACCTTGAATTGAGAAGCTGGTGCTGGCCCTGGAATTGCAGAATATTTGCCTGGGGGGCAGTTTGGGGACCGTAATGAAACACCACAGTGAGAATCATTTGATTCCATGTCGGCTAATTACCTATGAGGAGGCAGACTGGCAAGAGAGGGCATATGGTAGAGCCAAACCCCATTTATTGTCCTACGTGTGACACTCGCCCTGATTTCCGGCACGTTTCCTTCTTGCAGGCCCTGTAAGTCCAATCTGAGCCCTGTACTTGCTTTTTTACACACTACATTTGCAGCAAACAGTACAAATTAAAGGAAACCAGGAAACCTGGAGCCTTTGCCTTCATAGCCTTTGCTCAGAAAGCTACAGAATTGTGTATGAAACTGTTTTGTCTGCAGAACGAACCTGAGAGAGACCATGCAGAATTCTTGAAGTTTTTTACACAAGGAAGTTGGAGGTCAGGGGCGTATTGGTCTTCAAACTTATTTAGATGCATCAGAATTAGTTCTCAATCCCAGGTTTCTATGGGTTGTTCACTTGATGTAGTAAAACACTGTAAAAGTACGATGTAAAAAAAAAAGCTGTCCGTATTATTTTGCGCACATTAGGGAAGAATGAAGAATTGAAGCAAAGGCGATTTCACTTTCTGTTTTTGCAATTGCTGGGGCTGGAAGCCCGGACCTCGCATACCTCTGCCACTGAGCTACACTGGGGATATTCTCGTCCTTGATGATGGCTCTCAGAAAATCATGGTTCCTGGGACAATTCCAGGCATCATCTGTGTCTATGAATGGATTGTGCACTGGCAGCTCCAAACGGACTTCGTATTTTATAAAGTGTTGAAAAACAAATAGAAGATCTTTTTCCCATCACGTGAATATGGTTTAAAATGCAAGTTCCACTTCTCCATCTGCACATTTTATCATAACATGATTCATACCCATGATTTTATATAGTCTGTAGCTACTTTTATTTTGAGACAAGTTTTTCATTAGTCACTAAGTTGCCCTGGCTGGAATCAAATTTGATACCCTCCCGCCTCAGCCTCCCAGAGTGCTGGGCATCCAGGCTTGCACCAGCACTGCTTAGGCTGTGGCTACTTTTATGCCTCAGCTGCAGAGCCTCGCATTTGCAACCAAGACCACTATCTGCCTTACAAAGTTTGAACACCAACTGGTGCAAGCCCACCCTCCCAGCACTCTGGGAGGCAGAGGCAGGAGGATGGCAAGTTCAATGCCAGGCTGGGCAACTTGGAGACTTAGGAAGATGGTCTCAGAATAAAAAAAGAAGGCTGGGGATGTGGTGAAGACCCTGAGTTCAGTCCCCAGCATTGCATTTTTAAAAAGACAAAATGTAAAGTTTAAAAGGTCCCGTTGATTGTAAAGAATGATATTCCCAGGCCTGATAGGCAAGAGTAGAATGCAAACAAAACAACTCTTGCTGTTGGGAAGATGGTGAAGAGTTGAACTGCTACTATTGCTTTAAAACAGTTGCTCCAAATCTTTGATGGTTTGGTAAAAATTCCTCTTGAGAGGTCTAAGGTGCTGGGTGAGGGTTAGCCAAAGACATGTGGTAGGTGGAACAGTATTTGTCGTATGAAGAAGGCACAAGGAAAGCCCCTCTCCAGCCTAATGACGGGACTGACCAGAGGTTCATTCTTGGAGTCCTAAAATGTTGCAAAGATGAGAAAGCAGAATAGAAGATGGACCCTTCCCTCTGTGGATCTAAAAGTGAACCTCAAAGCACAGAAGTACCTTGTAGCTTTCTGTCATCACCAAGGATTCCAATTATCACCCAACAGCCTTCCAGTTATGAACTTTAATTTGACCTATCCTTGTTGCTATTAAACGTTCAGAGTCTCACGGTCTGAATCGCTTTCTGAATGTATATTTGGAGACAGGCCGCAGAGAGCAAAAACAATAATGTTTTCAAAAAGTGCCAAATGGATTCTGAAGATAATCTTATTTCGGGGAAAATAATTAAATGGATGTCCTTTTGTTTTTAATTGCTTTGCAAGGAAGATCCAACGTGCTCGGGTTAGTGTGTTTTTGCTCCTAATTGAATTTTCATAGTTCGTTTTTATTAGGCAACTAGGTTCTGCGGAAAGGGTGCTGATTTTAATGTGATTGTTACATTGTTAGACAAAATTATAGTGTCAGAGAATAGGCAGCCACAGTAGTTATCTGGGTCACCTTCAGATCTTGCTATGTTCCCCTCAGGTTCCTGCACTTCACCCAGTGCAGCAACCATCTCAGGGTGGACCTGAGGCAGTCAAAAGGGTCAGTAAGCAATTTGTGCTTTTAAGTAGCAAACAAAGACTCTGCCAGGAGTTAAATTGTAACAAGTGCTTTAAGAACCAAAGTCAGTAGTAGGAGGTATAGCTTCACCAATTAAATCATTTAAGGTGTAATTTTTAAAAGCAGCATATTAACAACAGATCTTTCCCACTTCTTTTTCCTGACTGTACTCGATATACTTGTGCTAAAGTAAAGACTGGTGCTTTTTAATGTTTTTTTTTTTTTTGTCTCTTCCTTTTTTTGGTTTCCAGACATTTAAGTAGATTTGTTGTTCTTGCCAGGTGTTATAAAATCCATTTTCGACTCAGAATGGTTTCTGAAAGTCTGCACCTGGAATTCCAACATCAACATAAAGAAATTGTCGTTAGTGATTTTCTCCAATTCTTATTGTGCATATATTCTTTCCTGCTTTTAACTCTCATCCCGCAGCTGGAGGGGACTTGTAAATCAATAGTTGCAGGTACCATATGGCTGCTGGATCCTACCAGGCAAAGCTCGAGTGGCAATCGGATGATTCTACAACACGCACCTCTCAGGGAGCGGAAGACTCTAATTGGAACCACGCCGGGAAGAGGCTATGAAGGAGAGGTGACCCGAAACTCAAGAAAGGGAGCAATCTTCTTACAAATAGAACAACATTGCCCTTCTTCCGTTCATAGTATCATGGTACAGGACCTAAAAATAAGTGCTGGTGAGGTTGGGTGGGTGGTGGTGATGGAGAGAAACCCTTGTGTGTTGTGGCTGGGAACGTAAACTACTACAACCGTTACGGAAATTTGTATGCAGATTCCTTGAGAAACTAAAACTAGGAATTTTATTTGACCAGCTCTTCCTCCTCCAAATATCTTTTCAAAAGAGTTACAGATATCATATCACAGTGATCCATACATACCCGTGTTTCTAGCCGCACAACTCATAATAGCTAAATATTGGAAGCAGACTATATGATCATCGACAGACGAATGGATAAAGGAAATGTGGTGTTTACACACCATGGGGTACTACTCTGCCATAAAGAAGGATAAACTTGAGACATTTGTAGAAAAATAGATGGACTTTGAGACCATTATGGTAAGTGAAATAAATCAGACAGAAGCTTAAATATCATGGGGTTGTTCTTATATGAGAAAACCAAAATATGAATAAAGGGCAAACAGGAACATAGATCTTTCTCAAATGAGAATGAGATCAAGATGAAGGTGGGAAAGAGAGGAGGTAAAAAGGATCAAAAATTATTAATATGTAAGTGTCCCAACCTCCCACAAGGAATGTGATCATTATGTACAGTAAAGATGTACTAATAAAAAAACTGAAAAATACTATGTATAAAAAAGGAAAATAATGATCAAACCCTAAGAAAGCACAATCTGTGGAAGGAGTTGATTACTACTAGTGAGCATATATAACATCCTAGTAGGCAGTAGCCAAAATTGAGCTGAAAAATCACTGTGTTTACCAATTTCAGGAAGGCTTTCCCTTAAGGGACAGGTTTAGACTAATCTATGTTTTCTAATAATAGCTTGAATCTTTCATTTTTTTGGTATTCCATCTAATGCCTTCATCTTTTAATACATCTCAGTGTATTAAAACTATGTATTGTTACATAGATTCCATATATATCATTATACTGTTTTATAGCTAATGTTTGATATAATTTAATATGTGTTAGAGGCATTGTGATAAGGATTCCATAAAGCTTTATATTCTTTTATTGCTGATGTCTGATATGATTTCACAATAGACACAGAATATGGTCTCCGTGGTTTAGAATTTCTTGAATTTGGGGAGATTTTTCTTTGCAGTTCAAGTCAAACTTTTAAAAAGGACACAAGGGTAACTGGAGGGTGAGAAAGGAGAATCATATGAGAAAGGAGAACATCCCCAACCTGGGGAAATTATTGAGACCCTGTCTCAAAACAAAATAAAGAAGGGCTGGGGATGTGGCTCAGTGTGGATGCCCTGTTTCATTTCTCAGTAGTGGGGGAGAAAAAGATTCTGATACCCTTTAGAATAAAGTGTAGTGTCCTTTTGTTATATAAATTTCATTGCTCTTTTGTGACCTATCAGGTAGATAAAACTTGTTAATTCCCATGTTATATATTTATGATTTTCTTCTTTTATTTTCTTTTTGGTCAACTGCCTTTATTAACAGAGGTGCCCTCAGTTCTCTCACTAAAGATGTGGCACTGTGGTTTGGAGTGTCTTCTAAATACCCTTGTGGTAAAATAGTTCGATCCCCTACCAGTGGCAATATGGGGAGAAGTTGAAACTTTTAAAAGGTGATGCCTGGTGGAGTTTAGAAGGAAGGTTCTGAGGGGTATGATCTTGAAGGGGCTTGTGGGACCTCAGTCATTTCTCTCCCTTTTCATCCGAACCACCATGAAATGAACATCTTTCTCCCACCATCCTCTTCTGCCATGATGTTTCTGCCTTGGAGTCAGCCAAATACAGACTGAACCTGCTGAAACCATAAGCCAAATTAAACCTTTCTGCCTTATAAATGAGTACCTTGGATATTTGTTATGGTGACAGAAAGCTGACTAATACATCTGATTTGAAAGTACTGTTCAAGTTATGCACCATAGGAATACATCATTTGCCATTACATAGAAGTCTGGGATTATTATGAATTTTGAGTAGTATTTCTTTTAATGATGTCATATCCCTATCCTCTGTTACTTACTTTTGTCTTCAAGTTTGTGAATTCTATGCTAGATCAACCTGATTTTGATTATTGCCTTCCTTATATGCATTTTTATTCTCATTATTTTCTAATGTTTACCTTTATTTTTGCCATTGATTTCTAAAATGGTTTAGAGTTGCACTGCCGTTTTATGGAGCTTTCGTCCAACCTGGGTATCTGTACATTTTAAGAGCATTCTTAGACTTTTATATGTATTGCAATAACTGGTGGAATCATGCATAGTTGCA
Source organism: Hystrix brachyura (assembly GCA_016801275.1). NCBI lineage: Eukaryota > Metazoa > Chordata > Mammalia > Rodentia > Hystricidae > Hystrix > Hystrix brachyura. Next base: position 659,817 of record QZML01001134.1, on the reverse strand, counting down.
CTATTGTATTAGTTAGCTTTCTAGAGCCAACAGTTTGCAAGAGAGCAGATTTAATATAGGACATTTATAAGTTATAACATTCACCCATAAGCCAAATGTGGAAAGAGTGCTGAATGTCTGTCTATGCACTGGAGACCTGAAAGATCCAGTCAAGGTCTGGAGCCCACAACAATCCTATGTATGTTTGTGTCTGCACTAAATGGCTGAAGAAATGTTTACTGGAACCAGGATTAAAATGCTCGCAGCAGAAATGAAGACCAGAGCTCACCTGAAACAAATGGCAGCCGTCCCCGACGACAGCAAGGCCCCGAGCTCCTTCTGCAAAGAGAACAGCCGAGTCCCCTTCAGGAGAACCAGCCGCAGCAGAGCTTCTCCTGGGAAACAGCCGGCCGCCATCTTCTGCTCCTGTTCTCCTTTATGTTGTGTGGGCGACAATCCTCAGGTGGATCCTCTACGCCCAGAACCAACCAACTCAGTCCAGCTGGGTGTTCCTGCCCAAGCTGATCACAGCCAGTCCACCACAATGATTTAAATTTTATTTTTCTTAGCCTACCTTACCTATTAGCCATCTCATTTTCTTTCTCTCCTTTCCTGATTTCAGATGATTTCATATGTTATTTTGTCAGTTACTTTCCTACTTTCTCTCTTAAATATTCAGATTTTCTAATTGTCTCATCAACTTCATAACTCTTCAGCATCATTTTTCTTTTGCTGCACATGATGCTAGTGATTTATTCAGGCAAGCCAAACATCTTCTCAGTTCCAAATCCTTTATTGTCTTGCTTTAATTTTTCTCTTCCAATTTACATTTCAACAACACTTTCATGTGACATGGATATCATTTTGCAATTGATGTTCATCTACAGACTTATCGATATGGTTCCCCTTGGAGACTGGATCTTAGGACTTCCTATTTTTTAGTTTGTTACCCTTTGTGCTTGAGGATAGCCTTTCTTATTGCCTTTTTTCAAAGTGGAGTCACTTTTGCTTGAAAAAAGTCTTTCTTTTATGAATAGCTGTATGATGATTTTGTTTGCAATTCTATAGGCTTGGATATTGAGCAAAAACATTTCAAATATCTTGTGATAGATAATATATTTGCACGAAGCCCCGATCACTCCCACTCAGGCATTAAGAACTCTGTGATGTTCCTTACCCCGGGTCTTAGTCTTGCTCCTACAACACAGAATATGGAGAAGGTTACTCGATTAAGGATCCTTAGCACACTGGTTTTTAGTTAAAGCAAAAGGATATTATTTTGGGTGGGTCTAACTCCTTACTGGGAAGTCTTTCAAAAAGGTAGTTTGTGCTCACCTGCAGTAAGATTCCCCTCATTATTTCAAGTTATTTACCACAGGAATGCATCATTTGCCATTACCTGCAGGTTTCAGGTTATTGTGGATTTTTGGTAGTACATTTTTTTCTTTTTTTAACAATGACACATCTCTGTCCTCTGTTAGTTGCTTTTATCTTCAAGTCTGCTATTGACAGCTCAGTGGTGTGACAACCATATGAGAGCCCACTTGGCTTCTCCCTGTTGGAGAGACTTTAACAGGAACCCCTGCCATTTATTTGCTGATGTTTATGTCTTTGTCAAGCACCTACACAATCGTACATTTGCTGTTGATACACCTGATGTACCTTAGAATTGATAATGCATGAAAACAAGGGGCTGACTTATTCACAGTTTTGGAAGCTAAAAACTCAAGATTGGGAAGTCCCAGTGGTTCATCTCATCATGGGAGACGGCATCATGGCAGAGTGCACACAAGAGGAGAGAGGGTTACCCAGTGAGGTAGGAAATAAGACAGAGCTGAGATAGCTAAACTTGCATCATACCAACCCGCTTTCCCCGGAACTAGTCCTTTCAGAAGACCAGCATTTGTCCCTTTGTAAGGCAGAAAAATTCCCTTGCACTCTGCCCCACCTCTTGATGGGTCCATTACATCAGCCCAACCAAACTTGGGACCAAATTTCCTGTGCAAGAATGTCCAGGGACAGATTATATCTAAACTACTAGAAGATCTGCTCCTTGGTTGCTCCCAAAGGGACATAATGGGATTCTGTCTCTGTGTTTATTTTTGCCACATTTTACTAGTATATTCATACTCTCTCTCTCTCTTCCCCCCTCCCCTTTTCTTGATGAATCCGAAGTCATTGGCCATGTTGTTATACTCCATCGGTACCTGTAGAAGATGGTCTTGGATATGAAAGAGTTCTCTACCTGCTGGGCTGAAATAGCTAGAGCTTTCAATCTTGTTTCTCCAATAGTCTTAATTCCACCAAGAACCTGGCTGAGTTTCGTATTGATTTCTTCCTCTTTTGCATTTCCAGATAATAATCTAACTCGACACCATCTCGACTTCCTTTGTACAAGCACGTGATTCATCAAAGCCATGCTTAAATGTCCTATTTGTGGAAACTGTTAGGTGACCAGTCATGGTAGTTGTTATGCTTTTAGGTAATTTGGAAACACAGCTAGGACACCTCTGATCCCACAGTAATGTGATGAAAGTGTAAGTTGGAAATCTAAGCAGATGTCTTTTCTTTCTGACCTGTTTGATCATCCATTAATTGGAATATTTAGTAGTCCCTCTACCTTACGGGTTTTACTACATCAATAATTTTGCAGCTAATGATAAGGAGCACTGTGAATGTGTTAGTGTAAACATGTAATTAAGTTGTCATTATTGCTTTTGTTATTTTTTTCAGTGAACTAATCATGTTGATCAATTTATGTTTCTTAACTAGCATATTTTCTGCCAATGAGGCTAAAAGTAGAATACTATTTAGGAAGCACTTGGCTTCAATACACACGCACTCAGAACCTTTAACCATCTCTTGTGGGTGACAGGATTAACTATTAGATCTTTCTTCTCCCCAGATCTCTCTAATTATATGCTTTTTACACTCACCCCCAAACCTCTGTAATCTATTGATTTTTGAAGTGAACACATTGATTTTTTTTTTTATCTCTCTCATATGACAACACCAAAGGCTTTTCATAAATGAACTGCAGCCTTTATGTGAACTAACAGAAGTCGCCCTGATAAAGCAGATATTAAGGCTTCATCTGAATACGTAAGTAGAATCATTTATAAGAACTTGGCGTGTTTGTTTTTGGTCATCCGATGTTATCAGTTTTTATTTTGTGACACCCAAGAAAAGTCTGAAAAGATAGCGCGTCTGTATTTATGTAGCACAGGACGCAGCATATTTAACAAACACTCTATTATGCATTAAGGTTCTGATAAACATTATTAGTGTTTTGTAACTCATTAACCCTTTTGGGACCTATATCTGTAAAAGGAAAGAAATCTTTATGTTCCTTGAAATAGTTCAATCGAAGTTGATCAAAGAGGAAAAGCAGTAGATAGAATTAGAGGTTAGATTCATGCATAGCATGTATTGTTTGATTTTTCACTCACCACATTCGCTGTCCTAATTGCGTTGTGTGATAGAAAGTATTTCAAATTTAATAAATGATCCTGCCTTTGAAGACGAGCAAATATTGATATGCTACACTTGATGAAAGTTTGCGAATAGTGTATTAGTTATCGTATAGCAAATCTTGCTTTCCTCTGTGTATCTACTTGTGCTACGTCTGTGTATTCAAACAGTTGCAGAGGGAACATGTTGAGGAAAATAGTGTGTCTGCACTGCACATGTACAGGGCTTCCCTTTTGTGGTCATCTCTTATCCAGTGCAGTAAAACAACTCCTTCCACAGAATTTTCAGTGTGTATGTGTTACAAATTATCAAGAAATGATTTAAAGTGTATGAGGTTATATGCATAGGTTAAGTTGACTGCAGTAGACAATATACTAGGTGGGTCTGGCTTAATCAGGTGAAAACACTTTTCTACATGGAATTTACAGCAAATTTTGGTAGCCAGAGGAAGGTGGTCTCTAAAATCCAGCCCCCCTCCCCCAGGGATTGAAGGATGACTATCCCTAATATTCAGTCTTAAAACAACATACTTTTTTTTTTTTTTTTATTTCACAGTTTCTGCATGTCAGGAGTCTAGATTCAGCTTAACTGGGCATCTTTCTCATATTCTTATAATGGTGCAGTGGAATTGCTGGCCAGGTTGTGTTCTTTCCTTCAAGATCCAATGTGCAAAGATCCATTTCTAAACGTTTTAGAGTAATCGGCATTGTGAAACCATTCCCCTTCAGGCACATGGCTGAATGACTCCGATTTTTTGGCTTTATTGAAACTACCTTCACTTGGAGAGAGGCCACCCACACTCTCTTCCTACTTGGGTTTCTCCCAGATTATCTCTTCATTCATCAGGTTCTTAGAGAGAGGGTCTCACGTTAGGGAGCGACCAGGCAATTGAAGGGCTTTCATCTGATTAAACCAGGCCCACCTAGCATTAGTCAACTCCACATTCACTGATGTGGGCCACTAATTATATCTGTTCATCTTTGCACATTCCTGGCTATAAATGGGGCACTGGTTCTATCCACGTTCAAGGGGAAGGGACTATCTAGGGAATGACTTGCTCAGCTGCAAGTGTTTTGGTAGCATTTGTCCACAGAAGATAGTGGGAGTGATAAAAAGAACGTGTGAATTGGGCTGGGGGTTTAGCTCAGTGGTTAAAGTGCTTGCCTTGTAAGCACAAGGACCCGAGTTCGATCCCCAGCACCAAAAAAAAAAAAAGAAAAAAAACCAAAAAAACGTGTGAATTGTGAGACACAAGTGGTAAGGAGAAAGCATCTGGTCATTGGATTTAAATACGTGCACTAATGTTGAAAAGACACCAATCTGGTGGTAAGACTTTGGTCTCGCTTGTAATTTTCTCATTAATTTTGGGGATTTTACATAAACCAGTTGAAGTCTTTCTTAGGATTATTATTTGTGGTGTGAATCTTTGGACTGAAGAAGATGTGTGTTGTCATTTATCTCTGACCTACAGTGAATTTTAGACATCTGTGATGTATTTCTAGGTTATTGACTAGACAGATATATTATGAGCTTGCTGTACAATAATGGTAGACAGATACAATTGTGAGTACTAAAGATGAGATCAGTCCACATTGCAATGTGCTCTAAGTGTAAAATACTCATCTGATTTCTAAGGCTTGGAGGAATATAGGCTCATTTGTATTTTTATGTTGATTGCAAGTTGAAATGATGCTGTTTTATCCACGTTGTGTTACTTCAAATAGATCAGCAAAAATTATTTTACTTATGTCTTTTTACAGATGTTTAAATTGCCTCCCAGAAAATTTAAATACACTCTGTCGGCTAGACTTATATTGCTATTATATAGGCTAACCTTGAAATTCTTTATTATTTATTTATATTTGCTTGCTGGAAATTTTCCTTCTTTGGTAGATGATATAGTTAAGTCAATCTGAAATTACATCTAAATATTTGTAAAAAAATTCTCTCTCTCTCTCTCTATTTATCTGTATTTCTGTATTCCAACTGGTTTATTCTTTCTAAGATATTGAAAGTTTTAAACAGATCAAAGATAACAGCTATTCATTTTAGTATAATGAATCACACACAAAAATCTCATTCATATACCAGACTATCACTACCCTTTGTATCAGATATAAGGGGATATTACATTAACACATCAAAGCAAAACATTTGTTATGAACATTTAATGGAACAATAATTGATACACAACACTTAGCTCTTCTTATGCATTCAGCTGTATCTTGTATGTTTTTTTAAAATATTATTATAAATTTTTCTAGAGCTGTGGTGATATTCTTCAGAAATATTTCTTGTAACATATATGTACTTCTCTTGATGACATTATATTAGAAACTAGACCTGTTAGATTGGTAAAATTACTGAGTGAATAAAACATAAAAAGCCACCAACAATTTTGGGAACATATTAATACTCTGGCTATGGGCATTAATAGTCTTCTTAGAGGGCAAAGACAAAACAAGTAAACTATTTATCTGGATAGGTCAACAATTTGATGCATAGAGTTCTATGCTGCAACTCAAATAAACAGAACTGTAAACACAAAAGTCACAGAAGTGGCTGCCTTTGGCATACAATGAGTTCTGGTTCTCATTCGCACTTGCATCAACCAAGGATTTGCATGTAAGTGGCATTGGGGTTAAAAATCTCTGACGCCAACCAGGTATTGCACCTGCTACCTGCTAAATAAAGATTTCTGTTAGTCGGATCTAGCATTTAAAAAATTCTATCGAGGTCAACCTAATGCCAATCCAACACTGACTTCACCGGGTAACTGAATCTAGTTTTTGACCTAAATATATGTATGTGGGACGGCTTAGGAGTGAACTCAAAAAAGAAAGAAAAGGAAATACTGTATAAATCATGCTGCATTGAAATCTAAGTTCTGGCTTTCTTTTTAGCTCTTAGGCACTATTTATTCTACTGCTCAAATTTTGTTTTTCTAAAATATATATATTCTACTATTACCTAGGTGTCTTTTTGTCCTAAAAAAAAAAATCCCTGCAGTGTTATATACATCCTTTAGACATAGGCAGATTTGCTTTGCTGCTAGAAAGAGAGAACTGTTCTTCTGGGAGCTTAGATTTGCCTTAGTCAGATTTCATTTACTGTAACAAACTACCTGGAGTAATTAATTTATAAGGAGGAAAGGTTTACTTTGGCTTAAGGTTTTAGAAGTCTCAGGCTTTGCTTAATTGGTTTCCTTTGATCACTGGTGTGTCAGGATATGGGTGATTTCTTTCCTTTCAGTAAGTTTGGCTAAAGGTTTGTCTGTTTTGTTTTTTCTTTCAAATAAATAGCCCTTTAATGCATTGGTTCTTTGTAGTTTTTAGTCTCAATTTTTATTAATTTCTGCTCTGGTCTTTATAGCTTCCTTCCTTGTATTAGCTTTGGGTTTGGATTTTTCTTGTTTTTCTAGAACGTTGAAGTATATCAGGTAGTTATTAGTATGAGTTCACTCTGCTTTCGTGCATTGAGCATTCACAGCTCTAAACTTCCCTCTTAGGAATCCTTGAACTGTGTCCAGTAAAGTCTCGTACATCATACGGGCATTATTGTTTGATTCTGGCCACTGTTTGATTTCTCCCTTGATTTCCTCTGTGACCTAATGATTATATAAGAGTGCACCATTTTTCTTAGCATATGATTGCACGATAATGATTACATTCATCCTGGGGAGCTGATACATATACATAACACATCTTAACTCTTTCTTATTACCTTCACCTCTCTCTCTGGCATTCTCTTGGTCCCCTTCCATATGCACAAAAAAAATCCTCCCTTTTGCCTATTATCTTTTATTTCGCTCTCTAATTAATTTCTGCATTGCGTTTCTCATATAAGAGAAACCATGTGAGCTTGGTTTCTCTTATATGAGAAACCAAGAGCTTGTGTGTCCGATTTATTTCACATTATGATCTCAAGGGACATTGATTCTCCCACAAATAACTCCAGTTTATTCTTCTTTACGACATGGTAGTACTCCACTGTGTGCGAGTACCACTTTTTTTTTAATTCATTCATCTGCGGATGGACATTTAGGCTGCCTGTGAGAGTACTGACTCTCTGATAATGCGATCACAAGACAGATCCTTGGAGAAGCAACACCAAGATGTGATTAAGTGAACAGAGTGGCTCCATGCAAGCCTGGCTTTGAGTGAAGGAAACAAGACATGAACAGGAAGATGGAGAAGGGTGGCTGGGGTCCTTCAGCGCTAGTTCTGGTCAGCAGACAAGCTCTGTGTCTCCCAGGAGAAAACCTACCTGTGTTCCTAGTAAGCTGATCCCTGGAATAAATTCATCAATGGAGAATATGACGGCATTGCAAATGCAGTCAGAATTTTCAGAGCACAAGATCTCGGACTCTGGGAGAATCATCTTCTTATATAGAGAGTAAAAGACTGCCACATTTTTAAGTGACACACAAGCATCATTTTGTCCTAAGGATTTTTTCCAGGAACTGAGGATGGAATTGCAAAACCAAAGATACTTAGAAATCTGTTTCGCGACATATCTCTGTTGGTATTGCCATTCTAAACAGTTTGCAGGTAAGGGTTATGAAGTATCCAGGCTTTGAAATTGCTGGGCTGGGGAAGATAAAGTTTAGCGTAGAAGCTGCTGGAGGAAGGCTTGGCCCAAGAGGGCAGCATAAGATTCCAGGGTAAGGGATTAAAATTGACATCCCACTGATACCCAGTCTGTTCTGTGACTCCTATGTTTACATTTTATTTTCTAGTCCCCTTTTCCCCAAGTGAGAAATTCACATTTATCAGCTGCAAACTTTGCCCCATCATGCTATAAGAGTGTGTTCCCTGGAAGAAGTAAAATCCCAAATGGCCAGTAAAATTTAATTCTGCTCTAGGGGAACAAGGGCTATGGTTTTCTTCTGGGGATTTTCATGATAGTTTCTCAATTGGTAGGGCAGAGAAATCGGGAATATTTAAAATGTAAGCTTAATTTTCAAGTGCAGAATGTAATCTTATTCAATTTCTCTAGGTAGATTTAATATAATTTTTAAAAATTTCTTTTCTAAAAAGATTTTAATTTACTCATAATAAATATCCACACATAGTGCTTAAGCTTGTCTATATCAAAATAATTGGCTTTGTGATCCACACTGGGAATTGGTAATGTGCACTCCTGGATGTTTCCAGGTGGGTCACAGATCTGTGAACTTAGTACTCTGTATAGTTGACTAAATTCTATCCATGAGCACTTTAGGACTTTTTTCTCCTATTCATCTAATATTATAAAACAATTCTGTCATGTGAACACCCATCAACATGAATCTACTAGGTGGGACTGTGTCTCTCAAGATGCACTAGTAAAAGTGAGAACAGACCTGAGTGAAAAGCGATGTGCACTATAAATCTGCCATAGTAGGTCCTCAGGGGGATACCTAGTTCACCTACTAAAGTGGTTCCTGTGTATTAAAAATGGCCCCCAACTTTATTTTGATATACATTTACTTACACAGGCAGGAGAATGACATTACTTATGATTTAAATTAACTTATATTTCTCTTCCCTCGATGATTTTCTCCAAAGAGATACCCTTTCTTTCAGCCCTGAGGTTAATGCCGTGGATATATTTTAAGCATGCTAGCCTATGTTCTGTTATCTCTGGTCGAGGTTCATCTATATGTTGCATAATCATCCCCCATAACAAAGCCACACTCTGGATGGCTTAAACTCCAGACATTTATTGTACCCTGGTCCTGGTGACTGAGAGCCAGAGCTCTAGGTGTGGGGAGAGCTGGTTTCTTCTGCTGCATCCGTCTTTGGCTTGGAGACACCATCTTCTACCTGCGTCCTCACAAGGTCTCCTTTGGTGTGTGTCTGTTTTCTTCTCGCCTCCTTTTATATGGAACCTAGTCTTGTTGGCTCAGGGCCACCCTAGTGATGTCGGTTTATATCTATCACCTTTTTAAAGACCCCGACTTTGAATATAGTCACATGCTTCCAGTAGTATTCAGGACTTGAGTGTATAAATTTTAGGGGGACATACGAGAGCTCCCAGAAAAGGGTAGCGACAGAACAAAGGTACTTTTGGCGCAAGCTCTTGATCCGCCAACTACAGACTCTTCTGTCAGGGGCATTTAATCAATGAGAGACAGAGAGTTTCAAATGTTTATCCTGCTAACAGTCACAATCGTAAGTTCAACTACAGAGTGAAGGAATCAGACTGCCACCATTCTAAATTAAACATCAACCACACACCATACTGTGCTCACGTACCTGCTAGAAATGTACAATCCCAGGTTGATAAGGCCCAGCAGCCATAGCTGCAGCCTATGACTCCTGTTATTGTTCAGCCCTGTGCTTAGCAAGCAGCCCGCGCCTACTGACCATGACTACAGTCCATAACTTCCATCCTTACTCCGCCCTGCGCTTGACAAGTAGCTGCAACTCCCCATGTGTTCCCAAGCCTCATCCCTAACTGGTAACCACAACTCCCTTTCAGTGATCCCCCCAGCTTATACTCATGACCCTCTAAAAACCTCATAGCTTGTACGAGAGTAAACAGTCTGGTCTCTAGTGCCAGAGCGGCCCCTCTCTGGTTCGTTCTGAAATAAACCCATTCTGTGAGCTCATACTCTGCTTCTTTTGCTTTTTCCTAATGGAGAGTCTTCCCTTAATAACTTGAAGACCTCCATGGTTTGGATCTTGAATGTCCTCCAAGGACCATGGGTTAAAGACTTCACCCTCAGTCTTTGGAGCTGTTGGGAGATGGCGGAAATGATAAGAGGTAGGGCCTAATGGGAAGAAGTTAGGATTAGAGTGTGTCCTTAAATAGTACAGGAGGTCCCAGACTTAGGAGCATTCAAGTTGTGAACTTTCACAGAGATGAGTGGACCTGCGTTAGGAACACTGATGATGTGAACAGATCACCAAAGTAGCCCTCATGTCTGCCACATGTTACAGCTGGGCTGCTGTGTGCTTACTGTACAGGGTGACCATGCACAGAAATGCAGTGCTCAGAAGTGCAGTGCTCAGTCAGAGCCCAGGATATGCGGAAGCAAGAGGGTAAGATTTACATTGTATGTTTATGTCAAAGGTGTATAAGAGTCGCTTTGTCAGACTTAGGAAGGAGTCTGACTTACAAACACACTCCCAGGATGGAACTCGTTCATAAGTCGGGGACTTCCTGTGTAATGGCCTACTTTACTTCTTATTTTACACTTTCTGTTTGGAAAATTCTTGCCCCCACAATAAACTCCCACCATAACGTACTGCCACAGGGCCGAAGGGCATTGGGGCCAACCAACCATGGACTGAAGCCTCCAAAATTGTGAGCCAAAACATCCCCTTTCTCTTTAAAAGTTGATTATCCAGGGCATTGTGTTGCAGTGATGGAAAGACGAGTAATTAGACAGTTTTAAACAAATGACTATGATCATCAGCAACCACAGGAGCCAAGCAAAAAGAAAGATTGTCACAACACAGAAAACTGTCTCAAGAGTGATTTTCTGGAAAGTCCAGCCCTAGAGAAGGGTGGCACACTTCACACTTGACTCATAACCATTCCAGATTCTTAAAAATGATGTTCTTATGTACTATAAATGTGTACAAGTAGAACAAAATAAAGGAAGGGATTGAGGAATGGGTAGAGCAGGGAGAGAGAGAACGGAAAGGAGAGGCGAAGATTAATTATGATGTGTTATGTACATGTACCCAGTCCACACAGGGAATGTGATCATTGTGGACTACACATACATACTAATAAACGAGACATGAAATAAATAAAAAGTACAAATCACTGAAGATAACAAAACTCAATGGCTTCTTTTAACTAAGTCACAAAGTCCTGGAGACCATAAAGAACATGCACCATTAAAATTAAGTTGCAAAATAAAAGATTGATTTAGAAGGAGCCATGAGATAGAGGTATTGAGTCAGGGCTTTAAGATGTATTTTAGGAAGAGATAGTCTTAGAAGAAACACCTGTGTGCAGGACCCAGTAACTGATGCCTGGATTAAAAGGGGAAAAAGAGGTACTGGGCCTTTAGCTCAGTGATTAGAGTGCTTGCCTAGGAAGCTCAAGGCCCCGAGTTCGATCCCCGGCCACCCCCCCCAAAAAAAAAGGTCGGGGGAGATAGCAGCACAAAGAACAAGATTGCGCTCACCGAGCTTTCATCCTCTCCAGCAACACAAATATTTAGAAAACATCCATGAAATCTCCCTAGCTTGATACTACTCAGACTTCCAGCTTGGGAAAGAGGATACCCAACTGTCCCTTCCTACAAAAACCTCGATGCCATAACTGTGGCAAATACGTGAAAATTCCTTTTGAGGAAATCATCCGGGCAATTTTAAAGCCACTCAACATTCAGTGGGCTGACTCTGCCACAGAATTCTGCAGATGCGACTGGGTTCCTCTTCTCCAGACTTGTATATCTCAGAAGGCTGCCAAAAAGACAAATAAAAGAAAAAAGGAAAAAGAAAAAAAATATGCCTGGCTTCTCTAGCTACTAGTTCTACTACAGTCTTTCGATTTTTTTTTTTTTGTCTTCAATCAGAAAAGAGAAGCATTAAAAAAAAAAAAAAGAAAGTGGGTTGGGGATTTAGCTCAGTGGCAGTGCACTTGTCCAGCAAGGGCAAAGTGCTAAGTCTGAGCCCCGGCACCCCTCACCTCAAATAAATGTAGTAACTCACTTGTGTCCGGCTCAATTTTTATCAGGGTCATTTTGCTCTTCCTACATAGCAACTTTTTACCAAGACACCCTGGTTTTTAATAATATGCACATTTTCCTTTCTTCTGGAGGAGGTAAAGGCTCCCTAATTGTTAAAAAACACAGGGTGTACTGGTCATGGGTGTGTTCTTTTTTACCACCTTGTGGAAGGAAGGTTGGACATGGTATATGGTTTTGTTGATTTGCAATTCCTGGATTAGAAACAAATAGGGTAAGATTAGCCAAAGGGTGCAAAATTATAATGAAATGTGAGGAATTAGATCTGAGTTTCTGCAGAACATTAGGGAGAACATGGTTAGTAATATCCTATGGCATATTTCAAAATAACTGGAAGGAATGATTTTGAGAGTTCTCACTACAAGGGAATGATAAGTGGGTGGCAAGATGCTTCCCCTAAGTCCCACGGTGTGATTATTACACAACATATACTCGCACCCAAAACACCACACTGCACCCGCCCATAGGAATGATTCAAATAAAACATGAAGAATAAAATTGTTGAAAAAATTAGGTTTGGGTCAATAGAAGGCAGGTTTTAAGACGAAAAACAAGTGAGGATAAAGGGAAATGTGCACCTCTACTGATGCCTGCAGATTTTCTTCATCGTGAGAAGAGAGAGTGAAAGACAGGTAGAAAAACTGCTGAAAACAGAGTGATATTTGTTCAGCATGGATGCTGGAAAAGGCAGACTCTGAAGGCTAATGAGCAGAGGAGGAGAGAAAGCCTTTAAGCAATTTGGGGGCAGCCTGAATCAGGTCCCTTTGTTTATTACTCCCGAGCTCACTGTGCGAGCAACATGCCATTTGCTGTGTATGACACACAAGATCTATGAGAGCGAGAGCAGCGCTGCGCACGCCCAGAAAGCTTGTCCCGCGCCGCACAAAGCTGCGTTGCCGGGAAGCTAGACACACGTTATTAATTTACTTCTTTCCTCGGTTACTTTTCAGGCTGTGGAAATGACTAAAAATAACTCACAGGATTATATAACTCACTTGGCTATAATACTATTGCTATCTTTTTACTTTTCGACTTTGTTTCTTCATCTCTTTTTTTTCTAACGCTCTTGCAGGCGGATCCACCCCGAGTTGTCCAGACTGCCAGCCATCTAAAAGATCTCTGTCTGCTTTAGTCTTTTCTTCATCAAGTCCTAGAAGGCCGGTGCCCTTGAGGGCTGTAATTTCATCTCTGTAATCTCGGCAGGGACTTTTTAAGCGGTGGGTTAAATTGTAAGAGGAGTGCTTCAATATCCAGGGTTCTAGCAGTTAGGTGTGAATGTTTTTACTGCATTTATAAAGCCTCGTTTCTCCAGGAAAGCTAGGGGAGAAGAAGAGGGAGGAAGAAAGTGAGACACAGTTTGGGGTTTGGGGGATCCTACAGATTGAGCTAGTGTCAACGAAATAAGGAAAGGAGACACAGTGAAGTCTGCTAGAGCTAGACGGGTTGGAGCTCTCCGGGTGGATTGGTACCTTTTGGTTGTAGTGAAGAGGGGTGCAGAAGATGTTCTGTGTTACCAGACATTCTGCAAGCTGGGATTTAGTATCCCGTCTCCTCTCATCATGAGTTGATAATTTTTTTTTTTTTTTTTGTGGTGCCGGGGATCGAACTCAGGCCCTTGTGCTTGCAAGGCAAGCACTCTAATCACTGAGCTAAATCCCCAGCCCCTGAGTTGATAATTTTGCTTCACAAAAGTTTTCTTCCTTTGCATTTTTATAAAAATCAAGTATTCACAGAATGAAATCTCAAATTTCCATCCTGGCATATTTTAAAGGCATTTAAAAAAATTTTTATTTTAATGGTACATTTTAGATGTACATATTGATAACATTCATCATAGGGGATTTGTACCTGTACATGACATATCTTGTTGCTTCTTTTTTTCCCATTCCCCTCCCCTCACCCCCTCCTCCCTATTTACAAAAGATTTGTTTCCATTTTTTCCTTCCACTTTTTATTTCTCTTGTCCCTCTGTTCCGTTCCCCCTCCCTTGTTCCCTTTCCCATTTGGACATTTTCTTTCCTTTCCCAATATAATACATTTTAGTCTTCATTTACACTTCAGTTTCTCACACCAGAGAAACTATGCGGACCGAAGTCATAATAGATCAAAAATATGCTGGTCAAACAACTAAAAGATTTCCAGGGGTGCTTGGAGAGCTACAAACAGAATAACTCACCTCTCCAATTTTCCAGGGCTAGACACTGTGATGAAATTGTGACTTGCTTTTAAATCTTACATAAAATTCTCTAATTAACCTGACTGGATTTGTTCCATTCTATATATCATCGAAAGTGAACAATTCAATGGAATCTACTTAGTTGAGTGCGTGCCGGGAATAGAAGGGAATCAGGACCCATTCAGTGTTTGAAATCTGTCTCTTCTAATGCTTGAGTTATGACTTCGCAACGTATCAAATGTGTTTTAAAAAAATCCCCATCTGTATTAAATATTTTAATATAAATTGTCAAGGGCAGGAATCTACTTCTGCTAATCCATCAAGTATGAATTAGTCTTGTGCTTCTCCCCATGCAAGTCATGATATTAATTAAGCTGATCCATTTTCCAGGCTTCATTAAACTTTCCTTTTAAGGGGTTAGTTGGGATTAGACATGTAACTGTTTGTGCAGACTTGAACTCTTGGAGGTATCATCTGTAAGAGTGTGTATTGCAAAGAACTGTTAATGTGCAAAGCTACTGACTAGCAATGAAAAACTTAGTCCCAGTGGTTCAGAGCAAAATCTAAGAGAAAAAAGGCCAAACTACCTTTCTTCAACTCTAGCTACAGGCACAGGAAGATAAATTTTTCTCCATTACAGCACTGTTCATTTTTACAAATGGGAATTGTGCGAACCTTTATCAGTAACGCTGTGGAATTTTATTACTGGTACAACCACAGGATCTCCTACAGCCTTCGAAGAATCAAATTCACTTAATTTTTTTAAATCCCTCCGAGTCCGTTAGCACGCTTGAGAGAACTGATAGTCTCAATAATATGTTCGTTGACTGGATGGCTGAATGAATGAGCATAACCTATATGGGAGACACAGTTGCTTGCAATTGGGAGAATTGTTTGCCAGGGAGATAGAGAAATAGAGAGACTGCTCCATCTCCCCAAACCTCCATGATGTCCGACAGTTCAACCTATGTTGCTCTTTCTCCATTAGAGTAACACAAATGGTAATCAGAAAAATAATAGGATTCAGGGCTGGGTGTGTCGTTTGGGTGTAGAGTGCTCACCTAGAACAAAAATAGGATTCATTGATTGATTTGTGTTCACAATAATTGTAAATTAAAATACAACTAATTAATAATACACTTTAAGATCCATGGGCTGTCAGGAAGGAGGGGCGTAGGTTATAGTGACCAGTGTTAAGGGCTTTCAAAGCTGTCTTTCTGTTGGATACGTTGCGGAATCAACATTCTGTGTGGTGTTACTACACACAGCACTTAAACCATGAATTCGAGACTGAAGAAGTTTACATGCTTTCGCGGTGTTGGACATTGGAAAGATGACAGAATTTCGAGAACTCTGATCTACCAAATCCTGTGCTCTTGTGTTGACCGGTAGCTGTTGAGTGCACATTTGTAGTAGTTTTTGCTACCATTGGCTTAGTTTTGGAGATTCACCATCATTGCCAAACTTTCACCAGCAAGTCTGGTCAGGTAAGTCCTTGTGTGTTAGTCAACACTGCATCATGACACAATACCTAAGAAAAACAACTTACAGAGAGAAAGCTTTGTTTGGGCTTATGGCTTCAGCGGTATCAGTCTGACTTCACCTGGCTCCATTGCTTTGAGACCTGTGGCAAGGCAGAAACATCACAGCGGAAGGGTGTAGAGGAGGAAAACTTATCATATCATGGTAGCCAGGAAGTAGAAGGAGGGGCCGGAGACAGAATATACTCCTTTAGCGCTCAACACCAGTGATTTTCATCAAATAGGTCTTATCTCCTGCAGTTTCTACCAGCTCCCACTAGTGCCTTCAAATTATCAGTCCATCAAATATTAACTTTAGAAATGAGAGCCCTCATTGTGCAATCGCTTCCCCAAAGCTGCAGGGAGAGACACAGGTCTTCAACACACGAGCCACTGGGGAATATTGAGACCTAAACCATAATTCCTTGCCAGGATGCAACCCTGCTTGTTTTCAATTCACTATTAACCCTTCCGTCTTCATTGAACTCCTTCTGTCACTCATTCAATGTCTTCCCTGGTGCCTCAAATGTTTAATGTATACGTTGAACTGACCATAGAGTCATCAACAATGTAGATGATCTCGCTGCCTGCCCCAGGGAAGATGACAAAAATGCACATTTATGATCTCACTATTCTAGGGAGTCAAGAATTTAGGCCAAGTGGGGCTGTTTTCTTAGAACCTACCAAAGTTTCTATAAGGCATCGATGGGGCTGAGTTCTCTTCTGGAAGAGGGATTGAGATCACAAGGCGAGGGAGGTTGAGGTCAGCATTCGTTTTCTTGTATGATATTTGATACAAAAATATGGTGAAGAGTTAAGTTAAAAAATTATTACAGTAAGACACACTCTGTCTTGACCCCCCCCCAATAGTTCTCTCTTTGAACACAACTTTCCCTTTTTTCTTGCCACTTTCTAAAGTAGTTCTGGAAGCCCTCTTATTTCTGTTGTCATGGCTGCCTTTATGTCCTCAACTTAGTGTCGATGGTTTATAGTCAGGGTGACTTTGGGGATGAGCCAGAAGTTCCACAGCACAGATCAGGTGAAAAAGATGAATTAAGACACTGCAAGACTTTTATGTGACAAAAATTGCTATAAACTTTTTAAATCAACTCAGAACATTAAGGAAACCACAAAAAGACACTTACAAATGAGTACTTCCAGAACCACTTTAGAAATTGGCAAGAAAATGGACTAATTCTGTCTGAAGAGAAGGGGAATATCTGGGGGATTCATGGCAATGTGTTTTTCAGAGTAATAAATATTTAAAAGTTTAAACATTTACCATATAGTTTGATCATACCTCATAACTGTAGACTAAAGATCCTAAATTCTTGAAGGTTTTGAGCTAGAAGACACCCTCAAATCTTAGGGGCCCTAGTCAACACAAACACTGTATTCTTCAAAATTGACAAGAAATTCTCTGAGTCATTTTGCTAGTAAGAAAGAAGTGTATGTAAGGTTAGTAGCCCTCATTTGAGTGAGGCAAAACACAAAGGAAATGATAAAAGATGGATACAAAACACAAAGGAACAGATCCCACCCAATAGGCAAAGGGTCCAAGGGAACAAGAAGAGGGCAAAGAGGGAGAGGAATAGGAATTCAAAGGAATAAAGATATCCTGAAAATAAGAACCTAATAACCCCAATTTTAAACAGTAACATATACACTAGGTACTACAGTCAACTTTATGTAATTGTGACTTAATATTGCAGCCATGTGCTTGTTTATATTGATCATTGTTATACAGAAATGGCACAATGTCTGTAAGTTTGTGTAATGGACTGTAAGTTTGTATAATTCTGTATAAATTTTTTTTTAAAAAGTCACATGCCATATTGCTGGACACACTCAAGGGATGTAATATTCATGAAAGTGAATGTAAGGAAGTAAATTTGGGAGCTCACGTTCAAATTTTTCCAGCCCAGGAAGTGACCAAAAAATGATCAGATCATTTGTTCTTAAAAACCATGATCAGTATTGCCACCCAAACATAGCAGAATAGAAAACATTGGAAAAATAGAAAATTTCTATAATGAGAAAGACTCGTATTACGATACCAGAAGAAGGTGTAGGGGGTGACTTAATGTTCTGAGGATGTGTGGTATAGACATGGGGACAAATGTACACATGGTAAATGTTCATGTACCTTAGAGACATTAGTGATTATCCCCAAATCAGTGGAAACCATTTCTATGCTTCTCCTAATGCCAGATAGAAGGATCTGTGATGGTGATAGGAATGATGGTAATAATTATGACAAAAATCATGTATTCCTTTTGCTACACACAATTGAAATTTCTAGTGCCTTTAAAATTTTATTTCAATTCCTTTGATTAAGCCATTTCTTTATCCTGTGCCTCTCCTACCATACACATTTTTCTAGAAGAAAGAGGTATTTAAATTTGGGGACTACAACAGTCATTATTTCAATTTAGTTAATTATTCTATCAGTTAAATATTGGATCCCCTCTCTCTTTTTTTTTTCATTTCTTTTTTTCCCCTTTTCTCTTTCCTTTGCACTCTGCTTACAAAATTGCAAACTCTGCCTGAATTCAATACCTGTGAACACTTTTTGTTCCTCCCTGAAGATCACCAGTATGTGTCACATATCTCCCAATGAAGAATTTCTGCAAGAACTAGTATTAATCCCAGCAACTCATCTGCATTTATTGGTTGCCTACCCTCAAGCAATAGATTCCAATGATGTCTCCATTCATCGACTACCCACCATGTAGAAGGTTAAACATACAGAGCTGACATGTATATTTTAGAAGAAATGCATTCTTTCCTTCATACAGTTTATAAAAGTGAAATTCACTGAAAATAAAAACTTACACATCTGAAAAGTGACCAAGCTCCAGATACAAGACTTTATTTTATTTTTTTCCTTATTTTACTCCAGGATCACAAGTTCGACTGATGTTTGGGGTGATAGATTGAAATCTCAAATAGCCATGCATAATCATTCATCTTATCTGCTCCTTAAATAGATTCAGGTTCTTTAAATCCACAGGAGTCTCCTTGATTGTTCAGATTTACACGTAGAGAGAAATGTAAAGTTACGTCTAGTTGATAAACTGCACAATTTCTGTGAGTGGACACAGGATTTTCTGTTGACTCAATATTTTCTTTAATAAAGAAATAAGCTTTCAAACTACTAAAGGTGTACACTTAAGGTTCACCCACACACTCATTTTCTTGCTATTTTGATGCCATATGTGAACTGAGATGCCTTATCACAACAGAAATAAAAGTATAGAGTTGTAACTTACTTTGCCACCAATCACTCGATCACTGGAGTCTTTCTCTTTTCATTAATTCTGTAGATTTTTTCTCTTCAGTTTGTTGTATTTTCTGTGTTCTGGTTCATGGAAGCTGCATACTTGGAGGAAAAAACACATTTGCGAAATTTAATGTGTTTGTTATATAAATCAGTAAAGTAAAACCTGGCTCCAAGCTTTGTTTTGTTTTCTTTACCTAGGAGCACGAAAACATATTCATTGTTGTAAAATATTTGCTGTCAAAATTTACATTGTTTTACTATGAAACCCTGAGTCAAAAAATTGTCACTATTTGGCTAATCTCTTTTTTTTTTTTTTTTTTTTTTTTTTTTTTTTTTTT
>QZML01001134.1:627777-639950 GCA_016801275.1 Hystrix brachyura | reverse complement strand
TTAGACCTTTGTCTGAAGGACAGCTGGCAAAATTTTTTTCCCAGTCTGTGGGTTTTCGCCCTAGTCTTTTGGTGATTTCTTTTGCTGTGCAAAAACTTTTCAATAGCATGTGGTCCCAAGTACTGATTCTTTGTATTGTTTCCTGTGCAGTCTGGGTTTTGTTCATAAATTTTTTTCCTACTCCTATGTCTTCAAGGGTTCTTCCTATTCTATTCTCTAGTAGATTTAATGTTTCTGTTTTAATGTTTAGGTCTTTGATCCACTTTGATTTGAGTTTAGTGCATGGTGAGAGACATATATCTAGTTTTAATTTTCGACATGTGGTTAGTCAGTTTTTCCAGCACCATTTGTTAAATAGGCTATCCTTCTTCCAGTGAGGGTTTTTGGCTTCTTTGTCAAAGATGAGGTATTTGAGTGTGCCTGGGGTTATTTCTGCCTCCTCCAATCTATTCCATTGATCTTCAGGTCTGTCTTTTTGCCAGTACCATGCTGTCTTTAATACTGTAGCTCTATAGTATAGTTTTATGTCTGGGACTGTGATGCCCCCAGCTTTTCCCCTGTTGCTTAGGCTCGTTTTTGCTATTCTTGGTCTCTTGTGGTTCCAGTGAAATTCATGATTGTCTTCTCTAATTCTTTGAAGTATGTTATTGGTATCTTGATTGGAATTGCATTACATCTGTATAGTAGTTTAGGAAGTATAGTCATTTTCACGATGTTGGTTCTTCCTACTCAGGAACATGGGATGTCCTTCCATTTTTTGATATCTTTTTCAATTTCTTTTTTTAGGGTGCTGTAGTTTTTGATGTAAAGGTCTTTTACTTCTTTTGTTAGATATATTCCTAGGTATTTTATTTTTTTGTGTGCAATTGTGAAAGGTATATCTTTTGTTATTTCTTTTTCGGTGGGTGTATTGTTTGTGTATAGGAATGCTATTGTATTTGGCTAATCTCTTAAAGTAGGAAGATTTTCTTCTATGCAGTTAGCTAAGTATTCTCTTCCTTATAGTTTTCCTGTGTGTGTAAAAAATGATACTGTAAACCAGGCATGTTGAAACATGTCTGTAATCCCAGCTCTCCGAGAAGCTGAGGCAGGATGGAGATGGACGTTTTTTGCACAGCCTGGTCAGGTGAGTGACTTTATGAGACTCTGTCTTGAAAAACAAACAAACAAAAAAAATTAAAGGCCGGGAACGTAGCTTAGTACAAAGGCCCTGAGTTCATGTCCCAGTACTGCAAAATGAACAAGAAAAACAACAAATACCATAATTAATACTATAATCTATGCATGTGTTCTGTTATTATTTTTTTAAATTTTTCTTTCTACACTTATGTCATCTGCCTTCCTGCCTCTATTTTTCATCTTTTCAGGGCTGAATTTTTGGGAGGGAAAAAAAAAAAAAAAAAAAGCTAAAAGCAAACACTTTCTCCTCCCTTGCATTCCCATTCAGGCTTTGTTTTTGTTTTGATGTGTAACTGCTGTTGGTTTCCAGTAGGTAAATCATGTTTCTATGTTTGTATGCACCATAGCCTGTAAATCTCTCTGTATTCTCTAATAGGACAGGTGGCTATTGAGAACAGAGATTAGGTGGGGGTTGTTCTGCATACAAAAAAACTACAGTCCGTTTTGGCTAGGTCAGAGAATGTCTAGGCTGTATTTCAAACTGTGTTCCGGTTTATATCTGGACCTCCACCCCTCCCCCCGAAGCCGCATCGTTCAGTACGTGGTGCTTTTGTGAGGTGATTGGATCTTGCGGAGGGTGATGCTGTAGCTGACTTGCTGTGAGGAGCTGGGGTCTGATCAGAAAACACAGGTCACTAGAGGTGTGAGATTGTAGTGGGCTTATTGTGGTCAGCTTGAGCAGCAACACCCACCTGGACCGAACTGATGTGGTTCTGGGTGTAAAAGATCCACCTGAGGATTGTTGCCGACACAACATAAAGGAAAACGGGAGCAGAAGCTAGCTGCTTGCTATTTCCCAGGAGAAGCTCTGCCAGGAGAAGCTCTGCTGTGCTGCTGTGGCTGGTTCTCCAGAAGGGGACTCGGCTGTTCTCGTCACAGAAGGAGCTCAGGGCCTTGCTGTCATTGAGGGTGGCTGCTGTTGCTTTGGGGGATCTCTGGTCGTCATCTCTTCTGCAAGCATCATATGCTGATTCTAGTAAAGACTTCTTCAGCCATCATCTGCAGACACGGACGTACACGGGACATTGCTTTGGGCTCCCAGCCCTTGACTGGATCTTTTGGAACTCGAGTGCATAGATGGACAGTCTGCACTCTTCCTGCACTTGCCTGAAGGGTGAATGTTGCAACTTGTAAATGTCCCATATCAAATCAACTCCCTTGCAAACCTTTGGCTCTAGAAAAGTAATTAATACAGACACGGAAGGGTGTACCTCCCTCCCTGGCTCTTCCCTTCTCTCTCTGCTTCCTGATCACCATGATGTGAGCGACTTTCCTCTGCCAGACCCTTGCGCCATTGTATTCTGGGCTTGGAGCCAGATTACCACGGACTGAACCTCTCTTCCTTTATGCCGTGGGTGTCATGAATTGTGTCCGAGGGAAATGAAAATAACTAAGACACTGTGAAAGACACTTAGCCCCGTCATATATCTCTGGGGTCATATTTCTTATGATTCGCCTTAAAGTAGGCCAGATGTCAGGGAATAACTAATTGGCCACATGGGTAATTTATTTGAGAGGATACAAGGTGGTTGGCTATCTGACCTGATATTTTAGTTAATAATGTGCTTTTTAGAGGCAGAGAATTTATCTTGGAAGCAATGGTAAAAGAGATAAACAAGGACAAGTCAGTCACCATTGATTCTGACAACTCTCTCTTCAAGCAGTAAGACTAATGCTACTTTGAGACATAGTTTGTGAAGACGATGATCTGAAAGAGGTTTTGACGTCCCAAATCTGGGACTCAGCTTGTCCATCACTTGGCTGTGAACTGCCTTTCCAAGCTCTCAGTGTGCTTAAACCCTTCTTCTCCGCATGCCACCTATACCTCTACATTTCTTATTCTTGTTCTTTCCTCCATGGTGCTCTTAAATTTACATCATCTCTTCTTTTTCTAACCAGTTGCTGCAGGTTGTAGACATAAGAAACTTCTAAATCTCTGAAATCAGAATTTCTTGCCATCTGGACTTTTTTGTAGGGCATACTGGAAATCAAATAACCCTTTCAATTAGCTGGAAAAAAATTGAAGACTGGTTAAAAAAAAAGCCATCCTTAATTCTGTTTAGCATTTGTTTACTTTTCAGTGATTGAGAAATACTATATTGCATAAATGGACATACTACTATTAGAAAACAGAGTGGTTTGGATAGAATGATGTCATTTATTTCCAAAGACTATCCGTGTGCTAAAATGAAGTAAAAATGTCTAATTAAAGTGAGGCATTCTGTGGCAAATTTTGGACATAAGTAGGACTGTAATTCAACAGCTTTCTTGGGGTAAGGGATTAGCCAAAAGCATGGCAGGCCAGTGTTCTAGGACGAAATGGGAAATGGGTTAAATGATTCACACAATTTGTTGGAATCTCTTATTGTTTAGCGTGGTAGGACAACTCGTGCGCTGTGAAGATCATGTGGCCAAGGGAAAAGTAATGCATTTATCAAAGCAGTGGCTTGGGACCTTGCTCATTTCTCTATCGCTGTCTGGTTTTATTTAATGGATACCTTTTTATTTTTCTCATGCACTTCATGGGCTTTTCCTCTGATCGTTGCTACTGTTTTCATGCGGAGCAACCAATGCTTAACTTTAAGCCCATCCTTCCGGATGAACTTGAGTTCAACACGGAATCTGTTATGTGATTCACAACCTCTATCTCACTCTACTAGGAGATGACAGTCAGCAGACACAAAGACTCATTCTTCATCCAAAGTAAAAACAAAACAAAACAAAACAAAACAAAAAAACAAAAACTCTACATAAGCCAGGTGTGGGTGGCATATGCCTGCAATTCCACCATTCTGGAAGGCTGAGGCAGGAGGATAACACATTGGAACCTAGTCTGGGCAACTCAGTGAGACTTTGCATCAGAATAAAAATAGATTAAAGATGGGCTAAGGTGCAGTTCAATGTGAAGGCCCTTGGTTCAATCCCTGGCTAAGAACAAACAATTTTATTTAGCCATATTCAAGTATTAAAATGCATACAACTCGACAATGTTGCTAATGAGAATGTATCCACTTTGCTGTTTAATATACAAATAATTTCAGGAATATATACATAACAATGCATTTCAATATTCATGCATCTGTATCGCCCTATGTGTTTATCCATGTGTAGAAGCAAGAATATGCAAGATTGTTCCTGTCTGCCTCATCTGGCCCCAAGAACCACAGGAATCCACACAGCAGAATTATCTGCCAGCCAACGCTAACTTTCTGACAGAATTTTCATCTTTATACGGTGATACTGAGAAGCTGATTTGAATACCTTGCTGACTTCGCCTTTATAATTTTATTTCTTTAAAGGTCAGGAAATGGAACAACACATGTGTTACCGCTAAAATATGAAATACGTTCCAAAAGTTAATGAGATTGAGACAAAGGTGAAATTCCCTCAGTGAGATAAAAAACAGCAGACCCCTAATTTAGAGGGAATGAATCTGTCACACTATGCACCATTCGGGAGGGAGGAACACAAATAAAGAACAAACACCAAATGCTGGAATGATTCCCTTCAGGATTTGTCTTTTTTTATTTTTTTTTCCTTTTAGGGAAACTCTTTATCACTGACTTTTGTTTTATGGACTGATAGTTCCTTTGTTAGTATGCAAATATTGTTTAACTTTCTTTTATTGATCCTTAGTATTAATTTGGGCAGTAACACTAAATTAGTTAGGAAGCAATGCCTAAATCATTGAAAAGCAATCTCACAGTACGCATTCTATACTTATCAACAAGTAAATTCTTAATATTTTAAGACAACACATTTCATTGTGTCCATGCCCTACAAAACAAAAACAAGGTAAAGAATAGAACTTAAGTTTTTCTGTGTTGAGGCATTTTTGATGGGCTTTAACACACATTTCCTTCTTGTTCATTTTCCCATTTCTGTTTCTTTTCTACACAGGAAACTGAATGATCTGAGTTCACTTTAATTCTCTGTCACAAGAACATCCATTTCTTTTTCACTCTGTCAACATGAAGTATTATCAAGAAGTAAAAATACTCTTCTTTGGGATGTGATTATAGCAGAGAAGTCTTTTTTTTTTTTCCTCAGTTTTGTGTTTTTGTCTTTCTTTGAAATGCTTGCCACATTATGAAACTCAATTTTAGTTGGATACATTTCATTCCTGAATTGACAAAGACTGTCACTTAAAGGAAAGTTAATCTGCCTCTTAGTTGTTCTGTTTATTCTTATTGTATGATTTAGACGTTTGGTTTTCTAGTGAAAGTTCCCTACAACACCATCCTTTTCCAGTACTGTCATCTTCAGGGTCTTGAAATAAAATAAGCACCTCTTCTGAAAGGGAATAATGCATCTTGTCTGATTTTACAAATATTTTAATAGTATTTCATTGTCTATCTATATGTCTGAGATGAGGAAATCACATGTTACCTTTTTAAGGATAGCAGCTTTTTCCCTCATAAGGCTGAATTGCTGGACACCCCGAGCATTTATGCAAGAAACAAACCATATGTGTCCCTTACATTTTTCTGGGACCAAACACAAGAAATACACAATTAAAAAGAGGGTAAGTTAATTTGGCTCATGGGTTCAGCAGGGTCAGTCCATGGCTGCTGGCTCTAAGGCAGAAACATCATGGCAGAAAGGTGTGGACAAGCAATGCTTCTCACTTCCTGTCATCCAGGAAATAGGGCAGGGCAATAGCCCAAGAAGGAAAGATGGAGAAACAGATATAGTGCCCGAGATCACACTCCCATGGTCCTCCCAGACTCACCCACAGTTGTGCTTTATTAAACCCCAAGTCAATTAAGGTGATAATCAAAATTAACCAACACACAATTCCTTCATGGGATATATAACTTGGAGCCAGAGTTAGTGGTTGCCAAATGACCCTATTCTCTGTGATGTCTCATTCTGTATAACTTTAAAAAGTTTCCATGGTAACCTCAGATAGATTCATAAATTGTATATTCTGTCTTGTCGTTGTAGACTTGTTATATTTACATTATATTAAAAGCATCGAGGAAATACAGAAATCTCTGATAATATCAGCCATCTGAACAATTTATGAAAAATAAGTGTGTGTGTGGTATGTGTGGTTGTGTTTCTTCCTACATATTCTAATGTTTCAAAATGCTGATTGGAAATAGTCATCCCCAACCATACAATTTAACGTTTCACTCTGCAAACTCAACTTCTGATTTTTTGACTCAAACTTTTGTAAAAGTGTAAGCACTGTAAAACTGCGAAGATTGCCTGGTCATAAAATCCTCCAGCTTTATCCATCTATTATCATTGCCTTTTTCCTTTAAGGAATCATAAAAAGAGAGGAGGGGAGTAATGGCATAAAATGGCAGATAGCAAAGTAGATAAAATTTTAATCAAATCTTTGGGTGCTTAGATAGGAAAATAAGATGTAAATCATTTAAAGTTGTATTTAAATGAATTTAGAAATAAACGACTCACATTAGAGATCATCCATACTTAACTTTTTATGTTTTATGAAATAGAATCATGTTGTAGGCCTTTATACAGGCGTGGATTAAAATAATTTTCTTGTGTGATTGTTCTAATGAATTTAGCCTCTTTATTTGTATAATACACACCAAAATTCTTACTGTTTGGCATTGAAATGAGACATTTTTTAGAGGAAAAGTTCTGAATACAGCTAAATACTATGGAAAATGCCTTGGACTTTGGGTAACTTCTTGCGAAGATGGTGTAACAAATTTAAGTATATCAAGATTATACACTGTTTTCCTGAACTACTCCTCAAAAAAAAAAAGGTATGAAAATTAGAGAAAAGGTGCTTTCCAAATAAATGCATGGAATGCATCTCAACTCAAAACAGGAAATCCGTGTGAATATACATATTTATACCTAAAGACGTCTGTTTTGCAATGGCTGGCTTGTGGTCACGTTTACTGGGGACACAGAGGGAAGATGCCATTTATCTGGGATCCTCAGAGTTGGTTCACAGCTTCAACAATCTCTGGTCTGTGGACCAAAGATATCTAGCATCTGAGGAATTGTAGAAACCGCAAAATCTCAGTACGATTTCTACCTGCTGATGCAAAACTTGCCTTGTGACAAGACTCTTGTATTAGTCACACACAAAAGAAAACACAAGAAGGCTTGGAGATATCCCAGTCAAAATCACCAACCGTCAGACTCTTTGCATTTAGAAGGGAACATTGGTTGTTTTAAACCAGCAAGACATGGACTTGTTTGATACATCTGATCTGCAGGGTGCCCACCACCATTTGGTAAAAACAGGACTGGCACATGGTTTACCAGCTCTGTACTTCTAAATAGCTATCTTATTATAGCCAACAAAGAATGTTTATGAACACATGAAACCTTGTCCTCTCTCACTCAGTATAAAACCACCTTCTGTGGTTTCAGTTCCTCATGCTCAACTATAGTCCAAATGTAGTACGTAGAAAATTCCAGAAATAATGCATAAGCACACTTTTCTCAGTAGCACGATGAAATACCATTCCTGCCTACCCCACGGACCTGGGACATGAATGGTCCCTTTGTTGAGTGTATGCATACTGTATACGCTACCCACCAGTTAGTCATTTGATACCCATCTCGGTTATTAGATGAGCAGACACAGAACCTTAGTTTTTATCGTGAAATAATTCCAGGTTTTGCTCAAGAGTCTTAAAGTCCAAGATTCTTGATACAAAGGAGGTACCACAGCATAAACCATGGAAGGACAGGAGGACAGATTGATGCTGGTACTATGCAGGGTGGTGGGATGGATATACGAAAAAAAATTATTGGCTTCACTGCTGTTAATTCAGGTGTCCACTAGTGAGCTTGGAACATACTCCTGCAGGTAAGAGGGGTCTAAATTATGCACATTTTTTCGGCATGTACCTACTCTTGATTTGTTAGTACCATCCTTACAGAACTTGGCTAAGAACACAGGAATGTGAAGATATCCTGAAAGCTCTCTGCACATCATTTTTCACTGATGTGTAGAGGGGGTAGAGTAGTCAGAGCAGGATGCATTAAGGGATTCTCAAGTCAAAACACAACAAGTTAGCAAAAGGGTTTTCGTCTTGCTCAAGTTTTTATTGCAGGGCACGAATAGGAAATGACACGCTGTAACTCACCAATTCTCAGCATATTAGTATCAAGGAGATTTTACCTTCTTATAGAAGAGTGACAGCAGTATAACAGTACTTTATTATTTATTTTATTTTTGAAAACTAGAAAAGAGGAGACCACTGTCTTTGGGTACAAAGAAATGATAAATGTTTAAGACAATGAAAAATGCTCTTTGGCTTGATTCAACGTGTTCACGTTATGTGCTTTTATCGAATTTTCACAGTGTATCCATAAATATGCACCAATTAAAAATAAATTTTAAGGGAGGGATGGTGTTCATGACCGTTAACTCGTCACTCTGAGGGGCTGAGGATGCCGGATGGCAAGTTGGAGGCCGCTCTGGACAATTTAGTGACTCAGGAAAGACCACACTTCAGAACAAAAAATACAAAGGACAGGGGATGTAGCTCAGTGCAAAAGCCTTGGCTTTAGTCACCAGTACACCATAAAAGGTATTTAGGAATGATGGAGAGACTCAAAGAACATTTTAGTGTAAATTATATTTATCAAGGTAGAAAGCATCTGAGTTATTTTTTATTACATTAAATTTAAATATAATAGGATAAGCCCTTTTGCTAATGTAAAGCATTTTTATTAAAATATCCTTGCCATATACAACTTTTTATTCATAATAACCACATAGTACAAAATACTTTATTAAAAATATGCATATAACACAAAATACTATATTAAAATAACCATAAACTACAAAAACATGTTTATTAATGCAGGTTTTTTTTTTGTTTTGTAGTTGTGCAAATCTTTTTAGTGAGCCTGATGAAAGACAGCTGGATTCTCTTATCTGCGTCTGCATTCTATCCATGGTAATATCACATGTCACACAGCTTGTGGAAAATTTTAACATTTAACTCGTGAGGATTTGAGAGGAGTAGGTAGGCAACAGCATCTGAGGTTGAATAGGAAAAGGATTTTAACCCTACGGACTCCTGGGAAGGGTCCTGTCCACGCTCAGAATTTCCCAACGTGCACTGGGAGATCTGCTCTGATTTGTTGATAGCCAAACACCCAAATGTAGCCTAGTAAGAACCACAGTTAGTTCCATTATTTCCAGGGTCAGCTACAAGATGAGCACAATCTCTTCTGGGAAAATTATATTAATTTCAAGACAGAAGCAGGAGGGCATTTTTTAGAAGGAGATCGTCTGAAGTGTGAATCATGGTATACCCATGAATATGGCTCTTGTAAGGACAGTAGTAAACTGAATATTCTCCTGTAACGTTGGGGTTGAGGCACGCCGGTTTTGGGGTGGGTTTGAGTTTGGCTGGCTGCTTTCAACCCCAGGGTTCTGGTTTGTCTGTGGATGGGTTGTTCTCACCATATAATTAGGGATGACGGGCTCTTCTCTTAGTTTAGGGCTCCTCATCCCTCCAGCACCCCAATCCAGGGAATTGTATGTCTCTACGATCTCCAAACTTTTGCTCTTGCTTTTTTATTGCCAGTGTGCTGGGGCTCAGGTAGCAGTAGCAGAGAGGAGGTCCCCTTTTCTACTTGTAGAACACCAGTTTACATTCCTCTGTGGGTGTTTGTAATTTTTTAGATAAAACGCATTACCACCACAAGAAAAAAATATACATTTCTGGCCAAAATTTTCGTTTCCTCAAAATTATCTTGATAATTTTCTCCAATTCCGTAGCATACAGAAGTCCATAGGATTGCATCTCAAATATTAAGCCCTGCTCTCTATAATTAGGAACTTAATCCCGTTCAATTTAGCTAATTGCCGCAGATTTTCGTACTTTCTGTTTAAGAATATTTTCTTCTGTGTTGACCGGAATTGAAG
Organism: Hystrix brachyura; assembly: GCA_016801275.1. NCBI lineage: Eukaryota > Metazoa > Chordata > Mammalia > Rodentia > Hystricidae > Hystrix > Hystrix brachyura. The sequence continues at coordinate 629,890 of QZML01001134.1, read as the reverse complement.
CAGGACTTTGTGTTTTTGGTTTTACTTTTTAGCATGGCATCATTAGGCATGTGTAGCTAGGAATTTGGAAAAGTAATAATGAAAGGTGGGAATTAGGGGTACTTATAATGTGAAATTCCTTTTTATGCCATAAGCAAAGGTACACACGACTACGGAGATGATTTTTGTCTGTATTAACACAAAGGGCTAATTACCACTGTATCCATGCTTGTAATTTACAGTTAGGCCCCATTATCTTTCAGTTTGTAAGCTCAATTGAAAGCATGCATTACTTTGCTGTAGGAAAGGCGCAGGTGAATTCATTTTCTATCACCAGGAGCGCTCAGAGATCCGAGACAAGTCTGGGCTGTGCCTCTCTCTGATATTGTGTGTGTTTTCTATCACAATGCCTTCTCATGGTGAACTCACAGAGAGGCCACACTTCGCAAGCCACCAAGCCTTATTTCTGCCTGGATATGTTCACGGGGAGGTCGCTTTATTATTCTGAGATCTGCTTCCTTTATATATAATACAATAGCAATCACGGTAGCCTCACAAGATTGTTACAGTAAGTAATTGAGTGACAAAAGCATGGCATATGACTCGATAAAGAGTGTGATTATAGTGATTCTCAGTGATTCATGTTTCTCATAAACATACGCTTTTTATAACCACTCTCTGCTTTCAAGAGAAATCAAGACAGGAGGGCTGATGAGGAGGAAGTGTGAGGTTTCCTCACCCGCAGTGCAGCGGCTTATATAGAGACAGCATGATTCATGATGCCAAGTAGCAATTAACTAGATGTTTGTTATTAAAGGGGTTGATAGTTTTATCTATTGATTTTCAGTCACGGTGATTGCTGTGTTTATCCTTGGAGGAGAAGGAGGGATCCTGGGAAGACTTGTTTTAATGCTCTGGAAATTCTCGCTGGACCAGGGAGACTTCTGTCCCTCAAAAGGAAAAGAGCTTGGCACTGTTAGATGAGAACCTGGAATTTTTAGCTGTGGTTTTTTGTCGGTTTGGTTGGTTTGGTTTGGTTTTGTGAGAAAGATAAAGCAGGTTAAGATATGCTGGCTCCAGAACTGCCAGCTAGGAAACACTTAGACGCTTTCCTATAGTTAGATGTTAAAAAAAAAGTCAGTGAGCAAGTATAACTGTGATTGCTGGAGGTGAAGAAAGTTGGGCGCAGTAAAGGGAACAAAAGGGATTAAAAGGAAGTTGGATAAAAAGTATGAAAACATAGAGAAACCTAACGAATTTCCCTCTCATACGGGACAGTGATGGGACTATAGTTTACAACCTGTTATATATTTTATGAACCAGAAGAAGACTGAGACTCAATGAGTGCAACATGGAAACTTTAAGCACCCTGATTTGACCAGTACACATTGTGTATGTGGACTGAAATATCACTCTTTGCCCTTCAAATATGCGCCATTATTACTTGTTAATCTACAATTGTAAAAAAAAAAAAATTAAAGACATAGAAATTTTAACTACTTTGATTTGATGATCCACATTCTATACATGCGTTGGATCGTCTCACTGTACCACACGGATCTGTACAATTAGAAATGAAATAAATACAAAGATAAAAGGCGGGAAGAGATATGGAGGGAGAGTAGAGGAAGGGTAGGGAAAAAGGATGGAAAAAAAGAATTGAAGGGAAAAATGATGAAAATAGAGGTTTTGCAAGGGGGAGAAGGGGATCAGGAGCGGGGAGAAGAAGGAAGGGAAGAGAGGGGTAGAGGATGAAAAAACAAAGAGAAATTGACATATTTGTACCAACTTCCCATGTAAGTGTGATCATTATTCATTGCACACATGTACGAACTGAAAAGAGAAAGTTTTCCTTTTAAAACTTAAAATTTTGAAAATTAAAAGAAAAAATATTGGGAAAGTGGCGTATACAAAATTCCGGAAAGAGCAGGAAAGAAAAAGGAAGCTCATAGGAATGTTGTCACAGCGAGATCCCTCAAATGACATACATCAGCGATGGTCAGGAGAGGGTGGTACAGAAAGATGCCTGGAGAAAGCGGCATGACTGAGCGGAAATAGAAAAACTGGTACTTGGATCACAGAAGACCAGACACAAGATAGAAAAGTGGGTTGCAGGAGTTAAAAAAAAAAAAAA
>QZML01001134.1:617439-627562 GCA_016801275.1 Hystrix brachyura | reverse complement strand
AAAAGGGGGTTGCAGGAGTTAAAAAAAAAAAAAAAAGAAACAAGCAAAGAAAATCAGTACTCGTGACCTTGTGTGGATATTTATGTCTTAGTTCCCTACAAGTCCACGAAAATGACCTTTATTTATTTGTTTGTTGATTTATTCGTTCTGAGACAGGATCTCGCTATGTAGTCCAGGCTGGCCTTGAATTCACTGCGTAGACCATGCTGGTTTCAAACTCACAGCAATCCTCCTGCTTTGGCCTCCCAAGTTCTGGGACTGCAGGCATGAGCCACCAACTTCAACAATGCTTTTTATTTGTGAGGTTATTTGAGTAAAAGTCTGTTAGGTACCGATGAGCCAAACATTAATAAAGTCAAACAATGAAGTTTTGCTTCCCAATCTGAAATGCGTGCAGGTGAAAAAATAGCAGAATTCATGTCAGATAATGAAAAGAAAAAGCATCCTACCGAGAATCTCCAAACGGTGTTATTATTAACCAAAAAAATGGCTATTTTCATCTGACATTTTTCAAGTATATTTTATGTATTGTGATCCCATTTATGTCAAATCTTATTTTATTAGTTCATATTGAATAGATGGCAGTTTTTTCTAAGTTCTTGTGTTTATTTAATGATCTTTATTTTTGGATTGTAATTCTACCTTGATTCAAAGTCACATGACTTATTTAAACTTGAACCAACAATAGATATTTAAATGACTGGCCGTTTTTCCTTATTCGTGAATTGGCTTTCCTTTCAGATAGGAGCTGAAATATGACAAAAAATAACATCTCGCAAGCATTTTCCTTTAAGTCTCTGCATTATTTTTAAATCATCTTTTGGCATTTGTTGTGGAAGAACCCCTGGGCACAATCTATTTTTTCCTCTTTTTTTAGGTCGCTTAAATTTTCTGCTTGAATGCATATATACATGATTCTCTTCTTTTCTGTAAAATTCTTGGGAAGCACACTAAACTCCATTATTTCTTCCACTCTGGAGAAGTTAGATTTTTCTATGATGTTTTCAAATATTTTCCTGTCCAGTACTGGTTTATATTTCCTTAACTCTTAACTATGTTTTGTGGAGTTTATACAAAGATTCTGGAAGACCCAAGAGCCTCAAAAAGTCTAGTCAATTTCTCCATCATTAAAGCATTAGATTTCTTTCCTTCATGCTTTAATTCACTCTCTCTAAATGTTTTGCACATTACAGATGGATATAACCAAGATTCACTGTTTTTGTTTTGTTTACTAGTCTAAAACAGTTCTTCGTTTTGTTAGATCTTTTCTGAATTTCCCCTACATCTCTGTTACTTGGTCTTTGATTTATCCATTTAAGCCTCCTCCTCTTTTGTCTATTCAATTTTTTCCCCCACCTAAATAATCCAAGATTTTCTTTTCCTCTTTGTTTTTGAGACAAGGTCTCACTGTGTGACCGAGGGCGGTCTTGATTTTTGTGGAGCCCACACTGACCTCAAACTCATGAACCTCTGGCCTTAGCCACCCAAATGATGAAATTGGTGAGCATGAGCCACCATGGACAGCTAAGCAACCCAGTTTCGTATTTAATTGTGTAAAGCCACAATTTTCAAGTGATATTCCTCTCTGTCCGATCCACTCCTGAGGAAAGCTTGCTGGCATCCTACTAAGCATTGGAACTATGCCATAAAGCTTCAGAAGCCCGTCTTAATCCTTGTTTTATTCTTCTACCTTGCCCAGAAAGCTGATCCTCCGAGTACTTCTGTCCTGTTACATCTCGTGTAGACCTGGTCTTGTACATTCTTCCTTTGCTCCTGTTCCAGGACCACGCCGAGGTCCCTTCTTGCTGTTTTTTTCACATGTGGTATTGGCTTCCTACATCACTCTTTCTTGTCCCTACACTGTGTGTCTATCTCTCCCAAGAAGCCTTCTCTACTCCTCCAAGGGACATACCCAGATGTTCTGCTAACGTGTTCCCAAACACTCTCTTCCTAACCTAACACAATTCCCTAGTACTTTGTAAGCTATAAAAACCCACGGGAAAGTCTGCTTTATTCACCATCCTATTTCCATGGCCCAGCACGATATCTCCATGCTGTATAAACAATAATGATTCCTCTTATCTCTTCCACCCATTAATTATTTAATGACATTCTCTTTGAGTGAGGTAAGCAGCCGAGTGAGGTAAGATTCCTGAAAGCCTGATGCTTGCAGAAAGCGCACAAAGTTAGAGCCTAATCATCGGAGTTTTTATTTTCAAAATCCAGTGGGCATTATGATATTAGGTAATGCAACTTCCAAGAATTGTGCTGAAGCCGCTCACCATTTTTGAAGCCATTTCCAGAATGCTGGGTGGGGGTGAGGTAGCCCCAGTTTTCCTGAGTCATCGATGTCCACGAAAAGTTTCTCGAATCTTGTCCATTTCCTTCTTCACAGGTACTATGTAGAGTAGCTATGAGTGTCTCCATTTGGAAATTAAAACATGGAGAATGATAGGAGATATGACCCAGCTCTTGGGAAGTTGTACCAACTCTAGCTCAAGTTGCTGTGTGTCACCTCATACTATGTTTATGAAGTTTGATTACCCGGACATCATACTTCCATGAAAACTAGAAATGCAGTCTTTTGAGAACTCTGATAACATTCCCTGATTGGGAGAAATAGTTTCCTCCCGTGGTTCCTCAAACTCTATATATCTCCTGATTGGTCTACGTAATTACTCCCAATTTTAAGAAAATAGTATGCAACATGCAAGAGAAGTTTTCTGTGAGGGAGACGGAATTCTTCTCTCCTTCTCTTTGTCTATTACTGATGAAGATAATTCTTCCAATGGTCTCCTTTCCTGTGTACAATATCACCCAGTTTGTTTCCAACAACAGCACCACTTCCAGGAACAGTGCTGTGCAGCATGCGGAGTACTACATGGCCATCACACTTCAGACAAATTCACATGCAGTGAACGATAAAGTTTCAGGTCCATGATTATCACGTAACAAACAACAAGAACAGTAACTTCCTTTGATAAACCTTAAATTTTCACTATAGTCCTGTAGCCAGCAACCATTCTGGTTTAAAGAGCAGAAAGTTGTTTCTTGCAGCTCTGAAGGATTAAAACATTAGTCACTCCACTGTCCAATGATTGCTATCTTTCTGCCTTACAGATAGCTGTCTCCTTGTTATGCCTTCACAAGGCAGAGAATGAGAGACATTATCTACTTCTTATAAGAGTACTAAGGCACTCATTGGGCTTCCATCCTTGTGACTTAATTGCTTCCAGTGTTACTTTTCCCATCACTGGGACATAATACCCAGTATGCACCACTTAAGGGAGGAAAGGTTAAATTTGGCTCATGGTTTCATGGTTCAGTCCATGGTTAACTGGCTCCAAAGCAGAAATATCATGGCAGAAGACCATTGTACAAAAAAGTTGCTCATTTCATGGTGGCCTAGAAGCAGATCGGGGAGCAGTTCCAGAGAGAAAGGGACCAGGGACCACATATAGAACTCCAAGTCACACCTCTATGACCCACCCAGATAAACACAGAAGTGTTCTTTAATCTCCTGGGTAGCTCACAAGCCAATTAAATTGACGTAATGAAGCTTCACCACCGTACTTCCCAAAGCTCTACTCCACACCTTCCCATTGGAAATCAAGGATTCAACACAGGAATTTGGGGGATGCAAGAATTCATCCCCTAACATCATCTTCTTCATGTTATCTTGAGCTTTTGATCAAATGCTCTCAGTCTTCACACAACCTTGATGGGCACTATCTGGTCAGCCCAGAATCTCTAGTTGAATTTAAGAAGCAGTAAAGTTTTCACTCCTCTATCTCTTTCCTGATCAACTAGAGAGACCAACAGGTACAAAACTGACCTGTCATATATGTTTCTGTTGTTTTATACAAAATGGAATATTTACCAAGAGACATCAAAGGATTTGCTTAAAGACATTTGAGGAACAATGTACATTAATATTTTTCCTATGTTTTATAGAATTCTATATTAGTTAAGGTTAGAGGAACAGAATAGAAAATATATGTATAATTATAGGAAGAGATTTATTAGGAAGGCTAACAGGATTAGAGGCTGGAGAATCCACCATGGCCTTCTGTATGCTGGAAAGCCAGAGAATCCAGTAGATGCTCAGGCCAAGAAGATCGAAACTAAAGAGCAAGAAAGATTAAGGGTGCAGCTTCAGTCCAAAGTTAAAGGCTCGGAAGCTCACTGTAGAGTCAATGTACAAAACTTTCCTGAGAGATGAAGAAACTACAAACCAATGTCCAAAGGCAATTGCAGTGGCAAAGAGTGGAGCGCTTTCAGATGGGTCCATTTCCTTCTTCTTTCCCTTTTTATTAACCCAGGCTACAAGCCTAGTGTTTGTTGCCATCCACGTCTGGGTAGGTCTTCTGCCCTCGGTTTTCTGGCCTACCTGTCAGTCATTCACAGACACCCATGACTGTGCTTTACCAATCTCCCAGGCAGTTCTTACTCCAGTGAGGTTGACATATCATAAATAATACAACTCTAGCATATTTTAAAGAACTCAATAAATGTGACTATTTTCATGACTTACAGTTTGCCCCCTTTTCTATGCATATACATTTGACACTGTCTAGATGATGTTGCTTTTATGAAAATATTAAGTATAAACTATGTTGGCTAGAAAATACACAAGGTCATTCAGCTTATCACTTTTATCCTTCAACTCTGTGTTTCATTCCAGTAAGTAGATGGTTGCAAAATACCAGAATTGTGGCTTCTACCTGGAAAGTACTTTCATAATACTGTTTTTAATGAGCCCTTAGGTTTATTCAAAATACATTTGTTGCTGTGTTTATCCAACTAGCATTTGTTGAAATTTGTGGCAACAAAAATTGAATAAAGACAGGTTTTCTTACTTTAATTCAACCATAAACACATGAAATAATGAAAACTAGATGGGAAAATTAACTTCTGTCTTCAATAATATTAGAAAACTGCTACAAATCCAATCATCAGGAATGAATCTTTCTTTCTGATTGAATATGCAACCTAGATTTTAAATAAAATAATTTTGGGGCTACACTACTATTTCTTTACTCTGGAAGAAGGGAATGCAAAGATGGTAAATAATTTTCCCAAGACCTTGCAGTGTGTAAGAAAAATTATCAGGTAACATGATAGCAGGCAATACTGAAAAAAAGAGGAAAATACAGTGATCAACAAAGAAGAGGAAGAACATAAAAGAAAACAGATGAAGTTGTGATTGGGAAGATGAAAAACTTTAATGTATATGCACATATAGGTTTTAATATCCTCAGGACAAAATTTTTGGATGGCAGTATCATGGATCTATACAATGTCTATACAATGTTTTTCATTTGAATCTAGGTATATCCTGTTCAGCCAGAATTAGGTCATTGTTGACAAATGCTTTTTTAGTTGAGTACACGTGGATCAAAGGCACGAAGCTTTCCTTACAGCAAAGTTGTCTATCATGGATGCGAATCCCTTTTGATTATGTTTCATAAATGCTGTCTGTGATATGCATCCAGCCTTCTCTCTCTCAGCTGGGAGGCACACAAGAAAAAGCATTCTGGCACCTAAACATACGTGGACTGACACCTCAACTCTTCTTGCAAGAGAATCATTTGAAAGTAAAGATAAACTAGACTGTTTGGACCAATATGGAAGCAGGGAAACCTTCAGGCTGTGAGTCATTGTACATTATTTGCGTTTATTTCACCAGCAAGCGTTGCTTTACCAAACACAGTGCATAGTTTTATCTTCATTATGGGAAACAGAATTAACTATTTTTCTCACAAGTCATATTAACTCCGAATTAGAGGTAAAATGCCTCTAGTATTCTTCTAGTTCTTTTTTTTTTTTTTAAACAACTCATTTCTGAATGGACAGAATGGGATCAAAATAGCCGGTTGTCCATAGCAGGGCAGAGAGAAAGCCCTAGTGATTCATGGGATGATATCAGATCTCATGTAAGGCTGGTGACCACTTAGGAAGGCTGCCTAATGCGAAGTGTGCCTGATGTGAAGTTTGAAGGAGAGGAGAGGCCATCTGGTTGAGACAGGTGAAGCAACAGCAGATATGCAGTGTTGGATACATATAGTGGGAGGAACACGGAAAAATAATCACATATATTGGGAACCACAGGAAGCAGACTTCTGCAGATAAGGAATGTAAAATTAAAGATAAAGCCAGAATGAAAGCTGTAGGGTGGAAACTGAGTTAGAAGTATTACCAACAACTGTTTTGATACAGTATTTTCCAAGAGGTCCTCCCATCGGGTAAATGAGAAACGGTATGTAAATGCCAGAATCCCAGTTATCAATATGCCCATTTCCATTGGACTATCTGCATTTCTGGATACGTAATGAACAGAACTAGTACAAGCGTTCCACGTTTGACCACTGAGTTCTGTTCCCATGGCGAGGTTGTTAACTGAATGGCTCACTAACTGAAAATAGTAGACTCTAGGACTAGGTCATAAGTAGGGCAAGGTGAGTCTGGGAATGTCTCACTAATGTGAGCTACGCAGAGACTTCACAGCAAAGGACAAAGAAGTCAATTTTGAGGAACCATCATGGGCCAGTGTGGGGAAAATCTGAGTATCAGAAGAGTTGATGATGTTACTGGCTGAGAAGACATTGAAGAAATGAGAGACCACGAGTTCATATTGATCTAAAGAAGTGGACAGAATGTTTGAGGAGGAATCAGATAATTTCATGGTTTGAAAGAACCCCCTCACGCAAACCTAATGAATATTTTTACTAATTTCCATTTAACAAATGAGTACTTTATACATTTGGGAAGGATGACAGATACTATGTTAATGATATGATCCAATAAGCACCATTGACGAGCAATTTTTTTCCTTGGGAAATACTCTGCCAAAGTCAATCTAGACCCCCTAGTCAACTACGTGTGTAGTATCTTCCTGTGGCCACCAAACGCAGCCACAGAGTCTTGAGGGGAAACCAGGAATAGAAAAGTCTTGAACTGGCTTATGTCTCATGGGCAGGCCTATTGCCATGTTGTCCAAAAGCAGCTGAGAGTCAAATGGCAAAATTCTTCCTTCTGCATATTGAACAATCCCCATTCTTCCATTTCATTCTGGGGCTTAATCAATTTTCTTCTTGTTTCATCCATCTCTGTTACCTTGGACTATTCTAGAGGCATTTTTTTGTTTGTTTGTGTTCCTGATGACATTGCAAGATGATATATTTCAGAATATCAATGTTTTATATTTCTTGAGAATTACTGTCCGATGCAGCGAGCAGGAGAAAGATATAAAATAGATATTCATCACCAAGGAAGATACAGAATTATTACATTCAGGAGGGCTAGATTTGTAACTAAAATAAAAAAGACTCAAGCAGACAACAGTAAAGGGAAACATTCAGTTAGTAAAGCAACACGATTAGTTATGAAATTAACACCCACATTCAGTAGCTTTCCAGTAATAATAGAATAGGGGATAGATCGAAAGGAAAGCAGAACATTTGCATTACCAAATAAGCAAAATAGAAACAAAGTACCTTGAAATTAACTTCACAAGCCATGTACAATATAAATTTAGAGAAAATGTTGAAGGTGTATTGATTTATATTAAGTCAGAATTAAGCAAGTAGGAAATTATGCTTTTTTTTCTCAGTGAGGAGCACTTGGTATTGTAAAGATGTCAGTCTCCCTAAATTAATTTGTAAATTTTGCTCCATCTCAGTACCAAAAACTTCTTCAAGAACTAGAAAAGCAGATTCTAAGCTGATAAGGAAGGGCCAGCCCTTCCCCACATAGCGATGTACTATAACACAGCCTTTATGGAAAACTCTTGGGGTTGACATAGGAAGCTACTCACAGAGACCAACATGAAATATAGTCCATAAACAGGTCGGCGCAGAAAGAATTATTTCAGGGAAAAAACAACATTGCAAATCTTTAAATAATGGGGCGTATTGACGAAGTCGTTGTAGGATAGTGATCTGGCTGTTCGCAGGAAAATATGTGAATATATGAATGCATTCATGAGTGGATATATGCACATGTGTGAGCATGCATACATCTATGTGTGTATAACTATTTGTTACTATAAATAGTAACTGTGCACGTGTAATATATGTGCCCATACCCTTTACTAACTGTAACTAAACATATGTATGTGTATACTTATATAATTAGATCTAGATTTCTATTTACTTTATTTTACCTTTCTTACATCAATAAATTGGAAGGTAGAAATTATACAGTGGAGTAGCGTTTATCTTACAAATATACTGTTGATATAAGTATGAGTTTTGGGGTTTTTTTGAGGGGGATGTTGGGGATCAAACTCAGGGCCTTGTGCTTGCCTAGCACTTGAGCTAAATCCCCAACCCCAAGGATGAGTTTTGAAAGCAAAATAGAAACTCTGGGTACCTGAAAATCAATTAATTTGGCCAAAGGTACATATAAAGTTTATGCATACAAAACCACCATGTAAATAAAAATCAAAAGACACTTCATAGCAAACCACATATCTGCTGGACTTGGTTGTACTGGACATGAAGAAGGGAATAGTTCTTTGTATTTAATGATTTAGTACCATCAAAAGTGTTGGGCAGAGCATGTTACATTAGCAATGACTCTAGGAATATTACATTGATTAACATTTGATTGTGCTTATCAGCACTTTATACTTTCTGGATTCCACAGGACTTCAGGGCGCAAGTCTGCACCCCGAGTATTGTGGGAGGCTGAAGCAGGAAGGTCACAAGTGCAAACCCAACCTGGGCAACTTGGAAACCGAGGGAGATCTTGTTTAAAAATTAAAAAGGAAAAGAAAAAGAGCTGGGGACATGGTTCAGCATGATGGCCCTGGGTTCAACCCGCACTACTGCAGAAGAGAAAAAAAGAAGTTCCCTACACTGAAACTTGAAATTTTGCTGTCCGTGCAGGTAGTGGGAGTTGATCCATTGATTGACTGTTTCATGGTAAGGAAGAGAAGCCAAAGTTCCCAGAATTCACGTTTTGTCCCCAGTAGAACAGAAGCTGTGAAGTATATGAGGGGGAGAAAATAAAAATTACAAGGTGAATTGACTGAGTTATAAAAATTAATCAAAGCTACAGAACTCTTTTAGTTGATAGAGATATTTGTTTGCTTGTTTTTATTTTTCTTTTCTTAGTGGTTTTCTTGAAATATAATTAACACGATACACAACTCATCTATTTAAGCTGAAAATTTTAACGGGTTTTTAGTGGGACGAAAATTGTCCCAACCATCGCCACAAGCTATTTCAGAGTATTTTCAATACCTCCAAAAACAATTCTGTGTACTTCATCTTTCATGCTGCAACTCACTCTCAAATCACCATCAACACCCTGCCATGATTAGCCGCGAGTGTGGTTTTGACCTTCATAGATTTGTCTATAGAAGATGTTTTGTCAGAGTGGAATCACACAGAGTGGAGAGTTGTATGATTGGCTTCTTCCATCGAGAAAAATGTTTGCAAGATCCCTCCATGCCGTGGCACCTGGAAGTACTTTCTTTCTTTTTCTAGTTAACTATGCTATTGTATGACAGGACTCACCTTGCTCGCCATTCCCTAATTAACAGAAGTGCAAATCTCCCCAATTTTCTTCTTTTTCAGGAATAATCAGGCTACTCAAGATCCTGTGAGACTGACTCCATACGAATTCTAGGATCATTTTTTTCCACTGTGGAATGAGCTGGGATGTCCGTGGGGATTGAAAAGAACCTGTGGGTGGCTTTGCCAAATCTTGCCATCTTAAAAAATGTTGAGTCTCGTAAATCACAAACACAAGATGTTTTTCTGCTTACCGGGATTCTCTCTAATTGCTTTGAGCTGTGTTTCTTTTCATTTTCAGTATAACTTTAGTACCTCGTTCTGTACTTTATTCTTAACTTTTTAAATCATTTGGATGCTGTAGTAAATTCAGTGGCTTTCTTAATTTCAGTTTTAGGTGGTTCACTCCATGTGTGTAGAAATTCAGCTGGTGTTTTGATTTTTTTTTTATTTTTACCAAGAACATGTATTGGTACATTGTATACACAATGATCATAATCAACATGGTTATTTTGTACCTGTACATGATACATCTTGGTTTCCCCCCCTTCCCCCCTTCCCCTCCCCTCCCTTCCATTCACCCACCCCTCCCTATTTGCAAC
>QZML01001134.1:600634-617174 GCA_016801275.1 Hystrix brachyura | reverse complement strand
TGTGTGTGTGTGTGTGTGTGTGTGTGTGTGTGAGGGCTCGAACCCTGGGCCTTGGGTTTGCTAGGCAAGCACTCTAACCATTGGGCTAAATCCCCAGCCTGGTGATGATCTTGTGTAGAGAGGATTTTCTGTACACAAAATCATGATGTTTGTAAACAGATATCCTCTTACCTCCTTTTTTTCCCCCACAATCCACTCTTTGTATATTATTTATTTTTATTTCCCTAATTGTCCTGGCTAGAACATCCTATAGATTATCAAATAGGGATGGTGAGATTAAAAACCATCTTCTCCCTGATACTAGGGGGAATAGCATCCAGGTTATTACCTTTATATTTTCTGTTTTTTAAAATACATATCTTCACAGGGTTTTATTGGTTGACTATACATGAAAAAAGAGCGCTAAAATCCAGTTTACTGATTGCCTAGACATGCAGAAAGGGAACTAAAATCCAGATGTATGTGTATCCAAAATTTAACACATACACTATCATTTATTCTCTACAAAATACAGCAGTTGACATGCTGTTTTTTCATAAGAGACGTTGTGCAGTTATTTCAATCAAGAATTGTGAATTTCCAGATGATATTTTGGAATTAAATATTTATGAAACTTCAAACTCAAATTTAATGCCCTTCTTAGAAGAAGCAAAAGAATATTAAAAGTAGAACTCAGATATGTTTCACAATATTCGAGTCAAATGTTCAAATTTAAATGATAATATAGCAATAAGCCAAACGTAATGAGTAATTAATCTTAGAATCTATTGAGAATATATTAGGCAAAAAGGTGCTTAATTGCATTATCTGTTTCTTTAAAAAAAACACTACTTTCCAACTGTGAAGAATTTTTCATTTTGAAAAGGACTTTCATAATCATTATCACGTTTATTTTTATTTTTATTGGCACGTGTTTGCTGTACATTGCGGGGAGTTGGCACACGCACGTTACCTCATTTCGATCTCTCAATTTGGAGACAAGTACAATGTATACTCATTTGAGGAAGGAGGGAGATAGCTCAGCATCATATACGAGCTTGTATCTAGGAATATGAATATTCGCTGTGCAGTTTTTGTGAAACACTCACCCTCCTCATCCTGTTCTCCAAAGTCTTGTTTACAGCTCTTTCTAGATTTCCGGCCGTCTCTCACTGTCTCTGATTTTCAGCATAGAGGTTAATAATGAGCAAAGTTGAGTCTGTGAAAAAAAAAAAAACAAAAACAAAACCAAAACAGAAAAACCAAAACAGCACAAAACTGAAAAGAACATCCAGTTATCACATGCCACTGAGATAAAAAATAAAAGCTATATTTAAAAACATGATTATGAGCTGTTGGCACTAATTAATGTTAATTTATTTTTGTTACCCAGGTGCTTCACTGGGGTGAATTAATTGATGTGTGATATTAGTTGGAGACTTCTAAATACATATTGAAGGTAAAGCTGCTCCGACTTCCAGAGCGAGACTCTCCTTTCTCAGTATAACTTGGGCCAAGAGTGGTGGCACATACTGGGAATTCCAGCAGTGGAAGAAGCTGAGGCAGGATGATTGCAACTTTGAGGTCAGCAGGTGCAATTTAGTGAGATCCTGCCTCAAAATGAAGATTAATAAAAGGCTAGGGATGCAACTCAGTGCCAGGGTGCTTGGCTAGCATGTCTGGTGCCCTGGGTTCAGTTCACAGCGCTGCAAGAGCAATAAAAACTTAAAAGTCCTTGTAATCTCCAAGATTTGATAAATGTAAAAATATTCGAATAGCTACCTAATCTCTAGCAAGAAATTCTATATATTGTTTTGTGCATATAGTGTGCAGATATTGAGATCACATTAAAGAATCCTAACAGACTTTTTCAAAATTGGAACTTTTTTTTTTAACCAAGGACTAATCTTTTAAAAAATCAGATTGCAATAGTTACTACGACCTTCAAGAAAAAACAAGCTAGTTAATTTTTACTCTTTTTTTCGGGTGGTGGTGGTGATGGGGATCGAACTCACGACCTCGCCCTTGCTAGGCAAGCGCTCTACCTCTGAGCTAAATCCTCAACCTCTCTTTTTTTCTTTTTAAATTTATTTATTGGTTTTTTATTTTATTTTTTGTCCTTCGAGACAGGGTCTTGCTATGTAGCCCAGGATGGTCTTGGAGTCATTAGGTAGCCCAGGCTGGCCTGGGACAGTGATCCTCCTGCCTCAGCTTCCCGAGTGCTGGGATTACAGGAGTGTGCCACCACACATGGCATAAAATTTCTTTTTCTTTCTTTCTTTGTGTCTTTCTTCATTCCTTCTTTCTTTCTTTCTTGCACTGGGAATTGAACTCAGGGCTTTGCACTTACTAGGCAAGTGCTCTATCTCTGAGCGAAATCCCTGACACAGGTTAATTTATAGGAAAAGGAGGGGGATGTTTGAAAGACGAATGCCGTACCTTGATGATGGAAGATTGTGCAACATTAAGAAGCATGTCGCATAGGTGGAAGATGATGGAAGATTGTGCAATATTAAGAAGCATGAAGCATACTGCATGTAGCAGGGATGTAAAGGCACGTAGCTGCCATATGGGAAGGTGAAGGATGAACTTGCGAGTCATCTGACGATCCTGTGGGAATGATTTCTAACGACATTCCTCCAAACACCTTTGCATTTGAGTTTCCTGTGATAGGAACAGAGAGGTTTCCTGCTACATATCCGGGCACACAGGAAACAATCCTGTCCCGTGCACAACTGAAATGTCCAGAAAACTTGCGCCCCACGCACGTCGGGGACCCAGCAACATCAGCGTGAAAACATCTGGTGCAACCGAGAAGCTCGGTGTGTTCATGGAAGTTGTAGGCCCTTCATCCATGCTAAATATGGGTTGTTACCTGCTTGCTAATCATCCTGTACAGAGCCAAGCTTCTCAGAGCAACAGAGCTCGATTTTTATTTTGAAAACGCCATGAGACGAAGTGCTGAATCACCCCAGGACTGATCTTCAGCTCTTTGGTTTGCAACCTGAGCTGGTCTGAAAATGTAAACGGTAAAGTTGGAGTGTTCTTTTCCATCGTTTTGCAGGTCTTGCTTGGACAGTGTTCTTACTTAGCCCAATTTAAGTCACATTCTGGGTAAAACTAGCAGAAGCTCACCGTTTACAGGTTATAGTAGTCAGAATCAGGTTACCCAGAGAAGGAGAGAGACAGAGAGAGACTGAGAGCAAGAGAGAAAGAGAGGGAGAGAGAGAGAGAGAAAGAGAGACAGAAAGACAGACACAAAGAAAGAGACAGAGATAGAGGGAGTGTCAGAGAGACAGAGGGAGTGGGAGAGAGAGAGAGACAGAAAGACAGAGAGAGACAGAAAGATAGACCAAGAGAATAACTGGCTCCTGTAGTTACAGGTGTTAGCAATTTGGAAATCTTTATGTCAAGCCGCTAAACTGTTTTGATGTCGTAGTCTACAATCAGAAAGCTAGAAATGTTAGTCTTGAGGCAAAATTCTTCCTTCTTCCGGAAACCTCCATCTTTGTTTCTGAGGCTTTCGCTTGATTGTGTTTGTGCACAATGACTATGTTAAATTCCTAAACCTCAAGACGATGACGTCGCTGGGAGGTGGTACCTTTGGGAACACACAAGTCATAAAGGTGGAGCCTTCATGAATGAGAGGAGTGGCATAAAAGAAAACTCCCAGAAGGCGCCATCTGTGAACCAGCAAGCAGCCATCACCAGCCAAAGTGCCTGGAGCATGGGCTTCGGCCTCCAGGGATGTGGGCACTCGTTGTCAGATATCCGTCATCCTCTCAAGCTATGGCATTGTGTTAAGTGCACCCTGAATTCCAATCACCAATAGGAAACAGGGAGAAAACTCATTTGCAAAAGGGAAGATGATCAATACATGGAGGGAGGGGAGAGGGAGCAAAGAGGAAGAGGATGAAAAGGAATTAAGATGTGTCATGTACATGTACCAACTCACACTAACAAAGGCAATTATTATGTACTGCAAACATGGAGTAATAAAACTAAAAATTAAAAAAAGAAAGCTGGAGATAAATGTAGATCCATGCACAGTTGCACAATGCTGTACAAACAACCTGTATTCATCACTCAGTTTTCTGGAACGCTAATATCTTACTGTAGCACCATATCACATCCAGGATGTTGAAATGTGCTATAGTCTTAATATTTGTATCTCTCCTTGCCTGAACTTTGGATTTCCAGCCTCCAGAAGTGGGACGTTCAAGGTCTTCTGTCTATAAAATTCTCAGTCTACAGTAATATTTTTGTTATAGTAGCCTTATTGTGATAAGATACCCACCCACTGCATTTCTTCAAAGTCTGATGATTGGAAACATTAATCTTCTGCATAAAATGTCTTCACAGCAACATCTTGACTGGTGTTTGTAGAATGACCTGCACTCCACAGCATAGCTAAGAACACGTGTGAAATTAAATGGCTCAGATGAGAATGCTGTCTAACGTGTATCAAGCAGTTTGAATAGGAAAAGGCTAAGAAGCAAAGAAGGGAAAGAAATAGTCTCTATAAAAGGAAGAGTGTGTACAAAAACCAGAAGAGGTTCATTTTGACTCGCGGGTTCTGTGGGTTCCATTCATGGTCACGTGTCTTCAAGGAAGAAACATCATGGTAGAAGGGTGCAGTATTAGAAAAATGTTTACCTCACCGCAGCCCAAGAAGTAGACAGAAATAGGAGGAATTGGGAACCAAAACACATGCTTAGGTCATGACCACATGACTGGACTCTTCTTACCAGGCCCTGCTTCATAGTAGCACAGTCAGTTGTGAATTCATCAAAGGAGTAATCCGCTGATGGGTACCGCAACCCCAGGATCCAATCACCTTCCCAATGCCCCATCTCTGAATTCAGAGCTAGAAACTTGTACAAGTACGAAGAAACTGATACACTCTAAAGAATGTGTGGGATGTTCAACCAAATTTCATTTAGGAATAAAAGAATGGATGGAACCTAAATGCCACAAATGGATAATTGGTAATATAAAAATGTTTGGAATCTCAATGCAGTATTTAATTATGGTGTTTTAGGTAGTAGATGACAGAAGACCATATGAATTAACAAAGTAATTTCAATATATTTTGTAGATAGGAATATTTTATAGATATATAGATATGGATATAGATATCTATATAGAGATTTATACACAAATAGACATAGATATAACTAAGTATGGATGCAGACATAGATATATCTGTAGATAGTACCAAAAATTATTACTATAAATATAACTACCAATATACACAGATAAATATGGATATAGATTCTATTTAGAGAAACCATGAAATATTTAAGCTTGTGTGTCTGACTTATTTCACTCAGTGTGTTTTCAGGTTGTATCCATCTGCCTATAAACACCTCAGGTTTATTTCTCTTTATGGGACAGTAATACTCCATTGTGTATAAAAACCACATTTTCCTTATTCATTCATCTGGTGATGGACGTTGAGATCTAGCTCTTATAAATTGTGCTGCTATAAACATGAGTATGTATGTATCCCTGTAATAGGAGGATGTGGGGAAGAAGGAACTCTTCTACATGGTTAGTGGGAATGTAAACTACTACAAGCATTGTAAAATCTGTGTGGAAATTCCTCAAAAAACTACAAATACAAATTCTATTTGACCTAGCTATCGCCCTTTTAAGTATCTGTGAAAGAGTTATAGATACTATTTATATATAGATACAGGTCAAAATAAGTATATGGTAAACGGACAACATGTTGTACCGGTAAAATTATAGGAAATTTGAATTTCTTTTTTTGCACCTAGGCACATGAGTCATATATGAAAGATAGTACTAAACAAAAATGCAAAGTTTTTACTGGAAGAGCTTGAACAATACTTCTGTGGCCCGGCTATCAAGGATAACCCCACATGGATAATTGTGTACCTTGCTATGATGTGATGAAAGTGACACTGTGCCTCTGTCTTTTCTTCCAAAAAGCTAGAACACAGTGTAAACATGATAGAAATATTAGACATACCACAACTGAAGAGTGTTCTGCATAACCTGAGCAGTAGTCCTCAAATCTGCCAAGGTCAGCCAAAACAAAGAGAGTCTGGCATACCTCTGAAGCCAAGAGGAGCTGATGGAGACGAGATGGATGGGATCTTGGAACAGAAAATGGGTGTTCAAGTGAAATCTAAGGGAATTGGAAACCATGTATGGACTTTAGGTGATGATAGTGTACCCAGATTGGTACAATGAGTATGGCAAATGTCCTGTATCTATGTGGATGGTGCTCAGGTTTTTATCTCTGTATTAAAACACCTGAGATAAAAAACAAAAAGAGATAAAAAAAAAGAGAGAGAGAGAGAGAGGGGTTTATTTTGGCTTATGGTCTTCAAGGTTGCAGTCTATGGTTGGCTAGATCCATTGTTTTAGGTCTTTGGTAAGCCAGAAACATAGAGGAAAGTTGGGGTGGAGGAAGCTATGTACTTCATGACAGTCAGCAAGCAAGGAGGGAGGGGGGGAGAGAGAGAGAGATAGAGAGGGAGAGAGAGAGAAAGAGAGAGAGAAGGAGAGAAAGAGGGAGAGAGAGAATATAGTTCCCAAGGTTACACCCCCATAACCCTTCTTTTCAACTGGGCACCACTTCTAAGATATCCACCACCTTCCAATAACTGTATCAAATTATTACTACCAATATTATTATTCTTATTATTACCTTGCAGTTTGGGGGACTGAACTCAGTCCTTTGCACTAAGTTCCACCTCTAGCCTTATTTTTATTTTCTTTTTTGATACAGGGTCTTGCTAAATCATTAAGTTTTCCAAGGTGACCTCAAAGTTGTGATCTTACTGCCTCGGCCTCCCTGAGACCGAGGATTCTTTGACTGTGTCCTCTTGCTTGGCAAATGTGACAGAAATGAGCCTGTCAGTGGATTAATTCACTGATTAGGTCACAGCCCGGATGATTCCGTCGCTTCCCCACATCCGCACTTGTCGAGTCTGCTGCACTGGCTTTTGGGGGACATCTGAGAAATAAACATGACAAGATCTTTTATGGAATATGTCAAATTTTAGCCCTCACCTTCATCCATCCTCACATTTCTCTAGCATCTTTGTTCCACTTCTGCTCATGTGTTGATCTCTCACACTTATAGGCAGGAGGAGGAGAGGTGGGAGATCCCTCAGACGTCTTCATTTCCTGTGGCTGCTTACAGCTCAGGGGAAGTGGCTGTCCGTGTGTCTTGGTGCGGGCATCAGGGCTCAGACTCGCGTGTTCTTCCCTCCCACCCGGATCCAGTCCCAGCCCACTATAACATCATAATGGGTCTTTCCCTGTCTGCGGAAGCACCTTGAATCATCCTGAATTTTGACGGTGGATGTTCTTATAATTTCTCAGCGGCTGAAACACTTAGCCAGAGAGTGCTGCCAATGCCACTCTGGCCAGCTGCGGAGGTCAGAGCATGTTTTGTAAAATATGTATTCCTTTCTCTCTTTTATTTCGTTGTCTTTTAGCATAGCTTGGTCACTTCTTTCCTGGTTGGAAGCTCCGTGCACTCCCGATCTTTTGGGCAGGTTTTTCTGGACGGAAGTGTGGCCCTGCTGTAGCGAGAGATGCCAGGCAGCTAATGTAGAGAGAAAGTGATACAGCAATAGAAAAAGAGGAGGGAGGTGGCAACTAGCTTCTGAGGAACGGGAACAACGTCAGAGTACATTTTGGGGAAATGGGTTTATTTTTTCAGCTGTCTGTACCAGGGTGATATCTACAAGGCTCGGTATCCAGGAAGCTCCGTGTTTCTTTCCTGCAACGTGGAGCCTGGACCAGAGAGCTCAAAATTCTCCACTAATTCTGCTATTTTAGGGCCATAGCTCTACCACAACATTTGCGATGACGCCAGAAGCCTGTTGTGCCGTGATCAGGAGTTCAATGGTCAGGAAGTTAAAAGGGCTGAGGGATGTCATTTCTGTGGGAATAGAATTGGCCAGGCACGTATATCTTAAGAGTAGCTTGGAAGGAAAGACAGATGAGTGGGCCAAAGAGGTAAAGGAACAGAACAAGGAAATGTGGTAGGAATGCCTAGATAACCATGATTGATTTATTCATTCAAGAAAAATTGAATAAAGCAATCTCTCAGAGTGAACATTTGTGTTTGGAGTTGAGGTTACATTGAAGGAATAGAAGAAGAAAGTGGAGAAAGGAGAAGGGGAGAAGGGAAAGACTAGGGAGTGGAAAGAGAGAGAAGATACTGGAAGGGAAAACAAGAGAAAGGAAAAGAAGAGGAGAGAGTGGAGGAAAAGAGAAGAGAAAGAAAGAGAAGGGAAAAGGAATGGAAAAGAAAAGATGGAAAGAGAAAGAAGGAGAAAGAAAGAGAACAGGAGGGAAGAAAAAGGAAGAGAATGGAAGAAGAGAAGATAGAAAGGAAAAGAGAGAGGAAAGAAGGGGCAAGGAGAGGAGAGAAGAGAATAAATAGAAAGAAAGGGAGAGTGGGAAAGAGAAAGAGAAATTAATGGAGAAAATGGAATTGGTACAGAGGACATAAAAATGGTGATAAAATCTGGAAAAAAAGTATAAAATAATTGGCTCTAAGGGGTTGGGGATTTAACTCAGTCATTAGAGTGCTGGCCTTGTGAGTGCAAAGCCCTGAGTTTGATCCCCAGCACCAATAAATAAATAAATGAGTGAATAAATAAATAAATAAAATAATTGGCTCTAATTGGGAACACTGTGGAATAATTCAGATAGGAGGGGAAAATGAAGAAGATTCTTCCAAATGTAAAGAGCGGGCTGTTTGGTTCATTCTGTTCATTCGAGGACTGATAAATTCATCCACAAGATCGAGTGTCTTGCCAGACACTCAATCCTCCAGGAGTGGTGCCGCACACCTGTAATCCTGGCACTCAGGAGGCTGAGGCAGGAGAATCGCCATGAGTTCGAGACCAGCCTGGGCTATATAGTGAGTTCAAGGCTGGCCTGAACTGCTTAGTGACACCCTATCTCAAAAAAGCAAACCAAACCAAAGCAAAGGAATCAAAAAAGATTGAGTGTCTTGTAAGGACTGGAAGGCTGGAAGGCCAGACGGCATCCCGTACGGTAAGAAAGGATGTTGTCCTCCACACCAAGGAATTCAACCCATGTGCTGCAGGGATGATAGATGTGCATGTATTACCCGGGGGCACTAGAATTTTATTATGACTTTTGTCCCAAATATGACAGAGGAAAGAAAGCACTGGAGCTGGAAAGAAGCTGGATATGAACGCTGTGCCGATCAACAAAAACTCAACATGGCCAAAGTCCATGTTCATGTCCTTGTGCGCTTGGCCTGTTATGCTGAGGAAAATAATCTCCCTAAAACCATTTACTGTTAAAAATGGTAAAGATAGAAAAACGTTCACCTCTAAATGTCAATATAGATCAGGACAAATGGAAAAAAATGAGTTAATATAAAAAGCAATGGAAGTTAATGGCGTAGAACACATATTTTTTTAAATAAAATCAAGCTGTAATGATATTATAGGGAACATAAAAATATAGCGTCACATATATAACCATGAAATGCATTCTAAAAAAATTCATATATCCAAAACGAGTGAAGGAAATTACACGTGAACAAAGGTACAGAAGGAATTAGAGACATCAAATGTGTCTATATTATGATCAGGAGAGATAAATGGAGACAGCGATGTATCGGCAATATTTGAAAATGCAGTGTTATTTTTGCAAAAACATAAATGATCAAAACTGACTGAAGAAGAGCTGAATGTCTTAGACCAGTGAATCCTAAAGACACTGAAAAGTTTATCAAAGAATTATGATGTAATGAGAAGGGAGTTTTTTAAAATGTCAAAACACCATAGCATTCCTGTGTATTTGCAAATTTTCAAAAGCAGAGAGAAAGAAGAACAGGAAAAAAACTAACTTCCATGATCAATTTCAAGAACTTGGGGATCACTCAATATTAAAATGTGCAAATATATAATTCATTGTATTAATAGCACAAGGTAGAAATAATAAGTGTTCCTGATGAATTAGATAGCGTGTATGAAATGAATGAAACTCAATATTCATACCTAATAGTTTTTAATAAAATAAAGGGAAGGAAATTCTGACATGATAAAAAGATACTCTTTCAAAATAGAGCCAGAGACCTAGATGTTTCTTCCCAAAGTCAATGATACTACAGAAATCCTCCATTTATTGTTGTTTATATTTTTCTTCAGGAAAGATAACAGAGCACATTTGCTGTTTTCAATTCAAATGGAATTCATTTTTAAACCGATACATAGAAGCATAAATATTGCACATATTTACAGAGTACTCTGATGTTTTGAGAAGTGTGTACATTGCATAATATTTAAATCAGTACAGCACTTTATTGGGTTTGAAGAAAAGCAGGCAAAATTATTGATATTTGAAGATGGTCTTAGACTTTGCCTAGGGAACCCAACAGAGTCAAATTAAAGTAAATAACATTTGAAAGTAATTGAGCTTACTACAGAAAGCATGAATAAATTAGAAAAGTATTGTTTTTGTGAAAATTATTGTTTTTTACAAACAATTTTATAAATTATTTGTTGTTTTTACATTTCACCCATAACAAGTTAAAGAATGTAATACTGAAACGTTTGCACAATAAATAAAAAATAGAAAAATAGAAGAAAACAAAATTAATACAAAGATTTCTGGGTCTCCATTATATATTATGTAGGTGCAAATTGTTTTTCAAAGAAACAACGCAAATCTTTTCAAAATATCAGTGTATGTGTTTTTTAAAATTTTATTTATTTTTTTCCCTTGGTGCTGGGGATCGAACTCAGGGCCTTGTACTTGCTAGGCAAGTGCTGTACCACTGAGCTAAATCCCTAATCCCAAAATACCAGTGTTTTCAATGAAAATGTTTTGAAAAAATTCTTTGGGCAGGTGTGGTGCACGCCTGTAATCTCTGCACTCGGGAGGCTGAGGCAGGAGGCTGCCTTGATTTCAAATCCAGCCTGGGCTGCTGAGTGAGTTCAAGGCCATCCTGGACTACACAGCGAGAGCCTCTCTCAAAAAAATAAAAATTCTTCTGCAGGAATATGGTTTGTGGTAATTCAAAATTTTTTTTGGAAAAATAAATTCATGAGACACATTTCTTTTCAGATATAGGGATATTTCCTAAAGCTAGAATAATCAGTGTGTAGAAGGCAACTTGAGAGTGAAGTAAGAAAATTTATTTTGCTCTGTATACTTATACAGCTATATAATAGAATATCTTGCCCCCGTTGCAATAATGACATAGATATAAATTGATGAGGAGAAAACTCAGAATATATTAAATGGAAAATAACAGGTAAAAATGCAGTATCTAGAGTGTCACTCAATTTTGATTAAAAAACACATATATCCCACAACAGTGTGTTTATAGGAGATAAATGATATTTTGGCAGCATATATATAAAAACGTTAGAAATTATTAAATCTGAGCCGTGTCAAATAACTTGAATTTTAATTGCGTTCTGTTTATTTGTATTTCTTCTATTTTCTAACATAACCATGGTGACAAGTTAAAAATATTTTTAAATTGGAAAGATTTTATACAGCAGCTCCCCAACAGATCTAGAGAGAACTCAAGTTAGATAAGAAAGGAGGAGCGGACTTTAATTTTACCTATCTATTTCCATTCGGGGTTTATCCAGTAGCATTTTAAAGGGGAGAAGCCAGCAAAGACAAACAACGTATTGATGATTTGTTGTAAAACAAACAGATCCATTTAGCAGTGTTCAAAAATCTTCCAACTTGTGGAGGAATCTGTTGGAAAAAGGAATGAATTTGAAGGCATGAAATTATGCTCTTCTTGAAATTTCCTTTCTGAAGGGTGGATGTCCATATTTTGGATAGTGCGTGGGACAGGTGAGCAGCCAGTCCAAAGGTGGCCACGGCTTAGTGCCCACCTGTGTGATTTCCGGATAAGGAGATGCTCCTGGATTATCCAATCACCCAGCGTGATTTTTTAGTCTCGATTGTGAACGTGACTGGATCGAGACACTTGGAGAACTGAGCGATCGTGAGAGCACTAATCTACTCAGTGTTTTGACCCACAGATGAGTCCACGGCGGAACAGACTATTAGGAGTTGGGTCCAGTCAAAGGAGGTTGCCCGTGAAAGATTGACTTTGGGGCCCATTTCCGGCCCTTGGGCCGTTCCCTTGTTAGTTTCTTTGCTGCTAAGACATGATGGTTGACACCCACAATTTAAAGGAGGAGAGTTTTATTTTGGTTAGATTCCCTGGCTGACGGGTGGCACGGCAGAAGCAGCATGGTGGAATGAGTCTGGCTGAAGAAAGCTGCTCACATCGCGGTAACCGGGAGGCCAGAAGAGAAGGAAGGTGGACGGCAGGGAGAGGAAGATACAGTGG
This sequence comes from Hystrix brachyura, assembly GCA_016801275.1. Lineage (NCBI taxonomy): Eukaryota > Metazoa > Chordata > Mammalia > Rodentia > Hystricidae > Hystrix > Hystrix brachyura. Next base: position 604,840 of record QZML01001134.1, on the reverse strand, counting down.
CCCTGGTCATGTCTGCAGTGACCTGTCTGGCCAGGCCCCACCTCCCAACGGCAAGTGGGCTATGAACTCCTGGGTGGACTAACCCATTCATCAGTACAGCATCCGCACGATCCAGTCTCCTTCAGACCACATTTGGCTTTTGGGGGACACTGGAGATCTAAACCAAACCACCTTGTCCCTGGCTCTTTCTCTGTCTGTGTCCCTCCTGGATGCCCTGACGTGAATCGCTTTCCTCCGCCATGACTTTCTGCCATGATGTGACTGCCTTGGAGCTAGTTGACCATGGACTGAAATCTGTAAAACTGATGGAAAAGAAGCCTCTCTGCTTTGGCGTTATGGATGTCACTGCCAGGAACGCTGACCAATAGACATCGTAGTCAGAAACGTCCTTATAAATAGACGATGGACTCCATGTCGGCAAGACTCAGCCTGCTCTTAGTGGCTGTGAGGATGGAGTGAGGCGCCATGAGCCCAGAGGAAGGGCTGCGTCTAAGTCCTGGAGCCTCGAACAGGGAAGCAAGCCCACCAATGACTCGATTCTGCCCAGTGAAAACCACGCTACAATCTCGACCTCCAGACTGTAAGACGATAAATGTGTGTTGTTTTAAGCTGGTAAATTCAAGGTGCTTAGTTAAGAGGGAAATAGACAACACAGAGTTTAATTCTCTGAGGAACTGTTCCTGTGTCCTAATAAGAACACTAGCTTTAATGTAAAGGAGCGAAACTCTAGAAAATCTGTCTTGATAGCATGGACTCTTTCCCTTTACCCAAATAAATGGAACTGGGCCTGTCCTGGCCAAGGCTGCTTTGCAGGACAGTATCTTGGCCACAAGCCCACTCGTAATTCTCCAGAATCAGCATGTGTAGGATTTTACAGTCCTTGATCGTGCCTAGAGTCACGCCAGGCCTCTTAATTGAAAATAAACTATTTTAATACCAAAAGTGGTACGTTCGAAGGGACTACATTACACTTAAAATCAAACCTTGAGCATTTTTTCCTAGTGTTTACAAATCGTTTTAAAATTTTCTAGGTGTTCTGTGATGCATAGGCTCAGAGATGAATTCATGTATTTCTAAGATAAAGAGATTTCTAGCTGAAGTGATTTGTTTTCCCTTTGTCCTTTTGTCCCCATTAAAATTGCACTTACATATGTATTTCTAATGTACATTGCCAAGAAGAAGATGGGGATGTCTGATTGGTAGTTAATTTTTTGCATGCACAAAAAAGTAAGATGTGGCTGTAAGTAACAAGTTAAGGTCACCATGGTATATAACACATTAGCTCTCAACTCCTGGCCCAGAGAACAGCAAAGAGAGGGTGACCTGGGGATTTGTTTTTAAAACAAATGTCACATCCCTCCTCAGACTTACTAATTGTATTCTCTTGGCTAAAAGCAGGAGAATACAATTATCTGAAACATGAGCCTAGAGTCATACATTTCTTCTTGAGTGTGGTCATGTAACATAAATGAACGTTATGTATCAGGTCTTCGATTTTTCCACCTTTCACTCCTTCACGGCCACAAAATATCTCTGATACTGGAATTATCCTTGTCCTTTGTCCTTTGTCCTTTAAGAAGAATTAACAACATTTTATTTATTTGTTATAGTTTTCTTGCTGCTTCTTATCTGTTATGGCAAAAAGGAAGATGGGTAGACAAGAGTTAGATGACAAATAGATAAGCTATAGAGAGAAACATAGATAAATGGAATAGCTAGATGATTGTGTAAGAAAGATGAGATAGATAGATACAGAGAGAAAGAGGATATAATGATAGATCAATATACAGATTACTGAGATAGATAATGGATAGGTATGTAGATAGATAATAGACTACATAGGTAGAATACTGATAAATAGAATACCAATAAATAGATAATAGGACAAAACGATGGACAAACAGATGAGACAGTTGATAGAAATATCTTCAATCCCATTATCATTTCACGGTGTTGACTACTGTAAATTCTTTCTAATGAATACATTTTTCTGTCTTGTGTGTCTTCTAATTAGCAGCTTGCAAAACACTGAAATTTTGGGAATCACATATTCATTATTATACTTTCAAAGAAAAAAGTGTCACAGAAAATGTATATTGGAAAAGAATTTTATAATTCAGTAGTGCTACATTTGTGAATATAAATCAAAACACTATATGAACAGCTTGGTTTTGACATATTTTTACTTTTAATATTACCTGCAAATATCAGTATTGTTCTTAAATTTGTGTTCCCTCCTGTCCTTTATTATACCACTTTAGGTTTTCTCCCCTCTGGTTTGGCATGACTAATCCATGACTTTTCTTTCTTTTTCTAGTGCTTCAGATTCTAATTTGTTCAATGTCAAAATAACCTTACCATATTATTCAGGACCAACGTGACTTTGGTTTTGAATTAATAGGCTAATTGCTAAATTTCTACTTCACTGTGGGGTGTGAGAATACAACTCAAGCGTGTTTGAAAATCAAACACGTTTCTAGGACCATTTCTTTCCAACCTTCCTTTTGTACAATCCGCATGGCACAGAGGCAGACAAACTAGCTTCTTCACTGGCAAGTGCAGGAGCACATTGTACTGGCCATTACCAAAGATTTCGCAATGCACATCTAGGTTGATATGCCGGGGAAGTAAAGAACAACCTAGCTATTCTGCATCGTCAGAAAATCTTTACAGGGAAATTGGTGAGGAAAAGAAAACTTATGCTTAAAGGCACTGAGCAGCACCCACATTGGTAGGTAAACATGATCTGAAGGTACTAAGATATTTATAATTTAGCCACAGTGCTTGCTTACAATGTAATACATGCATCTTTAATGTGACTCTTGGGCCAATAACAGTCTCATTCCCTGGGAACTTGTGGGAAATAGCAAATCTCAGAAACTGATGTGGGCTCTTAGAGAATCTCCATCGGAACAAATTTCACATACTCATTACCCATTAAATATTGACAAATAAGGCTTCAAGGGATACATTTCCCCAAAATGTTGCAGCGAGTTCTTAATTCTAAAATATGAGCCTCTGTATTTATTTTCCATTTTATTTTACTTTTAAAAATTGCAAAAATTGCAATCTTTGTAAAAATTGCAAAAATTGCATGTTTCAAGAAGAGCAGTATCACAATACAATATCTTGGTTCTTTTTTTTAAAATCGATAATCCATTATTGTTTTAGTTTTACCATATTTTTATTTTGAAAGCAAAAGAGAGAACATCCTATTCTTTGCTGGTCCCTATCTACAGAGGATAATATGGAGTGAAAGGAATATGCATTCTCTGGACATTTAATAACATTTCTTCTGAGGTTAATTATTAACGCAAAGGAGGCTAGCTTATAGTTCCACTGGTATTGATTTATTTTTACAAATTGTGGCAAAATAAACATACCCTACAGAATATGTTGATGTGATGTTTGAGGTTAAACAGGTTTGTATTTTATCACAAATGTATTGGCTAGCTTTTCCTTGCTGGGACAAAATGCCTGAAATACACAACTTTAATAAAAAAAGGCTTAATGAGACTCATGATTTCAGAGTTTTAGTCCATGGATAGCTGGCTTCAAGGAAGGAACATCATGGTGGAAGGGCATAGTGGAGGAAAGATGCTCACATCATGGTGACCAGGAAGCAGAGAGACCAAGCAAAGCAACAGTGTGAGGAAAGTGTTTGGGACCAGATATAATTTCCAAGGTTAAACCTCCATGACTTACCTAGACACACCCATAGGGTGCTTTAATAATCTCCCAGACATCTTTCACACAAGTCAGTTTTGTAAGCAGAGTGAACCATCTTAACCGTGAAGGAATAGTCATGATTCTACCTCTGTGGTATACATTGACTGCCTTCTAGATTTTTCATATTCTTCCAAATTAATCAAGTAGTTACAACACAAGCAGAATCCCCTAGACTATGTGCTCATACTTGTTAGAGTGCGTTCCCCACATAAGGAGCTGGTTGAGCAGGCTCCATAAAGCCGCTGTCCATGCATTGAATTCTCAGAGATGACTTCTCTATGGTGTTAGGCTTGGAAAGGGAGAGAATATGAAGGGAAGGAGATTGTAGCATTCTGGAGAGACCACATATATGAGTCGAAGCTGCAAAACTTTGGTGCTGTACTTGAAGTGTTTGTGGGCTGGGGATTTAGCTCAGTGATTAGAGTGCTTGCCTTGCAAGCACAAGGGCCTGAGTTCGATCCCCGGTACCACAAAAAA
>QZML01001134.1:580221-600378 GCA_016801275.1 Hystrix brachyura | reverse complement strand
AAAAAACCCAGAATAAAAAAAAAAAAAAAAAAAAAAAAAAAAAAAAGACTATGAAGTGTTTGTGTATCGTCAAATTCAGGTTTTGAAACTCTAACCCCAAAGTTGATGGTGTTAAGAGTTGGGGGCTCTGGGAGGTGCTATATTTAAAATGTTGGTGCCTTGGTATAGCATCAGCATGCTCTACAAAGCAGGAAGCAGGACTCACCAGACACAGACTCTACCATGCCTTGACTTTGGACCTCCAGCCTCCAGGACTGGGAACCACCAAGGTCTGCTGTCTATCATCCACCCGGGATGTAGAGTTGCATATGGTGGCCTGTGCTGACTAATCCAGAGATATACCAGTCCTTTGCCCAGTGCAATGAGCCCCGCCCCCAGCAATTCCTATGTTGAATCCTCACCCCCAAGGTGCTAGTGTGAGAAGTTGGGATCTGTGAGAGGTGATGAGGGGTGGAGCCTCATGGATGGGATTACTGTCCTTACAAAAGACAGACAGCTCTCTGTCTCTTCCTTTATGTGAGGACACAGTGAGAAGGCAAAATCCATGAACCAGGAAGCAGCCCTCACCAGACACGGGATCAGCCATGCCTGCACCTCGGACTTCAGCCTCTAGAACCAGGAGCAGTCAAAGTCTGTTGCTCCAGCCACCCAGTGTATGATATTTTGTTATGGCAGTTCAAGCTGGCTAATCGCTAGTGTAATGAATCAGATGTATGTCACCCTACCAGATGCATATGGTGGATTCGAATCTCCATAGTTATGGTATTGGTAGGTGGGACCTTTGGGAGTTGATAGGCTATGTGGGTGGAGCCTCATAAGTAGAATTGCACTTTTACAGAGTTACCTAAGAGGGTTCTGTGTCCCTCTCGCCATGTGAGGACACAGGGAGAAGGCGTCATCTAGGAACCTGGAAGCAGCCCTCTCCAGATACCGGATCTGCCACATCCGGACACTGGAGTTTCAGCCTCCAAGACTGGGAGCAACCAGCATCTGTTATATAAGCTGCCCGCTCCATACTGTTTTGTTATGGTAGCCCAAATGGACTATGACGGTTGGCCTAAAACTGTTGCTGCTTCTGACTGTAGTGTTTCAAGTGTACTAAAGAATCCAAAGGAAACATATATGAAAGTATTTCTGACAAATGTAATCTAGCAAATTCAAATTGACATATCTGGAGGCCACTACCCCTGTCTTCTTTCTTCCATGATTTCTGTGAACTTACATAGCATTTAATGACCAGAATCTCAACACTGGCGATGGCTGAGTCCTAACTCGATCAAAATCAAAATTTCCTGTTCTCGGACAAGTGATCTTTCTGAATAGAAAGACTTGAAAATACTGTCGAGTGCCTCATAGGAACATCTCATTTCCCCAAGTTATGTATCCATGTCTAATTTGCTGATCTTTCATTAAAACTCATAAATTCTTTAAAACTTGAAGCTATTATATCTGGATGATTTTAGGGCACCAACATTGAAGCACACTTACAGAGTGATGGAGATTGAAGTATAAACCTTTCTGGGCAAAAACAGGCTCAAGACAGGGCTGACTGGGTAATCAAAATGCTACCCCTAGTTCTACATTTGGTACGCTTGAAAAACTTCAGTTTGTCTTGCTACCCAACATGTACATGATTCACATTCAGTTTCAATCTCATGTGATTTTAAGAGATTTGTGGTGGACCTAATACAGTCAACCTGAGCCAGAACGCCCAGCCGGACTGAGTTGGTGTGATGCTGGGCGTACGAGATCCACCTGAGGGTTGTTGCTGATGCAACATAAGGCAGAGTGGGAGCCGAAGCTAGCCTTGCGCTTGCTAGGCAAGTGTTCTACGAAGCTCTGCTGCGGCTGGTTCCTCTGATAGGAACTCGGCTGTTCTTGTCGAGGAAGGAGCTCGGGCCTTGCTGTCATTGAGGATGGCTGCTGTTGCTTCGGAGGAGCTCTGGTTGTCATCTCTGCTGTGAACATCGTATCCTGGCTCCAGCCGTCATGTGCAGACACGGACGGACGTGGGACAGTGCTGTGGGCTCCCAGCCCTCAATTGGATCTTTTGGGATCTTTTGGGTCTCCAGTGGTCTCCAGTGCCTAGATGGACATTCAGCACCTTCCGCATTTGGCTTCTGGGTGAATATTGTAACCTAGAAATGTCCTCTAGTAAATCTGCTCTCTTACAACCATTGGTTCTCTGAAAACCTTACTAATACAAGATGTGTTCCCCAGAGCCTACTAAATGATTTATTTTCTGGAAATCAACCTAATTCTTGCATTAGATTGTATAATATTTTCCTTTTAAGGACATGTGTATCCTTTTCTTTTAAAACAGAAAAGTCTTTTGTTACTAAGTAGCTGGAGGGCGGATAATTACTCTGTATGTATTTAGTAACAAGTATCATTAGGATTCTGAATTAAAAATAAGATTAATGATTTAATTTCAATCTTGTCAGGATGACCTATTTAAAAAAATACTGATGTGATATAAGGCTATGAAAGATTTAAGCATAATTTATTGATAAAACCATTACAGCTGGAATAAGGGAGCTATTTGTCTACATAATGGTTCCTGAAATCGCAGATAGTACTTTCCCATTATTTCACTGCAACCTTCAGAGTTCCTTTTTGGATTTACAAATATTTTTAACTATCCCATATGGTGCATATTAGGTGCCAGGCTGTGTTCCAAGGGTCTTTTAAACACTAATACATTTAGTCTTCACAGTAATCCTGTAAGTCTGCACTATTATGAACTCTGCATCATGCCCAAGACGATGGTGCCTTGAAAACCTTGTGCAACCACCCCAGTTAAACACAGAGGAAGAATTTATAAAAACCTACAGATTCCAGGGCTGGGGATTTAGCTCAGTGATTAGAGTGCTTGCCTTGCAAGCACAAGGCCCTGAGTTTGATCCCTGGCACCACAAAAAAAAAAAAAAAAAAAAAAAAAAAAAAAAAATTAAAATTAAAAAAAAAAAAAAACCCTACAGATTCTAGTTCCAAAATCTGGCTGCCCAGTCAATATTCCTGCTCCAGTACATCCATCAAGAAGTCAACAAGAAATCCTAGCATTTTATCAGAAAAGATGTAGCATGCAAAATGTATTCTCCTTTATGTTCTTGTTTTTATCACACATCTAAATAATTTTCCAATTTCATAAGACTTGTTTCAGAATGTTGCCAATTTGTATCTGTAAATATATTTTTCCTTCTTAGACTGTGTATCAGTAATCCATTTCAAAATAATGTGTGATGTAAAATGCACTTAAACATTTGTCTAACATAACTAAAAATATTTATGATACCAAGATATCTTATAGTACTTCTATATCCATTCACAATTCATTAAATTTTTTTGTTTATAATTTATAATAATTAAATAATAAAATTCTTTTTTCAATTGTTTTTGTAGTGAAGAAAATTGAGAGGGTTGGAAATGTAACACAATGGTAGAGCACTTGCCTAACAGGTTGGAGGCCCTGGGTGTAATGTACAGTAAATCTAGGGAAAAAGACAAGAAAGCAAAGGAAAAGAAAGAAACAAAATAATATTGTGAAGACTAGAAAATAGTGTAGACTATACATTATGACTTTTTCTAGGGTCTCATTTTTTAAAGTATTGTCCCTTTAATAAGTTTCTGTGTTTGATCAGTAATATTGTGTTAGTCCACCACGTTATATGAGATTTACGTATTACTAATCGTAATGGACCGATATGGTCAACTCGAGCAGGAACACCCAGCTGGACTGAGTTGGTTGGTTCTGGGCGTAGAGGATCCACCTGAGGATTGTTGCAGACACAACATAAAGGAGAACGGGAGCAGAAGATAGCGGCCGGCTGTTTCCCAGGAGAAGCTCTGCTGCGGCTGGTTCTCCTGAAGGTGACTCGGCTGTTCTCTTTGCAGAAGGAGCTCGGGGTTGTCATCGAGGATGGCTGCAGTTGCTTCAGGGAAGCTTGGGTCTTCATCTCTGCTGTGAGATTCGTATCCTGGTTCCAGTAAAGATCTCTTCAGCCTTTTAGTGCAGACAGGGACGTACATGAGACAGTGCCGTGGGCTCCCGGCCCGTGATTGGATCTTTTGGGTCTCCAGTGCACAGACAGACATTCAGCACTCTTCCTGCATTTGCATTTCCTGCATTTGGCTTATGGGTGAATGCTGTAACTTGTAAATGTCCTATATTAATCTCCTCCCTTGCAAACCATTGGCCCTAGAAAGGTAACGAATTGTCACCAGAAAATTTATCAAAAGCTTTCTATGATGTGCTGATTAGAATAATTAAAAATAGAATAAAAATACTTCACTCGTAAGAGAATTTTCAGAAGGATTTATTAGTACTCCATTATTAATTATAAGCATGGTACACTGAAAGTCAACTGAGAGTTACAGGTATAATTTACCTTGAGAAACATCCTTTAGAAATTTCATACTTTGTAAAAAATTGTATGAGGTTTCCAAAATACATGCGCTGGCTCCTTGGAGATAGAATCTTTGGTTCAAAATGTTTCCATTTATGAGAATTCTGGCCAAAGTGCACTGTGAATGAAAAAATAAATGAAACCTCTTTTTGAATAAATAATGGCATTTGATGTTCGTGAATGAAGGTTCAACATAGGCAAGTGATTTAAAATAATTTCTTTGTTTTTTTTATTTTATGGATGACACAGTATTTCTAAGTATTCCTGAAGTACAACACGAAGTTTTGATTCCTGTACATATTGGGTAATGATCAACTCGTGGATACGTTAATTTTAACAGCTTTGTGGTCTTCTGTTTATATTCTTTTGTTCGATATGAATTTACATTTACATGATATTTCTTCTTCATAGCTTTTGTATCAGTAATATTCTCTCTGGAATAAATGGAAGGAGAATGAACAAAAATTACACTGCGCTGAGTTTTACTTTCTAGTTAAAACGTGGGGGCACATTTTCAGGTTTACCTCTTTTAGATTTTTCTCCTCCAAACATTGGATGTCTTTCATGTTTGTAGAAAAAACAGACAGACCCTAAGGCCACCCGGTGAAGTTGTGATCGCATGGAATTCTGACCATGAATGGGTGGTAGATCTTGCTCTTGAGAACTGAGATTTTGCAGTCTTGCACAAGCAATATATGCCCTGTAACAATTTTGTTGAATCTGTGTTTCAGGGGGATAGGGTGAAGAGGTCTCCTAATTTTTATTTTAATTTTTTTCTGCTGAAATTGAGAACTTTTCTTTTCTTTTTTTTTTTTTCCTGCTGCAACTGAGAATTTCGGCCCGCTGACATATTGTTGCTGGGATCTCCCATTTTTATTCTTATTGCAGTAGCCTCATTTGGAATGGGTTTGTTATTTCCTGGTATATTTTTTGGCATGTCGTGAACAGAATTTCTAGTTCGGGACCACATTCTTCTTTTGCTATGGTAAAATTTTGTGTTTTTGAAATGAGTTTTTGAGGTGGCTGAGAGGTGGAAGTTAGGATTGGTGTACTTCTTTGGTAGAATCTTAATTTTCCTTTCTTTCCTTCTTTCACTTTTTAAGGTTTTTATTAGCATGTTTGTGATAATAATTCCATTCTTCTTGGGGGATTTGTATATATGCGTATTGTACTATTTTTTTTTTTTTTTTTTTTTTTTCCTGCTGCAACTGAGAATTTCGGCCCGCTGACATATTGTTGCTGGGATCTCCCATTTTTATTCTTATTGCAGTAGCCTCATTTGGAATGGGTTTGTTATTTCCTGGTATATTTTTTGGCATGTCGTGAACAGAATTTCTAGTTCGGGACCACATTCTTCTTTTGCTATGGTAAAATTTTGTGTTTTTGAAATGAGTTTTTGAGGTGGCTGAGAGGTGGAAGTTAGGATTGGTGTACTTCTTTGGTAGAATCTTAATTTTCCTTTCTTTCCTTCTTTCACTTTTTAAGGTTTTTATTAGCATGTTTGTGATAATAATTCCATTCTTCTTGGGGGATTTGTATATATGCGTATTGTACAGTAATCATTTTTCTATTTTCCATTCCCCCAGTTTTCCACCTTCCCTCATGACTAGACTCCCTTCCCATCTCCTCAAATTCTACCTCCTTATTTCCTGTCAACTCTTTTTTTATTTTGGTCTTTAATTTTTTTTATATATATTTGAGGTTTCTTCTATAAGAGAAATCATGTGATAACTAACCTTTTGCATCTAATTTATTTCACTTAATGTAATGGTCTCAACAGGAATCTGTTTTCCTAACAGTCTCGAGTTTATCCTTTTGTACGGCAGAGTAGAGCTCCATTGGGTATAAATGGCACCTTTTCTTGCTCTTTCTGTCCGTTGATGGGTATACAGGCAGCTTCCAAGATTTAGCTGTCATGAATTGTCCTCCTGGAAATGCGGGTAAGCATGAACCACTGAAATGTGTTGTTCTGATTTCTTCCCCCTAAAGCAATGCAATATCTATACCGGTACCCCAATTTCTCTTCAATTTCAAGGTCATTTTTTCCTCTGTGGATCGGTGACCTACCAAGATGCATGTGCCTGCTTGGGCGGTTAGCATGCAGTTTCCTGTTTGTGGGGTTACTTGATGTGTGTTGATCAGTTCTCCACTGTCCTTCCTCCTTTTCCAGATTCACCCTGCAGTTGATGTCTAAATTGGAAAGGTCGTTATCTTTTACAAGTCACAACTCATGCGTGGTGTTATTTTCTCCCTTCTTAATTTTGCTTTTCTTTTTTTAGAAGACTCTATTGAATATATCTAAAACCAGATCTAGTTTGTCTCTACCTATTTAATTCTGTGATTGTGCAGGTAATTCAGAATATGGTAGTGTTGAATGCTTGTAATCTTTGTCATTTAAATAATTTTTACATAAAACGTGTATTTATCATTTAGACACTGCTTACATAAAGTACAACATGCATCATTTACATTTTAATGCTTACGAGTTTATTGTGGATTTTTTAATCCTTAAGACACAATGAAGACTCTCAGTGATAGTAGAAACAGCGCTCCTTAAGTGCCAAATTCTTAGATATTAAAGTTTTAGAAGGCTCCCCTTTTCGAGATAAGGAGAATAAAAGTCTCTTATTTTGATGACAAATGAACTTGGTAGATTACAGTGTTTGGATCAATAAAACCTCATTTATGATTCAAAATTAAAGTAAAACAGTCAGAGAATTCAACTGGCATGGGATTATTAGCATGCAACAACATGATTTAATTTGGATTGCCAAGTGATATATTTGGAAATAAAATCAGAATGATCCATCAGCCCCCACTCTTTGGGAAAGGAGTGGAAGAATCAAACTTATAAAAATAACATAAAATTGAAGTGACTTCAGAGAAAGTGCAACTCAGTGTGCATGTTTGAGCATGAAGGAAAGAACTGAGTATAGAATTGCAGATTCAGGAACTTTTCCATTAAACATCCACATAGTATTTCTGTCGCAATATTTTGACATCCGCCAGGCATGGCTGTTGCCTGCACAACCAGAAGAGAAGTTGTTGTCATGCTATGCTCAAACTCTACATTCATTCCTTTATACAAATTAGAAATCAGTTCTGGTGTTATCTGAAAATGTTTATTTACCTTATGTTTTACCACAGATTACATGAAGGAATAAAACGGCCCAGGTTCTAGAGGGTATCTGTCTTAAAATGGCGAGATTACCTGGAGCAAATTTGCAGGTAGGTATCTGTGTTATAGGGTAAACCCTAATATTTCACCTCTCTGAATTGTGATTCCAAAGCACCGGTGTCCCGATCCATATTCACAGTCTGTTCTCCGTGTCCCGATCCATATTTACATTAAAGTAAATAACCCTGAACACATACAGTCCCATAATAAATGTCCTACTCAACATAGTCATTCCATGGCAACTCTTTAAAATTGTTATGTGATTCTGTGTATGAGTGACTGGTCGCTTTGTGGGAAAAGGCCAAATTAGGAAATGGAAGGGCAGGTAACAGGGGCATGAATAGGATCAAAATACATTCGACACATTGACTGACTCCTCCCCACAAAAAAACATGTGGAACCAAGTGTGGGAGGGGATAGGATGAGGCGGGAGAGGCTGGGGAATGATGAAAAAATATTATGGGCATGTACAAATGTGCCAGAATGAAACCCAGCAATCTATATAACCAACATGCACTAATGAATAACGTGAGGTGGGGGAAAGTGTCTCTGTACAGTTACGGCAGCCGGCTCTCTCTGGAAAGTAGTCAGATATTGTAGGAAAAGGAAGATGGTGGGCACAGGCACTGGAGAAGCACTATTTCCCAACTGGAATATGGAAGCCGAAACAGATTATCTGATTCAGTAATTTGAATAGAACTCCTTTGAGACAGGATCTCCTTAAATCGGCAATTTGCAGGGCTTGGCTTGAAATTGTGATCCTCCTGCTTCATCCTCTAAGAGTGCTGGGATTATCGATGTGTACCATCATGTCCAAGTATTTCATTTATTTTTAATAGGCTGATAGAAATTATATATATTATCTATAAGGGACTCATTACAAGACTGTCCACTCCACTGTGGATACCTGTGATTATGGAGAGTACAAACCCTATAGAGATCTCATTTATTTATTTTTTTTATATACATCTGTAAGTTAATGAATATATTCAGCAGGAGATTGGTACATAAATGTGCTGCATCTTGATCTGTTTATTACTTTTAGAGGTCAGCTTAGCCACTGGTAGCTGAAATCATAAACAACAAAGAGATCTATCATTTTGGAGGGGACAGCAGTTGGGCAAACAAATCTATTTCTTGTTAAGGTGTGTTTGTCAGAGCCTAATCAATGATTTCCCTTTCAGTCCCGTTGGCTAGAACCCATTGACCAGACACCACTCGGCCTCAAGGCAGAATGGATTGTGGAATTGCATTCCAATTGGTTTCATTGACACACAGTATAAAGCAAGAGGACCACTTGCTATTCAGGAAAGGACAATCACATTGGGTAGGCAACTTGCAAGGTGCCCAGGCCTCCAGTCCAATCTGGCCCTATTCATTCAGTCCAGCCCAGTGATTGGACTCAGTAAAGGAAATCAGAAGGGAAATTGGCTGTCCTCTCTTCACCAGCAATGAAAAGGGTGGCTTTACAGCAAACAACACTATTAGGATTAGGAAACCAAATGGCACCCCTAAGGCTCATTTGGTTGAAGGCTGGGCTGTAAGCTGATGAGCTTTTGGGAAGTGATTAGATCATGAAGGGTCTAACCTCATCAATGCCTAATCTGTTGGTGAGCTTCACAATTCAGTGGGTTTATTAGGAGGTGTGGCTTCCTAATACATGGTAGGACCAAATTGGATGAACCAGGTCACTGGAGGTATAGCTTGGAAGGGTACATTTTGTCTCTTGTTCCTCCTTTCTCCTTTTTCTCCTCCTCCTCCTTCTTCTCCTCCTCTTCCTCCATCTATTCCTCTTCCTCCTCCTCATCTTCCTCTTCCTCCTCTTCCTTCTTCCTCTTGCTTTCCCTCTCCCTGCTCCTCATTCTTTCTCTTTCCTGGATGCCATGAGGTGAGCAGATTTTCTCCCCTATGCCCTTCCACCATGCCGTTTCTACCTGGCCACAAGCCCAGGAATCTGGAATCAGGCATCCATGAACAGCAAAACTTCTGAAGGTGTGGGCCAAAATAAACCCTTTCTCTTATGACTGGTATCATGTAAGAGTGATAAAAACTGACCATCACACAATGAATATAAGGTAGAACTTCTCTAGTTATAGATCCATCCTTTATGACAAATGGTTTATTGACAGTAAGGCAGAGGGATTCCAAGTAAATATTTTATTGGAATGCAGTGATGGAAAAGTTGTTAGAAATTGTTTACTGGGGAAAACATGATGAATGTTGGTATAAATATTTATTTGAAATAAGGTAAAGGAAGCCAGGGTAAGCATTTTATGTATGATAGGATGAAGGAAGTTGATATGGTTTACTTGGGGATAGGATGATGGATGTACTGTAAATATTTATTGGGTACATGATGAAGGAAGTTGGAATAATATTTTATAAGGAATGAGATAAAGGATGTTGTATAGCTTATTGGGAATAGTATGATAAAAGTGATATAAATATTTATTGGGCTGTGATGGTAGAAGTTGGTATGAATAGTTTATTGGGGAGTTGGGTGGTAGAATTTGTTGTAAATAGTTTATTAAGGGTTGGATGATGGAGTTTAGTATAAATATTTATTGGAAATAGGATGTGGAAAGTTGATGTAAATAGTTTATTATGGACAACGTGGTAGGAAGCGTATGTTTGATTTTGAACTGAGTAGTATAAGGACCCTCTTGATTTCATCCCGTGCTTTCCTGGAAATATGGCCATGTTAAAAGGGTAGAAATGTTCTGTGTGCCCCGGATTCTATACAACACAAAAACTGACTTTCATTTGTAAGCTAATCCATGTGAAGAGACATTGTTTTGTATATACTTTTAGAGTTTGATTAGTCCTTTTACTACTTATCTAGTATGAAGGGCTATATTCATTAAAAGGGTAATCCAAGTCATGACTGAAGTCTTACATGCACATGTTTTCTGCATGTTGACCATCATAGAGCTGTAGCTCAAAACGCATGTACTGGATGTGTGGATGGATGGGTGGTTGAGTGGATGGATGGAAGGGTGGGAGGGTAGGTGGATGGATGGATGGGTGGCAGAGTGGATGGGTGAGTGGGTGGATGGATGAATGGATGGGTGGATGGATGGAAGAGTGGACGGGTGGAAGAGTGGGTGGGAGAGTGGATAGGAGGGTGGTTTGTTGGGTGGATGGATGGATGAGTGGGTGAATGGGGGTGGGGGGGGGGGGGGAGGGGGGGGGGGGGGGGGTTGGTGGGTGGATGGATGTATGGGCGGGTGGATGTATGGGTGAGTGGATGGGTGAATGGATGGGTGAAAGAGTGGGTGGGCTAGTGGATGGATGGATGGGTGGGAGGGTGGTTTGGTGGGTGGATGGATGGCTGGGTGGCAGAGTGGATGGGTGAGTGGGTAGATGGATGGATGGATGGATGGGTGGAAGAGTGGGTGGGAGAGTGGATAGGAGGGTGGTTTGGTGGGTGGATGGATGGATGCTGGAAGAGTGGACGGGTGGAAGAGTGGGTGGGAGAGTGGATAGGAGGGTGGTTTGTTGGGTGGATGGATGGATGAGTGGGTGAATGGGTGGGAGGGTGGGTTGGTGGGTGGATGGATGTATGGGCGGGTGGATGTATGGGTGGGTGGATGGGTGAATGGATGGGTGAAAGAGTGAGTGGGCGGGATGGATGGATGGATGATGGATGATGGATTGGATGGATGGGTGGGAGGGTGGTTTGGTGGGTGGATGGATGGGTGGATGGGTGAATGGGTGGGAGGGTGGGTTGGTGGGTGGATGGATGGATGGGTGGGGGATGGTTGGGTGGGTGGGCGGGTAGATGGATGAATCAACAGACACACGAATTCACAAAGGCATGCATAGATGAATGGAGGAATAGGTAGATGGATGGATATATAAATGGAAACATGGACAGATGGATGGACACATACATGGATACGTGGATGAACGGACGGGTTGATATTTTTGGAAAAGTAGCTTTCACTTAAGTGAAGGGAGGTACCTACTCACAAGAATTCCCAGAAATGTTGTATGGACATGCTAATACCCTTCTGCCTCTTTGGAGATTCACAGTTTTAACAGAATTTTCAATATCCTCCCACATCCTGAGGTGAACTATTTCACTATCTTCAGCCTGGCAAATCACAAATTTGTATGAACCTAGACATTATTTTTATCAGCAGTGTTGGTGGAAAACAGATGTGAACAACCCATATAGAGTTTGTCTACATCTGGATTTTATTAGCTCATTATTGAATGATGTCCGGCTCATGTGAACACCTGAAAGATACTTGTAAAAAGTGTACAGTAAACCGTTGTATATCATTTGTAAACAAAGGGAGTTGGCTTTCAGAGCTGGCTTTCCAGACTTAAATTCTTGTTTTTTAAACAACTGAAATAGAATTGGCTATAGGAATTTTTGCAGTTGGATTTAATACATCTGGTTTTAGGATATTTATGAATGACAGTATAAGATTATTCTTGAATGGATTTGGGGAACAAAAGAAAAAAAATGCCACCATCTCAAAGCTTTAGCCTAAGAGTAATGTATGATGCACTGGAATTTCTGGCATTTAAAAAAAAAGTCTCGACCAGAGAAGCTATTGTTGGGTTTCTCATAAAGAAATCTTTTCTCTTTCAGTCCATTTAGTGTCTGTAGGAGTATAGGAAATCCCACACTGTCGAGGAAGTGGGTAATGGAGAAGTTGGGGACAGAGGGTGTGTCAAGTTTAAAATAAATGAGATATACACAGAAATAACTATTAAGGAACCTCATTTAAAAGCACTATTCTGGATATGCCTGATGTAAATGCAACAGCCAGCTCTCTATGGATAGATGCCTCATTACCCCGGGAAGTTAAGGGAATTGCATTAAATTGAAAAAAGGGGCCAGAGTTGGAAAGTTGATTGACACCATTGCCTCGATCCAAGACCTGCCATTTCTGTTAAATGCTTATTAAATCCTAGAGGCACGTGCTCCGCAGAATAAAACACACATCAGCAGCTCAGAATCAAACAGATTTTCAAGTAGTGAGGCCACCTATTGCTTTGTTCCCAGATCACAAAAGTTATTCGTGAATCCATGTGAGATGTGACTTGTGTTTTCACCAAACTCCCAAACACGAATATCTTTTCAGGAATTGCTGCACAAGATTGGCTGGGAATACCTGTCTTTAGATAATTCTTGAGTATAAAGGTGGTGTGGCAACCTCTTCTAAAAGGTGAATTTATGTGACTTCAGACTTAGAATTTAATCATCCTGTAATGTTGTTCTTCTTCCTTTGTATTTAATTGGTAAAGTTAAGATGCATTTAATGAGTCTCAGCTGCTTAGGGTGGGACTGTATCTAATGTTTTTGCATCAGGTCCTCTGAACTTTAACAGGTATTTGATACACTCCTGATCTCACCTCTGTGTACAAAACTTGACCTGAAACTTGAGCAGAAATAGGAAGTTTTATAGTCACTTAATTTTAAGTGGTTTTTTTTTTTTCTGTGTTAGAAATTTTTCACTCACACCATTTTCTGCATTGGACAGTTTTCACCACACGATTGATTTCTCAAATATCCTATTGTTTGAAAACATTTTACCACAAATAATTAATATTTTATTTTGGCTTAGTTGAATATAAGACAAATAGAAACTTTCTATAAATATGGCAGCAGCCAAACTGAAGTTAATTGCTTTATTCATAAAATGAGACTTATATCTAGGACTATGTATATACTTTGCTGTCTTGTCAGACAGCAGTATTGAGAAGATAATCCTAAACATGTTCTACCATGTTAGGCCCTCAAATAATTAAACCAACCTATTTAGAAAGGTGCTGTTTGACTTTTGTCTCGGGCTGCTTTGATGTGACTCTCATTTTTTTCTTTCAAATCTGACAATCTAAATTTTACTATGTATGTTATTATCAATGATTTATTCCTCTTCCTCACCAATTTTCACCTTCTCCCTTTTGTGAGACTGTCTTATGTGTTTTCATTTTACACCTGGGAGTATTTATGTTCATGGGTCTCTATTGGGCGTGGTCTGCTTTTACTCCTCCGCGAAGTATCTTCCAGTCCACTCAACACTATCACACACTATCAACAACTCACCCTTCCCTGCTTACTGCTTTTGATTACAAATCATTTATACTATGAGTTCAAAGAGTACAAAAATTAACCAAAAAATTATTGAAGGATTTTCCTCCTTTGTAACATGGACATAATGAGAATGTCAGATCCATCAACTCTACACTGATACTATCTTGAATGCAGACTTATCTTCTAGCCCCCGATGTTAGAAGTGGGGAGAAATTTGAAGAACGCAAGCCATCCTAAAGGGCTGAGTGAATGAGAAAATGTTATCAGGTAACTATATTCCAAATTTATCTTACCAGGCTCCGGATTGCTCGCTCCTCCTTCTGAAGGAAGATTCCAGGTCCTTCCCGCCTCGAACAAAGAATTGAACAAAACAGGCCAAAAGTGATGATGATGATAAAGTTTATTTAAAAAGGCAAAATGGGAATTGGGAGAACTGGTCCTGCAAAGTGAGTTTGGGCCAAACAAACAAACAAACAAACAAAAAAGTAAAAAAAAATAAATAAATAAAAAATAAAGAAAATTAAAAATATGTACTGCGCCCAAAAGACATGACACCGGCTATCATGCAAATATATGATAGCCCTGTCTTCTCTTTAGTGGGTCTCTTTAGGCTCTCTATATCTCAAGAGACCCATGAGAACTTCTGCTTCCCTAGGAACTTTTACATTTGGGTCCCGAGAGGCAGATTAGAATTTCACACTGCAGGCTGACGCGGGGTGTAAGCCATTCTGGCAAGAAGTCATCAGCTGTTTGGGATTTTGTAATTCACAGGTCACTAAGCCTACTTTCCCAGCCAGCTTTAGCCATGCCTGTCTCCTACCTCACTACCACAGACCATTTACCTGCCCACTCTCTTTCTCTCCTCCCCTCTATTTTTCTACACATATGTTCTCATTCCTTGATGTAGAAATTATTATATTGGTTTAATTTCATCCATATTTGCTCAGATTTCATTGCATTTACCAATTCTTCCACTCACTGTTCTTTATTGCTTGAGTTATTCCAATTCGACTTGTTTTCTTCTTTCTGATGTAAGGGCTTTTCACGGCCTGAAATTGGCTTTACGTTTTTCCTGACTGATGGGTGTATCATTTCTGCTGCTGGCGAGGAAACAGCTCTAAATTTACAGTAATTTTCTATTATGATTTTGAAGTAGCTTTATTCCTCTGCCTCCCGGCTTCCATTACTGCCAACCAGAAGCCACATCAAGCACAATTATTGATTTTTATAAGTCATGACTCCTTCGCTACTCTGGGATGTTTTTAATATTATCGCTAAGACTTCTGTGATCTCTAAGGCCACTCTATTGTCTTTAAGTGTGAATTTCTTTTGGGTTTTTTTTTTTTTGTTGTTTTTTGTTTTTGTTTTAGTCAGTACCATTGTTATGGCCTGTATCTAAATGTTCCCCCAAAACCTCATGTGGTCATCATAGGTGGGGCTTTTGAAGATGGCTGAACCAAGAGTGTGTGATGCTGGGATCAAGGATGCGATGCTGGGATTGATTCTTGGTGTGATGTTAGAATTAACCCTGGGTGTGAGTGCTACGTGCCCTTTTTTTTGGTTTTTTGTGGTGCCGGGGATTGAACTCAGGGCCTTGTGCTTGCAAGGCAAGCACTCTAATCACTGAGCTAAATCCCCAGCCCCTGTGAATTTCTTTTGAGTTAATCCAGTTTGTGAATCACTGAGCTTTCTAAATCTGAAGGTTCATATCTTTCATAAAGATGAGATCTTTCTGGACATTGTTCTTTCCTCATTATTGCTTTTCTGTTTATTTTTTCCCCTTAGGATTTTGATTTGATACATGTGGAGTAATTTTTTCCTTTGTATTTTTAGCACCCTTTTTTATCTCCTTTCTGTTTATCCTGGGTGTACAAGGGTTTAATCAAAACCTGTAGTGAATGCTTACATTAAAAAGTTATTTCAGTTAAAAGAGTAAAAGGCATATTGCCATGAATCTCCCTCACAATACTCTCCTCATTGGAACACACTTAGCCCCTTGTCCTTGCCACTTTCTAAAGGATTCGTAAGAAGGTCGCTTTCCTGAGTGTCTTTGTGAAATGTGATAAAAAGTACAGTGAATGCTGTTGCCTAGTGCTATTCAATATAAAGTCAGCTTGTAAAAACATGGTGCCATTTGCTCCTCCACCTTATTATCCAGATCTTTACTGCCTGAGTTCTGGCTCTTCCTCAAGGTTAAAACGACCATGAAAAGTCACTAGTTTGAATACTTTCAGTACACTGAGTCATCCATAATGAAGAGTTCAAGAAAGCCAGGAAAGAGCGCTTCCAGAATTGTTTCAGAAAGAGGCAGGAACCAAAATTATTTTTAAAGGTATTTGCATAAGACAAGAAAGTGGCAAAAGTGATGAGATAAATGTGTCCAAATCAAGTGAGGAATATTTTGAGGAGGGTTAATGGCAATAGATCTTTGACTGTCATAAACTTTTTTAAAAAAATCAAACTTACGGTTTTGGGTCACCTTTTGTATGCACTCTAATGATTTTCTACAACTCTATTTAATCTTTGATTTAGGGTATATATAGATATTTAATTTTACATTGTTGTAGGTGTTCCATTTGATTATGTGGTGCCGGGGATCGAACTCAGGCCCTTGTGCTTGCAAGGCAAGCACTCTAACCACTGAGCTAAACCCCCAGCCCCTGAATCTATATTTTTTAAATGATGCTATACTTTGTTTCCATGATAACGCATTCCATGTCTCACTTTCATTCGGCAGGCATTTCAAACATATTTCATTCAACAGGCATTTCAGACATTGTATAGCAGACCACTGACAAATCTGAAGTATTTCAAGGCCTAACCTGGGTGCTTCTGCTGTTAACCCTTGTTCTAGCAGCTTGATGGTTTACATGTTTTAAAATTTGGACTCATGTGCTCATATCAACACATGCTTACTATATTGGTCAAATTCCATCAGTACGTCCGGCCGTCATCCAATCTCCTTCCAAACATATTAGAGTTTGGTGGACATTTTAGATGGGAATCATGACATTCCATCTGTGAACCTTTCAGTCTGTTTTGAGAATGCACTGTTCCGAGAGAGAAAACCACCCAAGTTCCATCAGCTGTGTTCTACCTGCGCGGCTACATTTTATTTTATTTATTTATTTATTTATTTATTTTTTTTGTGGTACCGGGGATCGAACTCAGGGCCTTGTGCTTGCAAGGCAAGCACTCTAATCACTGAGCTAAATCTCCAGCCCCAACGGCTACATTTTAAAATAAGCGTTAGTCTTGATTTCTCCAGCATCATGTAGTTGAGGTAAGATCTAACTCCCATATCTGTGCAAGGCTAATTCTTAGTCAAAAATCATTACAAGAGATGTTCCATTGCCCTGGATTTCAGGTCAAAAGGTATAATTTCTTGATATTTCCCTGTAGTAGGAGGTGGGTTATTTTGCTCCCTAGTCCAACTTCTGAGTAGTGGAAAATGTTTCAAGGTGGAGATTTAGGTCAGTGGTTAGAGTGCTTGCCTCACAAGCACAAAGCCCTGAGTTTGATCCCTAGTACAAAAAAATAAATAAATAAATAAATAAATAAAAGATTTTGGCTGCCGAAGGCCTCTCAGTGCCACTTCTGTCTCCAATAAAATTTATAAAATTTCAGGTCTTAACTCTGTACACTGAGAGTGACTAATTTGTTAGAGAAGCCTCAAGGCCTCCTGAATACTCTGGTTTTTTACTTTATTACATCTGTACTCTTAGAAATTTTTATGATTCTCTTTTATTATAATCTGCAATGTCTTTTAAAAAATGTTACACTTCTTCCATGAGTTTTTCTTTCCCAGTGAGAATATGGCTTGGGTATGATGAATCTGCCATACTGGTTGGAAAACATCCTATATAACTTTCTTTTCATTCATTCTGATTTACATCTCCCACTGGTTTTCATAACTGGATGATGCTGGAAGCCCTAAATGACTTTATTAACTGGAGATCCCTTGATTTCCATATACAGAAGGTGATTGAATCATGGAGCACTATACTAATCCAGGCATTCACATATTGACAAATTCAGGAGCTGAATGTACCATTAGGTGGTGGGGCCTGGTTGGAAATGCTCATTGTGGGTGTGGCCTGGAAGGGTGTAGTCATTTTAAAAAGTTTTTGTAAATTTCTATCAGTCCATGTTTGCACTACATAATGATGACAGTCATTGGAAGGAGTTGGTGCACCTATATCCACATCCTGCTTCTTTCTACTTCCCCTTTTCTCCATCTTCAGATACTCTCCCTACTTGCAAAAGGTCTATTTCCCTCTCCCCAGCTCCTCCTTTTTTCTCTCTCTGCTTCTTGGCTTCCATGATGTGGGGACTTCTTCTCCACCATGCTCTTCCACCCTGATATTTCTGCCTTGGAGCCAGCCCGGCATGGAGTGAAACTGGGAGCCCAAATGAGTCTGTCCTATTTTAAATTGTGGCTCTTGTGTATTTTGTCTCAACAACAGGGAAGTGGCTAAGACAGAGCTGAATTTTATGTTATGTAAATGGCTTATTTATTTTGCAATTCCCTGGTCCGAACGGTAAGAGGCTACACATTTTTTCTAGTGTTCAGAATTTCTCATAGTTTTCACCTCCCTAATTGTACAGATTATTTGTGGCTGTCCCGTCACATACAAATACTTTGGTCAATCGGTTTAAGCACGTGCCTCAATATACCCCCTTCTTACTCTTACTGCCTTCAGGCGTTTTTTCCTTTGGTCTTTGTCAGTTGTCTTCTGCTTGGTGTTGGGTAAATCCAGATCATTGTACAAATCCCACTTCTTTCATAGTTTTTTTTTTTAAACTAATCAAGAAAGCTCTAAGTCTCATAAAAACCTGAAATATTTATTGCAATTGTTTCAAGAAATAGGTAAATATGCAGAATCGTATTGCCCATCATTTGATATTTTTTCCTCACGATTATTTTTGATTGTAACAAAGATTAAAAAAATGATCCATGAATCCCAATGCGCCAAGAATAATGATCATTGTATTTGATAGAGTAGTCACAGAGGAAATACCCACAGAATGGTTCCTTTAAAATCAATTTAATGTTCTTTTAATTATTGTTTCTAAAGCTCTAGAACATGGCATTAGTCCTTCAATTGATTAAAATACTCCTGCTAAGACTAGGGGCCACTAAATTCATATGCAGTGTATCATTTACCATGCAATACAAAGACATAGAATATTTCTGCATTCCCAGACCTCTGTCTGTATTTCTCTTCAGGATCAACAGTCCTGCCACAAATACATCATGCCTCAGTGATGTTTGGGGCTTTAGTCAGAATGTCGTAAATATTCATTGAGCATATTCAGTATTT
Organism: Hystrix brachyura; assembly: GCA_016801275.1. Classification (NCBI taxonomy): domain Eukaryota; kingdom Metazoa; phylum Chordata; class Mammalia; order Rodentia; family Hystricidae; genus Hystrix; species Hystrix brachyura. The sequence continues at coordinate 581,418 of QZML01001134.1, read as the reverse complement.
TTGCTTCTAGAACTCCTCAGATGTAAACAAAGTCCACATTACTACTGGGTCTTCCTGCTCCTTCAGGGATCCTTGATGAGAACAATATCTTCCCCTTCTGCATACTTGGGTCTCAACATCCCATCTCAATTCTGTTTTCCAACATATCCAGTGAAGGAGAGAACACGAATAGAATGAGTTAAATTTACAACTTTTTCCGTCTTTCAGCTGGGCTTTGTAGACTGGCCAATCATTGTATTTTCCAGTGGGAAGTAGTGGTGCCCCCATTATTCCTTCTCATTGTCTCCTGATTGGTAGCTAATTTTTTAAAAATCCTAAAATGTACAGGAAAGAAGGAGAGGTGAAGAATGCAGGAGAATTTTTTTTTTCACAAGTGCTAGTATATTTTCATTTACTGCTATTATATTTGGGGTCTGGAATGTTCCCCAAATGTTCATGCATTGAGACTTGGTTCTTAATATTGCACTGCTCAGAGTTGGGACTTCGGCAGATGATTGGATCAAGAGGGGTCTATCTTCCTCAGTGGATTAAATGACTAATGGATTCATAGTTTATTATAAGGTAGTGGGAGAAATTCGGAAGAGGGAGTGGCAGTATGTTCCTGAAGGAGATATTTTGTCCCCTTACCCTTCCTCTCTGCTTCTCTGCTTCCTGGCCACCATGAAATGGGTAGGTAGGGTTCACTGTGTTCTGTCCACTATGATGTTCTTCCATAGACCTAAAGCAGTCGATCCAAGTGGCCATGGACTAGAAACCCTGAAACTGTGAAGCAGTCAGAATAAGTCCTTCCTCCCTTTTTATTTTCAGCACTGGGGATTGAACCCTTTGCATTGAGCTACATGCCCAACCAAGTTTAAAGTTACCATTGTTATTATTATTATTTCCTTAAATTTTGAGACAGGGTCTTACTAAATTACTAAGTTGCCTAGGCTGGAGTCAAACTTTCAATCTCCTTGCCTCTGCCTCGTAGAGTTCTTGGAGACAGATTTTTCTCCTTTAAATTGATTTTCTCAGGTACTTTGTCACAGTAATGGAAATCTAAGACACCTGCTGTTTTAGTTACTTTTCTCTCGCTGTTGGGACAGAATACTCGACACCCAAAGTTAGGGGAAGAAAGGTTTATTAGCTCACAGTCTGCAGAAGTTTCAGTCTATAGTCCGCTGGGTCCGAGGCAGGGCGGCATGGCAGACCGGCAGC
>QZML01001134.1:569529-580029 GCA_016801275.1 Hystrix brachyura | reverse complement strand
TAAAGTGAGGAATGCAAGGAATGTATGCAAATAAGCAATGCAAACAAGCAGCTAATTAGCTTCTTCCTGTATCTTTTATCTAGGCTACCTGCCCTTAGGGCGGGTAGCACTCCCACCCTTAATTTTAGTTTCACATCCTTGATCCCAGCAGAACCATGCCAAACCGATCAGTGGATTAATTTAGTAACCACACACTCTAGATCCAGCTATCTCTTACCACATGAGGCTTTGGGCGGACATCTAGACACAAACCATAACACCTGCCTTCTATAATTAGCTGTTGTTGGTGGCTAAAATTTTCCCTGTAGACACATTAGTAGGTTCTTTGCTGGATCCTGTCTCTCCTAACAGTACCTGTTTTTAGGCCAAGGGATCTGAAATATTCTCAGCTTCTACTACTGGATATGGGAAAGAGAAGTGGGAGGGGTGGATGAGATAAACTCCAAGACATGGTTGTGTGCTTTGTACAAGAAGGATGTTTTGAATCTTTAGAAGACAGTCAAGGACTTCCAGTGTAGGGGGCTTCATACCAAGCATGGAAAAATTGTTACAAAAGAGATTAAGAGAAGGAAGTCTTGGGGAGAGAATGTCAGTTAATGGTGATATTTCTTACACCTGTTGCTCCTATGGTGACATAAAAGTACATATAACTAAAAACCAGAATTATGAAAGAGGATTATATGCCTTCCTGAATTATATGCCTCCATATTTCATTTTGCCCAAGAAACCATGTCAAGAAATTGTCTAGCACAGAGTTTACTGTTTTACTCTGTCTCTGAGAGTGAGATGATAAGCAAAGTTTTATTTTTTAATAGTTTTTCTAATATGTGCTATTACAAAATATTTCTAAGTGCAAAGAATTAAGAATCACTCTAAGTATGTGAGGTAATGGATATGTCAATTAGTTGGATTGCAGTAATCATTTCACAGTGTATATGTATCTCAAAACATGGTGCCGTGCACCTTAAATATATTTGATTTCATCAATTATACTTAGTAAAACAAAACAAAACAAAACAAAAAAAGACCCAGTGAGTCCATAGAAGGAAAAAAAAAAGATTTCTGTGGAATGGGATTTTGATAGGTCTTAATATGGCCATGCTAACTGGTCATGAAATACTTATGATCAATGACTTTTCCATTCCTCCACCTTTTTCTTCTCCTCCTCTGCAGATAAAATTTCTACAACCTCTTGCTGTTGAGAGACGATCAAAATCCTGGGCGGGGGAGGTGTGGAGAGAGAGACAGACAGACAGACAGACAGACAGAGAAAGGGAGAAACCTTTGACTCAGCTGTGATCATGTGACATTTGGCATCATGTACTACTCATATGCCAAGACGTTGCTCATTTCTGAAGTTAAACTTTATTAGAAATCTTTGCTCATCTTGTGAAACAGTCACAGAAGAAGTTATTCACAATCCAAGGTTTTATCGTGTACATCACTCACAAGAATCCATGGTTTTCTTCTCAGAAACAGAACCAAAAATAGTGCATGAATATTTTATTCCAACAAGTTAATTAAGTCTATGCCACTTTGCAGATTCTCTGAGCTCTCGTGGCTGCCAACTTTGACAAGCAAAAATCAAACTTATTTGGTGTTCACTAACGTGGCCTGCACCACACCAAGAACTATTTTGGTGGTTTCAATGCACGCAGGCCCCTAGGAGGTCATTTGGAAAGGAAAGAGTTTGCTGTTAAGCACAGAGGTTGATGAGGCAGGTTGCAAACTGTGGAGGAGGAGAAGAGCAGGCTTGGTGACTGAGAACCTCAGGAATATCCGCACGAAGGACTGTTTGCAGTGAGATTTAATGAATTCTGTTTTGTTGGAGCAAAAACAGTGCTCAAATTTGGAAGTATGAATATCTCTGATGATGAAAGGCCATTCAACTGACCTTTAGTAAATGGGAAGGAAGTGAACTGAATGTACTGAGTGGAGTGAGGAAGAAGATATAATTTGCCTAAAATTGTAAGTACACTTCATATTTCTTTTCTTCTTTACAGGAGTATTTCAATGACATCAAGAACAGGGCCTACTTTATCAAAATAAGAGTAAATCATGCCTATTTTTTTAAAAGGTAAATGATAAAATTTGGAGTCATGTTTGGAAGCAATTTTCCTTTAACTTCACAACCTAAGCTACCTAAATTTCTAGGACAACTGCTCTAAATTAAAAAAACAAAACAAAACATAAGTTCCCCCATTTACACAACAAATACATAAATTATTCTCCTTCGTATCACACAAATGTATTAAGAATGAATGAGAGGTAACTTTGTATAGTGTCTGCCATTTGTGAGGCACAAATACTTTCACACGTAACTCTCTAAGTGCAATTCAAAGGGAAACTAAATGGAAAGTAATATGCAAAAACAGAATGTGTGTTTTCGAAGTAAAGAAAAGATCCAAGATTTATGCATGTACATAGAACCAGCAAGTTGTAGCACACTCCAAATGCCCCAACAAACGTTATAAAGATGGAACATTAATTGCATGTGCCGGAGATTCAAATACCCTGAGTACTGTCGGAATTTTTTGGAAATTGTTAACAACTCTTGGTAGGTTTCCAAATAAATAAACTACAATTTTCCCTCTAATTACTTGGCAGCTGTTTCCTGAAAAGTTCAGAGTCTATTAAAACTGTGCAAAAGAAATAAAGTACTCCTTGGATTTAAATACAAAATAGATTTTGTGTCTAGTTGTAGATTCAGGAAATTTGTTGAACAGTTTTAGATAAAAGTAAAAGAATATTTCAAAGTTTTGTGGGAAATGACATATTTGGGTTTCTTGTTGTTTCGTTGTTTTGCTGTTATGTACATTACTGCACATTTTATTGTCCTTGGCTTCTGTTCACCAAATCACAGAAGTGACAGTAAATTAGTATAATAACAGTAATAATAAAATGAGAAACAAAAATATCCCCATCTCATAATGTCACCTAAAGTAAGATAGAATGGCCTTTGAAAAATCACTGGTGTAGCACATCTATCAGTTGATTTTAGGACATCCTTGAACTCTGAAATTCAATGAAAATTATTCTGCATGGGTTCATTTTAGAGGGGAGGTTGCTGCTCACATTTAACAAATTCTCAAATTACATTCAGCATCCATTCCCAAGGCCAAAGTACCGCTGGTCTTGGGAATTCTATGACATCTACAATTTTCCAATCTGCTTTGTAATCACATAAACAAACCAGCGTTTGCATGGGACATTTCTTACAAGTTCAAAACATGCATGTTTCTGCTTTTTGGTGAAGCATTTGTTTTTTCTTTCAGTTTAGCATCCATAGTGTATTTGTTTCATTTTTACTTCACTCTGCCCTTATTTCTAGTTGCACTAAACTGAGACAAGGTCTGTGCAGTCGGGCACTATTCTGACTTTTCAACTTCTGCTCTGGTTTTTTCTGGTAGTCTGGGCATAGCAGACATGGTTTTGGGGTTATCGCTTCCACACATAATTTCATCTAAAGAGCTGACAACATTATCTCTTGTACTTACCCTTTCTAGGTACAAAATAACTGCCAAGCCCTTCAAAGAAAGTGTGCTGGGTGCTCACTGACATAGCAAAATACACTGGACTAAGAGGAGGTGGATATTACAAGTTCCTTCATTCCAACAATGGCATCCAGTGGTCTGGCCATCTGGTATACCATTCAGTCAACCCATAACCAGTGCCATGACACAAAAATGTCTAAAACAATGAAATCCATAACAATAAAACACTGTAGATTATTACATGTGTAATACATATTAGAAAAAGCTAAATAATGTGCATAAATAACTTTCTGAATATTCTTGCCATAGTAGTTTCGTAATTTATGTTACAGGTTCAACCTGCAGTTATTTGTTTGTGTTAGTGCAAACAGGAAAAAAAATCGCAATAAAACATTTTGACAGGAATGAGCTCAGAAAATGTACAAGTGTACTTGATAAAAATGTAGCATTAAATGTCTAAAAGTTTAATTTTTATTAGTACATGTTTGCAGTACATAATGATTCCGTTCATTGTGGAAAATCCGTACACGTAGATAACACATCTCAATTCTTCCTCTGCCCTCCATTTAAAAATTTTTGTTTGCCAGTATCAGATTCATTTATTTTATAAGTCATTACTGATTCTCCTAAATACAGATTAACAACCAGACTAACAGGCCAAAACATAAAAAACACGTAAGAAAACTATACTAAAAGCAAGGTACACTTTTAGATACATTTCCATGCTAGATTATAGTTATTATGGTCCCTTATATGAGAGGCCTGATATATGGATGAAGGGCAAAACAAAAGACAGACAAAAGAGGAAAAAAGAGAAGGAAAAAGGAATTAAATTTTAAATTCTCAGAAATTGCATCTTGAGTTTGTAACCTGCCTGGACACCCTGTGAACAGCCTAGCATAAGCTATCCTGAAATTTATGACTCTTTTTTGACATTATTGAAATGTTCCCCTAAACTAGAAAACTATAATTACAATTACTAATTGTAATTATATTTTTAGACATATGAGACCTTCTTTCTTAATCTATTTAGTGCAGAGAGTCCACTGCCTTCACAATTTCTAAAGGTTAGTCAAAAGCACTGTCATTATCAGAGAAACCCCTTGCTTCCAATATGGAATAGTATTTTTAGTCTTACAAAAGTGAATTCATGGGGAGCCTGGGGATTTAGCTCAGTGGTTAGAGTGCTGACCTGGCAAGCGCAAGGCCCTGAGTTTGATCCCCAGCACTAAAATTAAAAAGGAAAAAAAAAAAAAAAGTGAATCCATGCAATTTCACTACAAACCATAGCCTCACCAGAAGCGTTCATGTGCATATCTGTAGATAAGTCTTTTATTACCAAGTCCACTGTTCCTACTGCCCAAGGATTGACAACCTGCCCCCTGGACACCTGTTCTTAAAATCAACCACTTTCCCCTCTGATTTTCTAGGAAATCCAATGTGTTGCACTCTACCAAAGCCGTGTTATTTCAACACGCTGTTGTGGATGTCACCTTGCTGATCAGCAGACAAGTTTGAATTCTGCTTATAAAAGTTGGGAGCCATGAGATCACGAGCGAAGAACACAGAAAATTTCAGAAGAACTCCTAATCTTTCTTTCGAATATCAGGAAAAATTGTGTCTTTTTCTGTGGACCTAAGTTTTTACCTCATGTGGGTATATAATTAGGGCCACGGTTGCTGGATTGTATATTCAGAGTGTACATAGTTTTTGTAGGAAACTGCTAAAGTGTCTTGCAAAATGTCTGCCCCATTATGCACAGCCTCCTGTGGGTAAGGCGGGTTCCTATAGGTGCGATCCTCACCTTCATCTGGTTTAATCAGTGTTCTGGGCTTTGGCTGCACTAATTGGTCGATAGTACCCATTTACTTATTGTAGTCAACATCTTGCCGCTCCATGAATCCCTCCGGGGGTTTTATGGATTCATTCAGTGTGAGGATCCGGATAGAATGTGCTTGCTTCATCTCAAGGGCTGATCTGATTCTTCTTCAAATTCATCTGTTGGAGGTGCAACCCAACACTTCAGATGTGCGCACATTTGCAGGTAGGACCTTTTCATAGGGAATTACGTTAACGTGAGGTCTTGATGTAGGATGGTCTTGATGAAGAAGACCAAAGGTGTCCTTGTAGGAAGAGAAGAGGCCCCAGACACATACTGATGGACGACAGTGGGACACATAGTAGAGATGTTGCCTAGCAGCCAAGGAGAGGGGACTTGGGAGCAACCAAATCTGCCCACACTGGAGCCTTAGGCTTCGAGTCTCCACAGACTGTGAGAAAATACATTTCTTTAAGCCATGCACCACTTTATCACAAACCAGAGTGCAAGAAGTTTATACATTTTTAATAAAATGTGCATGTGTAGAGAAATACTTTTAATAGAAATAATTTATAACTCCAAGTCAATAAACTCTACTTTAAATGGTGTTCTAAAAAGTAATTATCAAAGTTATAAAATCATAAATATTTTTAAGCCCTTCTTTCTCTCAAGAATCCTGACTGATTTAAGAAATTATTCATCACCTTAATTAATATCTGCCTAATATTACCATTCCAAATTTCCAATTTTCCTTTCCTTGATTTGTCTTTTAAGATCCTGAGTTAGCTATTTATATAGTATTTAGAATGCATTTTCCCTTATTTTTATAGGTTGCACAGAATATTGAATTTTATTTGGCATAGTCACACCTGCATATAATGTACTTTGATCTTTTCTACTCCCTATTACCCCACCTACCTTTCTGTCCTGCCTGATTTTTATTACCTTCCTCTTTTCTAATGGACATTTTTCTACCTCCCTCTCTCTGATACCATATAATAAGGTAAATATGTGATACCTTTCTGAGACTGGCTTATTTCATTTAACACACGATGATCACCAGTTCCACCCATTTTTCCTGCAAATGAATTATTTTTCTGTTTCTGATTGCTGAATAGTACTCCATCGTGTATACACCCATTGTGTATACATACCACAGATTGAACACCATTTGGACAACTTTCTTGCACACAATTTTCCCATACTTGATGACATTTTTAAAATGTCACTGTAATGTCTCATAATAAGAGAAATGCCTTCAATTCACTGTCGGAAATCAGTGAAGATCTTTAGGATGGTCTGTGAGGTATACGGCCCACGCCCAGGTGGAAGGCCAACAGGACTGGTCAACGTGCATTACGCTGAGTGTGTGTTGCTCCTCATAACTGAGACCTGGATGATTTCCTCTGATCTGTGGTCATTTGCATAATAATGAAGGGGCATGAAAAAGTAGGAAAGTGCGTGTGATTGCCAGGTGTTGTTTAAATGGTACCTTTTCTCATGACTGGGGTAGATGTTGTGAAAGAGTGGGATTCCAGAGTTTCAAATGGTAGCAGTGATTCTCTGTGTATAGAGAGATTGCAGAGAGAATCCGAAGTGGCCATGATGGAACATTCTTGGTGCAGTTACTACACAGTCCCCTGCTAGAGTGTGTCGGGTGGGTTGGGTGGAATTTTGAGCACGATTTTTTGCTGTGGTCAGTACGGAAGAAATTCATTTTCAAAATGTCCCTGTAATACACTGAGTCTCTGAGTGTTGGTTTCATTAAGTTGTTTGAAAAAAAATTTTTTATGCTTCCAGCTTCTGCTTAGTTTCAGAATAAAATAAAGAAGGCTGCACAAAAATTGTTAAGTCAATTATAAGACACAGTATAATTGTAAAGTATGACTTATTACCATCTAATAGCTATTATTAAGTGATGCTTTTTTGAGAATGGAAACTGGGTTCGTTTAAATTCTGGCTTATCTGTTACATATGGGATTCAATGTGATTACTGTACATTTTTCACTCAGTTTCATAGTGAAAGGTATTAGTTATCTTGTGGAACCCTTAATATGCAGGCAGGATTCCAAACTCTTCTCTAAGTGTGCAATCAGGACCACCATAAATCGACAGATATTTACTGAAATAATGAGCTCTAATTATGAATATGAAATGGATTAAAAGACATGAAGTATTTACCCAGAAATTGACCAGATTAGTGCAAAAAAAAAAAAAAGGACTTTATGGATACTTATCCTCCTGATTTATTGCAAGGACACATAAATCTGTGCTTTTAGAAGTTTAAACTATATATTTTGCACTTGATTTATAAAACTTGCTAATAAATCCAGTTCAATTTCTCGTTGAGAAAGCATTATTCAATGCGTCAGCTCTTGCTAAGTGTAAGGATTTATAAGCAAGGAAAATACGTGCACAAAACCAGCCACAGATTCGGAAATTACACCAATAAATCCTGTGGAAGGAAAACAAGCCTTTTATTTACAAATCTTTACCTTGCCCGTGGGATGGAAGTGAAAGATTTAGAAACTATGGCCTTACGTATGTGCACTTTAGAACAGCCTAATAAACTAGTTCTTTATCTGTTTTTAACACATTAAAATTACTAAGTAGTACATATTTAGATTCACAATTTAAAAAGGGAGATTATTTTAGGTGGAAATAAGGAGATATATCCTTGCGGGAGTTAGTGGGCATGTGAAATGTTATTTCAGTGTGCTGTCAATATCTTTTTTATAGAGTGTGTACAATGACTTTTGCAAATGGGGGGTAAAAAGAGCTTATAGCCATTCATTTCCTCTGAACAATGACATTTGGTTCATACTCTCCCTACCCCAAAGAGCCCCTAGCCAAAACTTCCTGACCTGGAAGCAGCTGGCTTACCCATCAAATAATCCCTTTACCCAAATGCTAATCTCAAGGTCAATAGATAGAGAACTCAACCCAAACCTTCGGTTATTTGTAACAGGCCCTCACACAAAAATTGTCATCCACATCATCGATCTTGCCAAGTCCCAGCGAAGATAAGCAGAATCTCATGTAGACTTGCAGCTCATCATTGTTTCTTTATATTGAAGTCGTTTGGTCGGAGTGGAGCTTCAGGATGTGTATCCATCAACTTCCGTCTCATTGTTTCCATTTTGTGTTTGTTCATGCAAAAATCAGAGATGACTTCTGTGCAGTAATTACGTAAAGCATGCTGTATATTTGATACATTGATATTTTGTTTAGTTTGGTAGCATCCAGTGTAGTCTTGGAAATTGGAGCCATGTGTATCAGTGTCTGTTTTAAGACAGGCAAAGATGTCTTCAGGGGAAGAATGTGCAACCAGATCCTACCTCTCTGATTTCCCAAATCCCTGTTCCACACCACGACTTGGAAGCCTCATTAGGAAATGCATTAAGACCACGGGATGCTTTGAAAGGAGTTCGGGGCACTTTGGGAGTTAGCAAAACATTTTCCATTACTTATGAATGATGATGAATGTAGCCGAGGAGGATAATAATGGGCTTAAAATATTCAAGACATAAAGATCGCTCTACATTGGAGCTACTTAAATAGATCCAAAGCTATTAGTGTGGCTCCTGGGTGATTAACTTAGATGTATCTCAAAGTTTTCCTTTCCACTGTCTGTTTCACTGGCAAGAGAAGCATTACCTCTACAGCATCCTCCATCTCCCCCTCATGGCTTGGAAGGGTAAATGCATCCAGCGTGGGATAGATTTGTTTTAATCTATGGAACAACCGAGATGGATGTTGAGTTTATGTACTGATGACTGACCTTTGATTCCCCCCTGCCCTAAAGAGTTACTGGTTGAATTCAGAGAAAATTGGTAGTGATAATGTTGGAATCACTTTGTGGCGTGCTAACATATGGAGTTTGAATGTCCCCCCAAAGCCCCTATATTAAAGATTTTGTCCCGGGGCTGGGGATTTAGCTCAGTGATTAGAGTGCTTGCCTTGCAAGCACAAGGGCCTGAGTTCGATCCCCGGCACCACCAAAAAAAAAAACAAAACAAAACAACAAAAAAAAAACAATAAAGATTTTGTCCCCACTGTGGCGATATGAAGAGGTGGGGAAACCTTTAAGAGTTACAGTCTAGTGTGAGGAAGTAAGGTAATTGGGGATGTAGCCTTGAAAGGAGTAATATTGGGACCCCAGTCACTTTCTCTTCCTTTTTTTTTTTTTTGTTCATAGTGGTCACTAAGTGAACGTGGTCCACATCCACTCTACCATGATGGATCGCCGGACCCCAGGCTCATAGTAAAAGGGCAAATTGATCAGGGACCAGAACCTCTAAAACCGTGAGTCAAAATCGACCTGACAAATACAAGTTAGAAAACTAAATTCAATATGGCAGATGTATGGGGGCATCTCTTTGGATATTCATATGTGTTTAAGATACTATTTTCTTGCACTAACAGAATAAAGGAAGAATTGACGGTAACTTCTAATAGTGACAGACTGTCTGGAGTCAAATCATTACTGCAACTTTTGTTAGCTGTAAGACCCTGGTCAGCTTGCCTCTCTGGGCAGTAGCTGAGTGTAAAACAGGTTTAACGAGAGCCTCACAGCTGTTGTAAAGATTAAATTGCAAAGTTTGCAGTGGTTATGGTGGGGTATGTGTATAATCCCAGCTGGTCCGAAGCCTCCTGGAAGGATACCAAGTTTGAGGCCAACCTACACAACTTAGCAAGACCCTGTCTCAAAATAAAAATGTCAAGAGTAGCTGGGGATGTGGCTCAGTGGTAAAGCTCTTGCTTGGCATGCGTTAGGTTCTGGGTTTGGTTCCATTACTGCCGAAACAAAATATGAAGATAATAAGCATCACTTACTTAGAAAGCTGACTGGCAGTAAACTTACACTCTAAACGATTGTGTGATGTGTGATGTTTGTGTATGTGTGTGTGTTTGTACTTAATGTCTAGATCATTTATAGTTTCTCAATTTACAATCTATCACTTGTCTTCCTACAGTATTAATCATCTATCCAATTACCAATCTATGATATATAGACATATGTAATATGTATGTTTTGTGTATATATATTTATTTAAATACACTGACAATGATTCCCCCTCCCTTAAAGAATTACTTGTTGGGGGCTGGGGATTTAGCTCAAGTGGGTAAAGTGCTTACCCAACAAGTGCAAGGTCCTGAGTTCAATCCCCAGCATGAAAAAAAAAA
>QZML01001134.1:530303-569324 GCA_016801275.1 Hystrix brachyura | reverse complement strand
TGGAAGTGATGCTATAGAATTAGTGCTCAAAAAAAAAAAAAAAAGAACCAGTGCTCAGAATCATAAATGCACCCTAATAGCCATAACAGAATCTTTTTTCTAAGTATGTGGAAATGTTTATATTTTAACAGGTGCCCATGATTCCCAGGGGTCCAATTCCTTACAAAAATCACATTCACAAGTGGAAATGTTTCTGCTCTTTGTTGCTAAACACTGTCTTTGTTGATAAGGGAAAAAAAATCACATTTAAACAGAAGCAAATGAGTGAAAGAAGAGAAGAAATACATCAATTATTAATTGGGCATTTCTCATTAGAGTTGAAAGTAATGAGCAACCAGTTCTTTGCAGGAAAATAATGTCTGTATGGAATTTTCTTTGTATTCTAACACAAGCCCCTAAAAGAGATAAAGCCAGTGTTTTGATGTTGTGAACTGCCACTAAGTGGGAAGTTGAGGTGGTTGCTGAGGGTGATGGAGGAGGGAAGGAAGGAAAAAATAACTGTTAAATCTCCTATTCATGTATTTATCTATCTTTCTGTGTATCTTTCCATTCATTCAACCATCCATCCATCCATACATCCACCCATTCATCTATCTACCCATCCAACTGCCCAGCCATCCAGCCAACCATTTATCTATCTGTGTCTGTCTATCTATCCATCCATCCATGTATCCATCCATCCATCTACCTATCTCTACCATCTGTCTACATATTAGCTATCTATCCATCTTCTATCTACCTATCATCTGTCTTCATGCCTGTCAATCCATCTACCTCTAACATCCCTCTATTTCTAGGAATGTATCTCATCTATCTATTTCAATGTTCTGTCAGCTGGAATCTATCTATCCACCCATCCATCCACCCCACTCCCAATCTATACATATATATACAAATTCTATTTGTAAAATTTCAGTATTTAAAACTTAACTGATATCATATCGAAGTTCAGCTTTCATTCAGAATTAAATTTGAGGGTGGTTCACCTGGTACTAGTCACTCTAGTTTATTCATTTTACTAATTGATTATCCCAATATAGTTCAGTGTTCAGTACTCATTATTTTGTTATTAGTACATGCTTGTAGAACATAATGTTGCAATCCTTGTGTGGAGTTCATGCGTGCGTGACACATCTTAATTCCTTTTAGCATCCTTTTCCTTTCCCTCCCACTTCCCTCTATCCATCTCTTACTCCTATTTCTGTTTTTTGTTTGTTTGTTTGGTTGTTTTTTTTGGTATGTTTGCAGTACATAATGTTCACATTCCTTGTGTGGAGTTGGTACATGTACATAACACATCTTCATTCCTTTTCCTCCCACTTTCCCTTCTGTCTCTCCCCCTTTTCTCTTTCTCTTGATCCCTTCCCCCTTTGAGAAGGATATATCATGCTACTTTCTGTCATCTACCTTTTATCTTGCTCATCATTAGTACTTTGGCTTTCTCAGCTTCAGTGGGAACTATTGCCCGTATCTCTGAACCCTGGTAGGAACTTCTCTCTTTTCTTTGCCTGCCTGGTGAGCTGAATGCACGCTTGTTTTTGCTGATACTTATGAATTTGAGAATGTACATATGCACGCATGTGTATACACACACACACAGATGCACCTATATGCATGTACTGTACTTATTTACAAGTAAAATCAAGCAGAATCATAATCAATAATTAAAGAGAATAAACAACAGCCACAGGTACCAGCTGAATCATTCTGAATTTCAATTATGAACAAGACAGGACCTTCATCCTGTAACCCCAGAACTCTAAGAGGCTGAGGCAGGAGGATCACAAATTTAAACCAACCTGGGCAATTTTACAAGGGTCTCCCTCAAAATAAGAAAATAAGAAAGGACTAGAGGTATAGCCCACCGAGAAGGTGCTAGATTAGAACCCCCAGTAGTCCCCAAAATGGATTATCTTCAGCAATATATTTATTGAATTTTTTAAAAATGAATTTATATATTTATATTTTGATCTGTAGGGATGGGAGGATGAATAGATGGATGGATAGATAGATGGTAGCAGACATAGTCAGATGACAGATCCATTGATAAATGTGTATAAATAGACAAGAGTAATAGATAAATATACCTACATCCGTATATGTATTCGAATATATTTATATATAACAAATAAAGGTATATGGATTATATATATTCCAATTCTTTTATTTTTGATATTAATCATTTTTAAATATATAGTCACAATATAAATAGTGTAATATAATAGATAATATAAATAGTCTTCATCTGTTCTTAACTTTCTCACAGTGGATAGTTGCACTCAAATTAATTTGTGTTGTTTTAAAATAACTTATCTTTTCTGTGTTTATATAATAAAAATATTATGTGCCAGCAAAATGAATATTTTACCTTGGCTTCTGAATTTTTAAAATGTTGCTTGTTCATGCTAAGTTCTTAATCTCTCTAGATATTAATTAATTTACATTTTTGTGGCATGTAAGAGGGGAATCTGCTCTTTCAACATTGTTAGATAACCACTTTACAAACAATTTTATTTATCCATACATCTCCCAATTAATTTTTGACTCTGCTCTTTCTGATATGCCTCCATATATGTGTGAATTAAATTGTCTCTCTGTGCAGTTTTAGTCTTCTATTTTTAAAATCATAATGCCATAGTTACATCCTTAATTTCTATGGCTTCATAATAAATCTTGACAAGTCCTCTACATTATTCTATTGTTGTTCTTGTTTCCATATTAATAAATATAAATTTCTAAGAGTAATTTACTCAATAAAAGTAAATCTTTGCTTGTCAACTTCTGCGATTCCTACAGTGAATGGTGTTGTTCCTATAATTATTATGTTTTGCATGTAATATTTTATTTATTCTCTTTGCTTCTGAGATTTTTTTTTCTTTGCTCTGTTGTGTGATTTCATTATGGAGTGTATAAGCATAACTTTTACTTTGCCTGCTAGAGATTCATTTAAATAAATGCTACTACGGTAAATACACTATAGTATGTAATCTTATACTATATATACCATACAGTCGCCCTTGCTTTTCAACTGCATGAAACTCATCGAATTTGGCTATTGAATGCCTTCTGATACAAAAATTCTGTACAAGCATTTGCCCTTTGTTTGATATTCAATGTGCAATTAGAACTTAGTGGTTTTGAGTGATTAGGACTTGGTGGTTTTATGATCGGCTACCCTATCCAGTGAAAAAACTGGTTTCTTCCTTGGCATTTCTAGAGTTCAACACAAATACTTAAACCAATTAATAAAGAGTATAGAGGTACAGCTGTACTCAGAACACATAACATATACTGGTATATAGTTACATCTATATATGTGATTCTAAGATCTCTCTCTCTTTCTCTCTACAAATACATATTCTTACAATCTTGTTATTAATAATACTATCTCAGATTGATTTGGGGAAATTCTCATGCATTAGCCTTTGGAAAATCTAAGGATTAATGTCAGAACAATATTATCCCTGAACACCTTTGTTTCACCACCTACTATATCTCCTCCATCTGTCTCCTTTTCTTGTAAACCCTCTTTTATGTATCCTATTTGTTGACATTTCTGTTCTGCATTCTACATGGCTGTCACATCTCTCTTCTAATTCATGATTTCTTTGTTCAGCCATGTGTAATTTGGGATTTTATTTGCCCACTGAGCTTGAATTTTCAAGATTTTCTTTTCAATTGTCCAAATTGTGTTTTATATTTCTAATCTATCTCTTGTTTATTTACAGCATCTGGCTCCTACCTCTTCTCTTGTATTAATTTAAAACATTTTCATAACCTGTTTAATATATTGTGGGTCTAATTATATTGTGGTTTGTGTCTTTCAACCCTCATGACTATGAATAATGTCTTCACATATATTGCCACTTTTGACTGTGAATTCATCTTTAGGGTAGTTTTATTGGTGGGAATCATGGGAGCTTTTCCAAGAAGTTCTTCCTGGGGGATATTTGAATAGGTTGCAGTCTTGAAAAATAATGTTAACCGTCTCGAGGCCATTTTTGTTGTCGTTGTTGTTGTTAATTGCTTGATGGGGGATTCAAACCCAGATTCACGTGATAAAAAGTAATTGTCATAAATTTAATCTTATGTCATTTTTATGGACCAACATAAAACAAACACATTTTTTTCCAAGTTCCTATACTTTGTTTTTCCTGCACTGTGTTTATTGTAAAGGTATCTGACTTTGAGTTGGTGTCTCTGATATCCAGATCTTTCCGCCCCTGTAGTTTAGAACACATCTACAGATGTTCAGGCTTATTATCATTTGTTTTTCTTTCCCCTTTCTTTCTATCCTTCTTTCCTTCTTCCTTCCTTCCTCTCTCTCTCACTTTCTTACTTTCTCTCTTTCTTTCTTTCTTTCTTTCTTTCTTTCTTTCTTTCTTTCTTTCTTTCTTTCTTTCTTTCTTTCTTTCTTTCTTCCTTCCTTCCTTCCTTCCTTCCTTCCTTCCTTCCTTCCTTCCTTCCTTCCTTCCTTCCTTCCTTCCTTCCTTCCTTTTCTTTCCTTCTTTCTTTCTTTCTTTCTTTCTTCCTTCCTTCCTTCCTTCCTTCCTTCCTTCCTTCCTTCCTTCCTTCCTTCCTTCCTTCCTTCCTTCCTTCCTTCCTTCCTTCCTTCCTTCCTTCCTTCCTTCCTTCCTTCCTTCCTTCCTTCCTTCCTTCCTTCCTTCCTTCCTTCCTTCCTTTCTTCTTTCTTGTTTCTTTCTTCCTGTACCTATCCTAATCCCTCTCTCTCTCTGTTATTCATTATTTTGAGTATGCCGACTTTCTTTTGTTTTGAGAGATCTCTGCTTTGCATTGAGAGGAAATCTCTTACAGCTTGCCGAGCAATTCTAGTTGTTTTGTAATTGTAGTATGATTCCCCAGGTTATCAAGTAGTTGTCATCAATGAATCATAAAGTCCAAACATCTCCATGTATTCATTCCCTACCGCTCAACTTCCTTTCACTATGCCTAGTGTGTTATGAATTTCACCAATATCGTTCTTAATTAGCAGAATCTTTAAAAAAACTTTTCTAATTTCATCTCTTTCATAGCCTCACGATTATTTTTTCTTTTGTTTTCTCTCCCAGCCTATGCTCTTCAACAAAGCTGATTGTGCCTCTGAGTGTGTGTGTGTGTTACTCATTTCCTGTGAACTCGTGTTTCTCCCACTGCACGAGACAAAGCAGGCTGCTGACAGCTCTGATTCAGGGCAAGGACACAAAATGGGTCATCCGATAGTTCTACAGGTGACACCATGCTCAGGCTGAAATGCACCTTTTCCTTCCAGGCAAGGGGAGGTTTCTGATTTCACACCTCTGTAAGGGTCACCAAGGGAAATAATTATCCCCTTCCAGGCAGGATGAAGACAGGGGAGCTCCCGGGCCTGTGTGGTCCGGAGGTGTGCACTGTGGGTAGGCATATGCAAACCTCCACCTGGCGTCAGCATACTCGGGAACCAGGACTCGCGGGTCCCACAGCCTCCTCCCAAATGGCGCCACATTGGAGAAGTTCTCCATACGTTCAACCCCAAACACCCAAAGCCCTATTTTGTCCTCGGAAATCTCCGCTTTAATCTGAAGATCCAAAACTGTGAAGATCGTGAGTCGCTGCTGTCATCTTCCGAATACGTTCTCTATTTTTAGATAATTTTCAGCAGATTTTTCTCAAACTTGCACTTCTCTTACCGGTTCACAGACTGTACGGTGGAGCCGGGTGACCGAACTCGGGGCCTTGCTCTTGCTAGGCAAGTATTCTAACCACTGAGCTGAATTTCCAGACCCTCAACTCCCTTCTTTTGCAGTAGGTGGAAGAATTTTGTCTCCTCCGAGGATACCTGATTGGGAAGGAAGTGCTCACTAAAATCAAGTGTCCTCTGAGTCTCTCCTTTTGGCTACTTTTCTTTTTATGTGAAGATAACATGAAGTGCATCATTTCTGTAGGTAGCCTCCTTGAGAAATAAGACTCTTCTGAACGGCACCATGTGGCCTGCCTGGGCGCTCTTTAAAATTAATGGTGAAGCAAGAAGCTATGCAGTAAGGGAAGGCACACATACTTGGAGAAGAAAATGAAAAGGTTTCTCATGATGTCGCTTTTTAGTTCTTTGAGAGCTTTCTTAAAATGTGCCTAATAAGACTTTTGCTCTTAAACCAGGACAAAACAGAATGATCATTTAAGATGATCATCGATATTAAAAAAACACCTTATTGTGTTGGATTGGATTGAACTCTTCTGGCTACACTTGGAAACAAGTTCTCTGTAATTACTGGTATCAACACTATCATGTGGCATAGATGTTTGAGGGTATGCTACCCAAGTACTTTTAAATCATTTTTATTAGTTATTACCCTGTGCCCTAGTTTTTTAATTGGCACACATTCCCCCTGATTGCTTTGTTTCTAATTAAATCCCTAGACTAAACCATGAAAAATGCTCCTGTCTCTTTATATCCAGTCAAAACCATTTCGAGGGGGAAATACATGAATTTTAATTGTGGTGGTCATCTGTACAAGATGAGAAACGAAATGTTGCATTTTAGAAAAATAAATTTTACACAGGCTTGTTCTGCATGGTGCTCAATAGGGGTCATTCGATTCTACAATTTTAAGTCTTCTGAAACAAGTTTCTTAAAAAAAAAATACAATAAAACACTCCAAAGGGCTGGGGATTTAGCTCAAGTGGTAGAGCACTTGCCTAGCAAGTATAAGGCCTTGAGTTAGATCCCCAGCACCCCCCAAAAAAACAAAAATAAAAAGTCTACTCCACTAACTAAAATAGGAAAGGGACCTATGGGATGGAGGGAGATGAGAAAGAGAAGGGAGGGAAAAGGGAAAAAATTATAAAGATCCAATATGCATACATACCTATTCACTAAGATGCAAGTATTTATTGTGTATCACGAATACAGCAAAAACAAAAACCAAAAAAATGGTGTTTGTATTCATGATAAACATCTCCACTAACACACACCAGGGTCATGAAGCAAAGGTCCTATGTTAGTACTGTACAACCTCGTTTATTTGAAATCCCTAAAGTATCAAATCTATGAGGTCAATTTCATTCTGAGAGTACAGCGATGCTTCCCAGGATGTTCAGCAGGTTCCTAAAGGTTGTTCAGGATTTTTCAGGATTTTCTTATTAGCACATGTTCACATTACGATACGATTAGATACCTTGTGGGGAGTTGGTACATGGAAACACTAGGTCTCAGTTCTTTTCTTAACCCTGTAACCTTTCCTCTCTCCATCTTTTGGTCGCCTTTCTGTTTTAGAAAGGTCTAGCTCCCTGCTTCCTGTAATCTATCTCTTAGTTTGCTATTTGGTTGTCATTTGGGTTTCTCATATAAGAGAAATCATGTGATAGCTAAGCTTGTGTATCTCATGTATTCCACCTAACATTATAGTCTCAAATTGTATCCATTCTCCTGTCAATGCCTCAGGTTTATCCTTCTTTATGGCAGAATAGTACTCCATTATGTAGCGATAGCACATTTTGTTAATCCATTCAGCATCCATTAGATGTTGTTGGACATCTATGCTATTTCCAAGATTTAGCTGTTGTGAGTTGTGCTGCTATAAACATGCGTGTGCAGGGATCTGTGCATTATGATGTCTTTAACTCAGACTTACAAGATAAAAAGAGCTCTGGAAAGTGTTTATGGAATAATGTAAGCTATTCAGTACTAGTGTACTGAAAAAAGTTAAAAGTGGTAAATAATGTGCTGTTTGTTTTACCATAATTTAAAAACAACACGAAACTCTCTTTAATTCAAGCTAAGAAATGTACAAAGCACTTAAAGTAATCAAGAAAAAATGTTATCACTCAAACAATTATTTACATTGTCCACCCCGTCCCGTAGTCCTTGTGATTTATTATGTTCTACTTTTTTTTTTTAAACAGATACTACTAAAGATATAACCATCACCACAGTGCTTTCTGTGGAATAGTTCTAGTGGTGCTACTTAAAGAATCATAAGCCATATAATATAATTCAAGTGGTCTGCGAACTCAATTTTAAACAAAAGGGTTGGAAATGAGATACTCATTACAACAGTGTTTACAGCTTGCTAAAGTCATACAGCTATTCCAGTTCAGTTTTAAAGTCTTGTGTGTATTGGGGAGGGAGAAAGAGACATCAATAATAACGGGGCCATCCTTGGTCTTTAACATTTCAAGAAAGCGTGGCTCCCTGATCTGAGAGTTCAACCTTGCTCCAGTTCATTGCAAAGAAACTAATCGTGGATCTTGCACCATACTATTTAATAATTTCCTATCTTCCGGCCTTGGTCTAGATCTCACTGGACAGGAGGCCAGTTATTTTTTCTATATAAAATCAGTTACGATGTTGAATAGGACGAGCATTCTGCAAACTTTTTTGGTTGACATTTAATACTTAATTTGTCAGTGTCTATTGTCTTCCTTCTAAGAATGACTTTTGCAAAAGGAATTTGGGCTTGTTTTCATTGAATCCGTCCAGAAATACACAGAAAAGTTGCCTGTGAGGGAATTTGTATTTTTCCAGCAATAGTTAAAGTAGGTTACTGTGTAAGGAGAGTCAGAAGAGAAAATAGGTAGAAGTCCAGAGTTCCTACTAGAAACCTGGCTAGCCATCTTTGATCCACTATTATCTTTGAGGATTCAGCAGGATTATGCATTGTTTGTCTCTAAATCATCCGTGCCTCATAATAGATGATGGCAATAAAATTGCTTCTCTGCCTTTTGGCTAAGATCAAGTGTAAAACCATACACCAGGCCACTGGGCCATCCTTTGTTTACCAGACGATTTCAACGATTATGTCAATTTTGTAAGCATCTCTGACTAAAGAAGATCTTGTCCTCTTTGAGTTAAATCACTTTGTTTCTCTCTCCAGAATGCTTAATGGGAATATCACTCAGAGTGTGTCTTGGGCAGAAGGAACTGAGGAAAATTATGCAACATAAAGCGGGTCAAATACTTGCATATTCTTTACCATGTGAATGTCAATTACAATTACAATTAATATTACTGCTCTTCATAAAATCTCCATAATGAGAAAACCTAGACTGTTTTTGATTCTGAGACACACAAGTCTGCAGTTTAGAACCCAAGGTCTTAATCGGACCAACTACCTACATTTGTATGCATGTTTGGGTATTTCTGTAAACACAATACAGATTTATTGGTATATGCTTGTGAAACGTGATGAATATATTCATTGTGAGTGTTGCAGCATTTGTGTTTATTCTTAATCGCAGCTGCAATACTAATAGTAACTTTTAATGGTTAAAGTTCTAGTTACCGACATAATAGTCTCAGACTTGCTTGTGGATGCTTCAAAGCAAAACTTGAAAATCTTCACTCCCTGGCCTTTTACAAGGAAGTTTGGACGACCTGCCTGATAATCCTGGCTTTATAAATATATATTTAAATTCAGGATGAGCCTGAAAGGATTTCCATAAAAATCTCAAAGAAGGGGGGATATTACACACGCATCAAAAATAGTTGTGTATTACCTTAAGTCTGCTGCCATTGCATAATGAGAAAAGAAATCTCCGATTTGCAAATGGATTCTTTTCCGGAGTCCACAGAATGCATGTTACAACTTATCAAATTTCTCTTCTACCTTGCTCAGTTGAAAACCGTCCTTTCAAATAATTAGGAGTCAGAAGTTTTGTTGGTGCCGCAGCAGTGTTCTGAAGGAAATGGCTTTTTTGAAGTCATTTTCATGAGGCTGTTTGCTGGGCTCTGATGAAAGCATTAGCCTGACAAGTTTCTCAAAGAGGGTGGCGAGTGACGGACCGATCTTTAATGACCCCGGGAGCTCATTAGCTCCCGTGTAGCTAGGAGCGTATACCTGCATGTGTGACTTCAGACACTGTAGAGTTTTGCCCTTGGGTCGCAGACTCTGATGATCAAATAGTCACATAGATCTTTCTTAAAACACCTTCTTCCAATCTACATGTTCACCCCCGAGAGTGCATTTGCTCACAACAGCAAAAGGATTCAAGCAAGAAGCACAGTTCTAGCAAAAGAATATATTTAGCAACATGCATGGCTCCCTGAAAACCCGCATGGTCAGTTTCAATTGAAATCTGTACAAAAATACTTGAAATGAAAATTTATGGTCCACTGAAATCTTTCTTCTCATTTTTAAAATAGATCTGCTCATTTAGTAAATGTGAGGTGCTAATTGTTACTATAGAGACTGTTTATTCAGAGCTTACTATGTACCAGACACTGTGCTACAAATGTAGAAATATGATTTTAAGTTTCACTGGAGCCCCTTGATATAACGAGCATGTTGGAGTAGAAAAGAAGCAGAAAGGCCACCCCCAGATGATGGGCCATCAAAAAGACAAGGATTGGGCATGAGTAGACCCTCACTATCTGGGCTTCTATTCATTTTTTTCCTCCTATTAAAGAGATATCAAAAAATAAGTGAGAGAAGTGATAAAAAAAAAATCACACTTAAAATGAAGTCCAGCTCCCTGTATAGTCTCCTGATCCTTCCTGCCTCTGCCATCTGCCGGAGCTCCAGTTGTCTCTTGGCTATGGCCCCATTCCTCAGTCCCTTCCTTCCTCTTCATGTGGCTTGTCCCTTCTTCCACAGTGTGAAATCCAGGGTCCCCTTGAAGCCACTTATAAGCACAACAGAGCTCTTTTCTGGTAAGTGTGAACACACTTCCCTTTCACACCTGCTTCCTGCTATTTGCTTCAACCTCCTCCCTTGTTACAGTCTCACTATTCATCTTTTCAAAATTTTTAATCTCTCAGCTTAACCTCAAAACTCTGACTTCCCAAGAAGAGTCTTCACCCTTAAGAGAAGTTTGCCATGAAGGATATTCGAAAAGGTAGAAATCTGTCATCCATCAAAAATTCTGAGAAATGTCTGTAACAGTCCCCTCCTTTACCCACAATGACCTCCCTGAATGCCTAAAGTTGTGCTCAGGATCAAGCCCTCTATATACTAGGTTCTATTCCTAAAAATACAAACCTACGATAAAGTTTATAGATTTGGCCCAGTCATAAAAGATGATGAAGTACGCCGCTAACACCTTCTTTTCACTAAACGTTAACTTCACACAGATGTTCTGGGAGCTGTAAGTGGCAACTTGTAGCTGTAAGTATAACACAGTAGCTCTGTATTGATCAGCTGTCTGTCACTGCAACACAATACTTGAAGACATCCAATTAAAAGCTGAAAGGTTTAATTCGGCTCATGGCTTCAGAGGGTTCAGTCTAAGGTCATCTGGCTCCAAGATTGAGACATGATGGCACAAGGGCACAGTGGAAGAAAGATTCTCACTTCACGGCATCCAGGAATCAGGGGATGAGAGAGACAAGAGCCAGAAAGAGCCAGAGAAGAAAGGGTCAGGAACAAATACATCCCTCAAAGGCACACTCACAGTAATTTTTTTTTTTTATCAAATTAGACCCCACCGTGTAATAAGTCCATTCAGCTATGGAAGTCAAGGGTGGGTTTAATCCATTCCTGAAGTTAAAAACCTCCTGATCCAATCACATTCCAAAATTCACCTCTGAACATTGCTACACAAGCAAACACGTCATCAACACGTAGGCTTTGGGAAACATATAATATCCAAACAATGACAAGATTCTTTGCAACCTTCTGGTCATACTACTCTGCCATTAAGAAGGATAAACTTGAGTCGTTTGTAGGAAAATGAAAGCACCCTTAAACTATAATGCTAAGTGAAATAAATTAAAAACACAAGTTTTAACATCACATAATTTATAGGAGAAACCCCAAATATAAATAAAGAGCAACATAAAAGATAAATGATAGAAACCGGGAGATAAATGTTTTGTAAAAGGCTAGGCGACCAAGAGTTGGAGAGACGGGGAGAGAGGGGAGGAAAAGGGGATGAAGAAAAGGAGTTAAAATGTGTTGTGAGGGGCTGGGGATTTAGCTCAGTGGTTAAAGTGCTTGCCTTGCAAGCACAAGGACCCGAGTTCGATCCCCAGCACCAAATAAATAAATAAATAAAAATAATAAATTAAAAAATAAAAAATGTGTTGCGGGCATGTATCAACTCCACACAAGGAATGTAAACATTATGTATTGTACACATGCACTAATGAAAGCAAATAAAAAATAAATAATTAAAAAACATTACACAGTGCAAGAAACTGTACCCTATATACTTTGCCTATCTGTTTTATTTGACCCATTATGATTTTTAATGATGGCTTCTGAGATTGCTGAGATTACAACTGGTATGAAAAGAGCAGGACCTAATGATATGTCATGGCACACACACGACAACCTATTTTCTGTGCGAGTTGTGACTCCCCCTCCTTTTTTGCTCATGTATATTCTAATTATAGAAGTTTTTCCTTAAAATTTCCTTTACGTTGCATCTTCTAAAGAAATGCCTAATTATAGCAAAGAGGATGCCCAGAGCCAAAACTAAAAATATATTTTGGCAACTCTCCAAATACCCAGAGATTAGGCTAATTTTAAAAAACAAACCAAAACAAAACAAACCAGAAAAAGACAGGCTCCGTTGTATACTTTCTGTCCTTTGGAGCTCATGGGATTCTATAGTCTCAAAACTAGTCTCACTGATCACAAAAACAGCATCGTTCACTGCTACTTAGAACGCTGCTTAAGTCACCCGTTTATCTAAATAACATTTGGAACATCAGACAGTAGAAGCATGTGGAGCCAGCAGTGGTTGTTAAAAATTGAACAACTGCTCTTCCCTGCAAAGTTTCTTTATCTAAATTTTCTCAGGACGAGAGTTGAGAATGGACCCTCTTCTCTAATTGCTCAAGGAGAAATAAACCAGCCTGTCTGCTGCCTGGGACGGTTCGCTCCATCAAGGGCCGCCGGAGAAGCCAAACATGACCATGGCTTCATGCCTTCTATGCAGAGCGCCTGTCTTGCACGAGTGTAAAATGCATTGCAAAGTGAGTTTCCCTCAGGTTTACAGTAAGACACAGTACAGGAAAATTAAGGAGTCATTCTACGTTTAACACATGCCCTCCTGGAGCTATTGGTTGGACACCTGGTCCTGGGAGAGACAGCGATTGATCTGGTAGGTTGTTTGCTGATTCCATACTTGTCTTGCTCTTAAAAAAAAAGGCAAAGGCAAAGTGTAAGTAACAAACCATATCCCGTATGCTAATGAAGGAGCCTACCTGCATGTAAAATTGTGCAAAATCAAACTGCTTCTTAGGGCTCAACTGCTACAGCTTCTCCATTCCAGGGTTTTGCAGTAAAGCTGCATCAGGTAAGAGAGGACTCTGGATGTAAGCCCGCAGCCCTCTTGTGCTGTAGCACGCGCCTCATGGATAATGTATGAAAATGGGACTCTGCACTGTAAAATTCCATCACCTTCATTGGTCCCGTGTGGGCCCTCTAAGTGTAATAAGTTTCGCTTCCTCTCTGTAAGTTCCGCAGAACACACTGTGTGGGTTTTTCCGCACACGGTATCAGGCCTCACAGTCAGACAAGATGAAATGCTTTTGGGGATGAGAAAGAAGCAGTCGTTCCCAGAGGTGATTTGCAGCTTGGCGGTGTTGGTTGAGGTTCAAATTCTGAGGGCGCAGCTTCTTTGGGTAGAGCCCCTGTCACACTCTGCGGGCCACTTTCTCCAGGGGTCAGCTGACCTCCTGCGTTTGCCGTCACCCCTTGAAACACTATAGATGGTCAGACCTCACAAAAAGATGCCGCAGTGGCTCGGAGGAACTTGTCCCCTCATCAGTGGGGGGGTCATCAGGTAAGAGCTGAGGCTTTTCTGCTCTGACCAGCAACTGTGGCGATGGCTGGTTCGCACGTGTGAGTCAGAGCTTGTTCTTCTAAGTCAGATGGCGAGACTCTGGGTAGAATTAAGGATCTCAGAAGCCACTGGGGTAAGGAGCTTCATAGAGGCAAGGACAGTGCAGCTATAATGTCATGCGGCAAGTCTTGCCAACGCCTGCTGTAGCTGTGGTATTGTGCCGTGTAGTCTTCATTCTGGGGTTTTGCAGTAAAGCTGCGTTAGCTAGGAGAGGATTCTGGGAGGTCTGCTTAGGGATTAATGAGGTGGCACCCCAGGGAGGGTTATCAAAAAGCCCGACACGCTTGGGGATACCAGATCATTCCTTTGGCTTCCCCGCAAGAAAAGGGAACACAGTATCTAGCTCTCTACCTTTCTACAAAATCTTACAAACATCAGAGCTCCTCAGAGCATCAACCCTAATCATTGTCCCAGGTGACAACAGATTGCACACTGCTCATTATCTCTGCAAAGGAAAGAAATTCCAGACTGAAGATAACCAAAATCTCATCCAGTGTTGCATATGTGCAAATGCCCTCATTTCCAAAAGCATTGTCTTTTTTTTCTAATTAATTTTTATTTGTACATTTCTGCCACACGTGATGATCATATACATCATAAGGAATTCAGAGCCGGGCAGAATAGATCGTAATTCTTTTTTACCCCCCATTTCCCTCCCCTCTCTTCGTCTTCCCCTCTCCATTCACAAAAGTTTGTTTTCTTTGTTTTTCTTCCATTCTCTTGTTTTCATCTCTATTCCTTTCCTTTACCTGCCCCCGCCCCCTGTTTTAGTTACTTTTCTAGAGTCAATGGTTTGCAAGACAGTGGATTTAATACAGGACATTTACAAGTTACAACATTCACCCATAAGCCAAATGCAAGAAGAGGGTGGAATGTCTGTCTATGCTCTGGAGACCTGAAAGATCCAATCCAGGGCTGGCAGCCCACAGCAACAACCCACGTACCACCTTGTCTGCACCGAAAGGCTGAAGAGTCTATACTGGAGCCAGGACATGATACTTGCAGTGGAGATGGAGGCCGGAGTTCCCTTGAATCGAACAGCAGCCTTTCCTGATGACAGTAAGACCTCAAGCTCCTTGTGCAATGAGAACAGCCGAGTCCCCTTCAGGAGAACCAGCTGCAAGAACCAGCTAGCAGAGCTTCTCCTGGGAAACAGCCGGCCGCCATCTTCTGCTCCCCTTCTCCTTTATGTTGTGTGGGCAACAATCCTCAGGTGGATCCTCTATGCCTAAAACTACACTCAGGTCAGCTGGGCAATCCTGCTCAAATTGACCACAATAATAAGTCCACTGCACCCTCCCTTGTCCCCCTATTCCCATTTCAACATTTTCTTTCTGCTTCCCAGTCCCTGTCCTCCATTGCTCCTTATTTACCATTTGAGTTTCTCATTCCGGAGAAAGAATATGATATTTTAAAATGTGTGTCTGATTTATTTCAGTTAAATTTATGTTCTCAAGGCAAATCTATTTACCTAAGAGAAAGTCTCACACTTATCCTTCTTCACGGCAGAGTAGTACTTCGGTGTATATAAAAATCACATTTTCTTTATCCATTTATCTGCTGGTGGGCGTCTGGGCTGTTTACAGGAGTTAGCTGTTACAAATTGTGCGGCTATAAACATGAGCGTGCATTTATCTCCCAGGGTCCCCCTTTTGTGGTATGATGCTTTTTACTCCAGAAAGCACTTTTTTTTTTTACTCTTAACAAGAAGGAGAGAGGGTACCTCTATGTTGTCTGCTGCTCATGGGGGTGGGTGGATGGGCAGTGCTGTTTGAAACCATTTCATAAACACCCAAATTGCAGGGTATCCTTGATAGAGAATCACGGTAAGGTACACGGGAACTGGACTTTTCTGACTGAGAGGGTCACCCGTGGCAACGGAACTCGCCGCACTGCCTGGCTGTTGGAAGTGCCCGCGATGGCTTCGCTGGATGGAGGGGAGAAGAGGGTGCTGCTTGCCAAGTCTCCCTACTGAGCAGGAGGATCCCTGGGGACTTGAGGTCCTTTACCTTCTTGCTTTTCTGGGGGAAATGGAGGAACGCAGCTCTGGAATCCTTTGAATCCTCTGCCAATTTCGGAGTAGCCCTCTCGTGCTAATGGCTGCACTTCAATGAGCTCATTCAGGCAGGCTTTCCCACAGCCCGCAAGCACGACTCGGGCCATCCCTCCGGGGTTTTATGTGTCTCACTGCCAGGAAGAAAACAGGCACACGGTTCTGTTTGACTATTGACAAAATTCCTGGGCTGGTGTGTCACACAAGAGGGACAATGCTGAAGAATCTCATAGTGATGGCATTTCATGAAACACAGAGTCCCAGAGTGCACTTCTCAAAGGAATTCATTTTGGAAAACAAAAAAATAACAACTGCCCGGGATGAGAGGGGTCCATCATTTGAGAGTGAACACTATTTTTTTTTTTCAGAATGCTATTTGGAAAGGAAATGAGTAACCACTTGAATACATTCTATTTCCTCTGCAATTTCGTGTTCCAAAATATTGATGGCCCAGCAGGATTGGATTTTTTTTTTTGTTAGTACACACTGATCATATTCATTGTTGGGAGCTGGTACTAAGCACACAACACATCTCATTTCTTATTTTTCTTAATCCCCTTCCTCACCACTCTCAGAAACTCTTAGTTCCCTTGCCACTTTCTTTGTTTTTTCCTCCAATTCTCCTTTTCCATTCCCTTTCCCTTCTTTTCTTCCCTCCTCCATCTTTTTCCCATCCATGTGAAAAAGATCTCCCTACGTCCTGTTTAATCTATCTTCTAATTATTTCACTACCAAGATCACCTGAAAAAGAAACACGTAAGGCATCAACTTTAACCATGTCATCTTTGTGCTGATAAAAGTGCATTGGAGAGGGATATTTAACTTTTCAATCATGTTTAAACTTTAAGAGTGACCATTGTTAAGATAATAATAGCCCTTCTTTCCAAAGGTACAGCTGGCTGTAATGATACTCTAGGAAGATGAGGCAGGAGGGTCCCAAGTTCAAACCCAGCCTTGGCAATTTAATGATTTAGCAAGACTCTGGTTTGAAAGAAAAAAATAAAAGAGGACTGTGGTTGTAGCTAAGTCCAAAGGCCCTAGATACAATCTCCAGTCCTGAACATAGCTATCTAGCTAGCTAGATACATAGATACATGGATGATAGATAGATAGATACATAGCTAGATACATAGACACGTAGATAGTAAACTCAGTTTGGTTCTCTATCAGTATGTAGTATTTTTCCTGTTATTTAATGTAACAGAATGGCTCAGCTAGAAATGTACACCTAGACAGATCTCAGGATTCTTAATTGTGTTTGAAAATCACATTGAAATACAATGGTCTGCAATTAAAAAAAATCATTATAATGAATATGCAAGGCTGTGCTAGCCCAGACAATAGTGAATTAATGGTGGCCTTATCTGTTCTTTTCCTGCAACAATGACTCCAAAACCAGTTGTGAGAGTGAGCAAAGTCTTGGATATAAAGCAGGAAGTGCAACTTAAAAGGCTTCAGCAACAGAACCAACATACCTTATTCCACGAAAATGCTCAAATGGAGTCTAAGAAAATTAAAAAAAAAGTGTTTATAGCACCATCACTGTAAATTTGGAAAAGCCCAAGCTGGATTTTTTATACTGTGAGTCAGAACAGAGCAAATTCCAAGTAAGTTTCTGCCAGAATATGTCTACCTGGAGACGATATAAAACAAGCACCTTATTAAAATCCTCATACCACAGGGATATATGCACAACCATGTTCATAGCAACACAATTTGTAATAGCTGAGTCTTGGAAACAACCTAAATGCCCAACAACCAATGAATGGCTAAAGAAAATGTGGTTTTTCTACACAATGGAGTACTACACAGCCATAAAAAGGGATAAACTAGAGTCATTCATATATAAATGGATGTTCCTTGAGAACATACTATTAAGTGAAATAAATCAGACACTCATGAATACACATCGAATTGTCTCTCTGATATGAGAAATCATAACTGTAAATAAGGACAAAGAAGTGTAATAGATATTATATAAAAGGAAGATAATATACAAAGGAGAGGAGTACTAGAAAGAAAGAAGGGGAAAAGCAGAAAGGCAACAAAGGAAAGAAAAGGGAAAGGGAAAATATGGAAAATTATGAATAAACCTGCTGTAAATAGGGAGGGAGGGAACAGAGGGGAGAGGTGGGGAAGAGGAGGGAGAACCAAGATGCATCATGTACAGGTACAAAATAAATGTGATGAATGTGACCATTGTATGTAAAATGTACCAATACATGTTCTTGGCTTAAAATAAAATTAAAAAAAAAAAAGCACCTTAGATAGAAAAGTTATCTTGAGTGTTGTTTTCTCTGAAAATATACGTGGACTCAAGCACATTTAAGGAAACAAGGAGTACAAATAAATATGCATATTTTATACTGAGACTGTTACTCAAAATGTATATATTTGTGTATCAATTGATTATAGTTATTTTATAAGAGGAATAGTAACTGATAAATTTATTGGATAAGCAAATTAATAGGCAGGTTTTAAAAGTAGACTATTTTGGCAAATATAAATATTTTTCTCAAAAATTTCGCAACATGTTTGATGAATTTCAGCAATTAGTTTGGCTCCAATTACTAGATTTGCTACAATTATCATTCATCTTTAGATGATGTCAAATTAGAAAAAAGAAAACATAATCCTGCATATTCTATCCAGAAATATATACTTGTTAAAATAATATAGTGAACATAACCCAGTTTTAGAAATGAAAAGGGGAAATTTAAAGAGTAAAAATCCTGTACTGGTTAAAAAAAGGATCAAAATGAAAAACATGTATAATAAAATAATATAATATGTTGGGTCTCAAACAGTAAAGTAGGAAGATAAAGCAAGTAGAAATAATGATGAATGTGGGAGCTGCATGATTCTCATACTTTTATTCCTTGAAAAGAAAATAAAATGATATCATCATGGTATAATATCAATTAATTAAAGAACCAAAATGCAAATATCAACAATTTAGAATATCGATTGCTCTACTGCTGTCTCTTTATAATTACTCTGGAATACTTTAATTTTTTATCTACTGTAGATAAACTCCTTGTAATTCCCTTGGGTAATACAAAGACAGATTAATTTTTCAACTACTAATATAAATGTCAGGGTCAGAAAAAAGCATTATAGTTTATAATTTTCTCCTTTAGCATTATTAGTGTATTTCTGTGTTGACAAAAATTAACACTTTTTTCTGACATCCAATTCAATCAAATCTTACATGTTCAGAGATTACTGTTGCATTAAAGTAAGACATGCTATCTATACTCCACAGTATAGATAAGAGTCTCCATAGTAAGAAAGAGTCTCTAAAATTTTCTCGTATTGAGCACTGGAAGGAAGACGTCATGTACAATTAAGAACAAGGAGGTAAATCTCAAAAGAGGTTAAATATGGCAAGGTCGAGAGTAAAGTGTGTCATGCGACGTGACTGTCTACTGGATGGGCAAGACAGCAAAGTGCCACCAACTCCCACACCCATACAGAGGATTATACATTACAGCAAAGGAAAATGAAAGGCAACGTGTTCATCAGTTTTCTGTGGCTATAACAAAACATCTGCGGCTGGATATGATAACGGGAAAGAGGTTTATATGTTGCACAGTTTTGAAGGATGAAAGTTCAACATTGGGCAGCCCTATCTAGCCTCTGGAGAGAGGCTGCATGGCTGTGTTTGATCATGGTAGATGATATGACGGGATGAAGACGTACAAAGGAAGTGATCATGTGACCAGACAGGAAATTGAAGAAATTCAAGGGGGAGGCTGGCTCCTGTGTGGCACCTTGTTAGAACTGACCTATTTCCTGAGACTGGCATCAATCCCTTCCAAGGGAGATGTCCCATTGACAAAATGTCTTCTACTGTGCTCCAAATCTTAAAGATTCTGCTACTTCTTAACATCACCATGCTGATGACCAATTTCCCAACACACGAAGCTTTAGGGACACACTCAAACCGTGTCGTCTTAGTCACTTTCTTCATCGCAGGGACACAATATTCAACATCCAGTGCCTAAAGATGGAGAGGTTAATTTTGGTTCATGTTTCAGTCAATGGTCGGTTGGTTCCAAGGCAGAAACAGCATGGTGGAAGGACAGAGTGTAGGAAAATCTGTTTCTGTCATGCCAGCCAAGGGCAGAAAGAGAAGGAAGTTGCCAGAGAGGGAGATAAATTCCTCCGGGTCACCCCCTCACCCAGTGACCTAGCTCTTCTGACAAGGCCTGGCCTACTAACTGCATGTTGAAGTATTGAACTCATCAAAATCCCCACTGTTGAACACACGAGAGTTGTGGCGGCGGGGGGGCATTTGAGGTCTAAACCATAACACCTAAAATATAGAAGCTCTTCCGTGAAGGGGATTTCCTTCTTTGCCATCTTTCTGTCCCTTCCATTATTCTCCTGCTGTGGGTTGAATGTATCTCCTTAAAGGATGTATTGGAAAATTAATCTCCATGAAACAGCTCTGGGAGGTGTGGATTCACGTAGTCTCTTCCTCCTGGACGGATTGATGTGAGTTTCCTGGGAGTGGGTTCCTCATGGTAGAACAAGGTGGTACCCTCTTATTCTCTCATGCTTTCAGGCCCCTCTTCCCTCCACCATGAGAAGACATGGCAAGAAGCCACTCAGCATACATGGGTCCCTTCACCATGGGCTTTCCAGCCTCTAGCAGTGTAAGAAATAAGTCTCTGTTCTGCATATATCATGAATCACGCCACTTTTTTATAATTATATGAAGATCAATAGCAAACTACGTAATTTTTTCACATCTTACTGACAGATAAAAAGAATTACTTTTGGCATTTGAAGGCACAGTAGTGCATGATTTTCACACGGACTCTTTAGCTTGTCGTTTTGGGCTCCAGAGTTTTAAAGGATTTCGCCTTTGTTTTAAAGTGCTTGATGTTATTGCTTTTGGGCCGGCTAAATCGACTGGAGGTATTTGAATCCACCGATGAGCACAGCAATCCCATGATCTAATCAGCTTCCAAGACCCCCACCTGCAAACCCATGCAGACTTTGCTGGACATGCTAGATCTATACTGCTGCGCATATCCCAGCTACTGAAGATGGAATGTACAAAGTTGGGACATGACCTCCGTAGGGTGTTAATGAAAACCCATTAAGTGTAATACTGAGGGCCTGCATCTACTCTGAGCTTTCCTTCTACCCCCAGGAGAAAACTTGGAACACAAATTCCCTTAATCAAGGGATGGGTGGAGTGACGAAAAGATGATATAGATATGAAGGAACCCTTCCTGCTTCTATTACTAAGAGCGGTGAAAAATTATCATTTTTTCCCGAATAAGTTTATAAGCAGGAGTAGTGTGTAGTTGACCAGGAGGGAGAATGCACATGAAGATGATCAAAGTTTCTGCACTGTGTTCATCTCTCCCCTCTCCCTCCATTCTCTTCCATGTGCCAACAACAACCCAATAATTTTCATGCTTGCGAAACAGGGCCCCTGATCACCTCTGTGAAGCTAAAACACAAATGGATATTGTCAAATTTCTTGTAGAATACCTTCTTGGCAACATTTTCTATGATTTTCTTTGGTCACTGAAATGCATTCTGCCCTTAGCTTTTGTGACATCCCTCTTTCTGGATTTCTTCCTCGTCGTCTGAGAGGTCTGGTCTTCTTCCTCCTTTGCTGTTTTGTAATATTTGTGCCGTTCATTATTTTGTCATGGGCTTTATCCACTTTCTCTATGCACCTCTGAAACAATTTCAAGTCTCAGTGGCTCCAAAATATCTTGATTTCTAACCAGGAACCTCAAGCCTGAATTGCATTTCCACATATTCTCTGAGCTGCAGATCTTCCATGAGTATGTGTAGGTATTTTTGCTACATAAGATCTATGTTGTCCAAGAAACTAATTTTATTTTCTCCTTAAAATATTCTGACTCCCACGTACTTTACCACAATGAATTCTTCATCTTCATACAATCACATGTCATTTTGTGATGGGACTAGATTCTGAGAAATGAGTTGTTATGCAATTTCTTCGTTGCACAAACACGAGAGAGTGCACTTACACAATCTAAGTTGACCATGATGTCACTAGGTGTTATTGGGTTGTGGGACCACCATTACACGTACAGTCCATCACTGACCAAAACATGGTTGGGTAGCCTATGACTATGGTTTCATAAAGATGAAAAGAAGACTTAATTTTGACTTCACACTATGACTCTATTTTTTTAAACTCTTCAATGCTGGTGACAAGACATGTTAAATTCAAGTTTGGCAACATGTCTCAGCAATATTACCTCAAAATTTCTCTATTTATCATGTGCCATAAGCTTGCTGTAGTCTAATTCTGTACACTGACTTCCAGGCTTTTAGTAAGAACAAACATGGTTTCATAGCCCCCTGAGTAAATGATTACAAGGGTGTATCTTTGCTAGGACAGATCTAACTTTTTCCCATCCCCAGTTCATGGTTTTATGTCTGGTTCATATAATCACCCCCTTCATTATATTCTCTTTTCCTGCACAGTTTCTCAACTTCTCATCAGTAAGCAGCCTCAGAATCGCACATTGTGGAGTGCAGAATCCAAGTGTTAGGAGCAGCGCTATGTGAAAGAAAGAGAAGGATTAAGGCAGAATTAGAATATGGGCATTGTAACAAGCTTGCCAGAAAATTAATGTACTCCCTGAAATAGGAGAATTGCTCTTTAACACAACAAATGCCTCATTGCAATGGGTTCTCACGATATTTTGCTATTCTCAGACCTGGCTTCCCACAACATTCTTTCTTTTCTTATATTTTCTTCTGTGCCTCCCTCCTTCTCCTCCTCTCTATGTCTCTGTCTCTCTCTTTCTTCCTCTCCCTCCATCCCCTTTCTCTTTCATTAATTCTTTCATTCATTTATTCCTTACAGTACTGAAGATTGAACTCAGGGCCTTATGCTTGCTAGGCAAGTCTTCTACTACTGAGGTACACTCACAACACTCTTTTTTTTTTTATTTTGAGACAAAATTTTAGTTACTAAAATCTTGTTAGTTACTCAGTCTATGCTTGAACTTGTGATTCTCCAGCCTCAACCTCCTGAGTGACAGGAGTTACAAGTATAGCTCACCACACTCAGCCCGCCATATTTTATCGACCCACTTTCTACATATCCTTCACTTTTTTCCCTTGGCCTTCCACGACATAAAATTATTTGGGCGTCTTTAATGTGGCCACCTATGCAGAGCTAAATTGCATAATTTTTTTTATTTGTATACGTACATATGTAGCACTACATAATATTTACATTTCTTATGTGGAGTTGGTACATGTACATAATACATCTTAATTATTTTTTTAAATCTACTTTCCCTGTCTTCTCTCCCCTGCCCTCCATCTCCCCCTTCCCATCTGAGAAAGATCTATGTCCCTACTTCCTAATATATCTATCTTTTATTCTGCATGATTTTAATGTTTAATATATTTGAGTCTGTTATTCGGCTTCCTGTGGTCTGACCATAGATTTGATCTCAATAGTAGCTCATTTTCGTGGTTAGCACTGATTCTCTCTTAAGAACAGCAGAGTCTTGGAGAATCATCAGGATCTGGGGAAAGACTGAAAGACAAGTTGAAGGTCTCCAGAGATGAGACGGTGCAATGACATGGGTGCAATTAGAGACATCTGAGTCTGAGCATTAGAGAAGCACCTCTGTGGTACCAGGAAATTCCATGACCTCAAATACTTTTGTCCCGTGTAGCACGGAAGGTCATATAGCCATCAGAGGGACAATCCCAGAGGCCGGCTTGCAATTTAAAGAAGACGGGAAACAGAGTAGGAAAGTGTCCAGAGTGTGCTGATTCTAGGCGATGGACAAGGGTTCCTCTGGCATTAGGAACTGAAAAAGTGGTTGAGCCCTTTTGAATAGAGTGCCTTTAAGAAGAATGATAATAAGTCAGTTGTTTGTACGTTTGTTGTCATTTCCAAATCTACAGTGGTCCAGGGAGACTTACATTTTTACTTGGTTGGTCACCTCCATGGGAACAGTATGTGAGCATTCTTTAATAGTGAAAATCAGACACCTACTTTTTACTTGCTGACGAATGTTCTATCTTAGCTTATGCTTGGTGGTCCCAATTAGGGCAGCGTTTACATCAGACTGAGACAAGCTGGTTTCTCCTTTTCCCAGGTTTCCTTGGCGCATTTCTGTAGAATCATATGTTCTTATTGTCATCTGTGAAATCGAGATGGTGGCCAGGGTTCTACTTCTGTTTGGGGAGGTTTTGAACAGTTCTCAGATCTTAAATTGTCTGTAGCGTCTACACAAACTAGACCAAGTTAATCTTCGATGAATGCAGAGCTTGTCCACCGGCAGAACTGGAGCAAAGAGCCCTCTGACATTAACTCAGCCCTGATCTTACACCGGAAGGGAATTTTTAAAAAATCTTCAACGATTTTCCTGCAGTCTCTCTGATTTTTGTCAATTACATAAATGCAGCACTTTTTTATTTATTGTTTTTTTGGGGGGTGGTACAATTTCTTCCAGACAGTTTCTAGTTTCTTCTAGACAGTTTCTAGTCCAACTGTCTTTCGATTTATTGTACAAACTGCAGTACATTCACCATTTCCTCACCCTTTTGACTTAATTATCTACTTTTATGTCCATCAGAACCTTCCGTCTCTTCCAAACTTGCATTTTTTTTTTTTGTGCATTCTCCATGTTTCTTGCTACTTCTTTGACAACACCAAGTTGGTTTTGTTCTGAAACATTTCTAAGGATCTCTGAGTCAGGGGTCTCAAATTCAAGTGTCATCAAAGGCCAGATGATTAAAACTGATGTAAAGTGCAAGTTGAGTGGGACAAGAGAAGAAAACAAGAGAACATGTACAGTGTGAACAGCCCCTGAATTCGGTGGCAAACAGGAAATGGGTTGGACGCACTGGTGAAACTACTTACCTGTTCCCAGGGGAATGTATCTGATGGCTTGCTGTAATGTTCTCCTTAACAAAACCCGGACAGTGGGCCTAAAAATGAACTCAGAGTGTGCAAATAGAAATTAGAAAGAAAACTCTTATCAAAAGTCCCTGAATACATGTCTAAATAGAACCGCAAAAGTATATATGTATTTGACATACATAAATTGTATTTGAGATTTTAAATCCAGATAGGAGATCTAATCTGCACTTCCAAGTGTGTATTTTGTCTTTCTGTGATGTTCGTGTGATTCTACATAAGATATTTAATTAATTCATCGTTCCCTTTGATGGACTTCTGGGCAGTACTGTTTTGAAGATGAACATTTGAAGTGTTAAGTGTGTTTGTCCATATGCGAAGGCACCACAGTTTTGATGATTTAGGCACTAATGCTGTGTGTCCTTATTTATAGAATTACAGCAGCAGTTTTTCAGGTGACTTGGGTAGAATTAGAGTCTGACAAGTCATTTCCCAGGAACTAGCCTCAAAGGCATGCTTCATGTTTAGCTGTGTTTCTATGTTGATGCAGACGCACCGTGAGAAGTGCGGTATTAGGT
This sequence comes from Hystrix brachyura, assembly GCA_016801275.1. Taxonomy (NCBI): domain Eukaryota; kingdom Metazoa; phylum Chordata; class Mammalia; order Rodentia; family Hystricidae; genus Hystrix; species Hystrix brachyura. The sequence goes on along the minus strand of QZML01001134.1, from coordinate 544,039 downwards.
GATTTTATTGTCTCAGTCCATAGTTGGCTGGCCCCAGGAAGCCCCTCCAGGAGGTCTGCAAGGAGAAAGCTGCTCACCTCATGGAGACTGGGAAGCAGAGATTCAAAGGAGGAGCCGGAAGAGAGACAGACGTCTCTGGGTCACGCACACAGTGGTTTACCGGTTCTGACAAGACCCTCACCTCCTAGCAACAAGTCAGCTCTAAGCTCCCACCGTCCATTCCCCTTCCAGACACATGAGGCTTTGGAGACTATTTCAGATCTAAACCCTAACGTACAGCTAAGTTTTATTTCTTCATAAGTAGAAGGACCACATTCCCAAATCACAAAAGCAAGCACAGCATAATAAGTTCACAAACCAAGAACATCTGTTTAGTATCACTACCAAGTATTATAGTCAGTGGACACAATATCGTGTGCTTTACCTGTGTAAGAAAAACGGTGCAGGTGATGTGCTTACACCAGTATCCTCACAGACATGTAAGAAATGCATAGGGAAATTTCAGCTCCGTCCTATGATAAGGGACCAGACTTGTCTGTGTACTGAGATTTTTGTCATGCCACATGCGGCTACACAGTGACAGACAGAGAGAACAGGCTATCAGGATACATCATTTGGAAGCCAGCTTTACTACACTTTCGTGTACAACCTGGGAAAAGACAAAACAAAACACTGGTCACTGACCGGTTTCTTTGTCAGACCCTTCACTTTTATCAGTTTATTCAATTATTTCATCAATCCCAACCAGCAAATAAAAAACATATTTTGCATTTTCTTTCAATTAGCAGGTAAACGCAAACCTAAGTGGGTTAATAGAACTACCAGGATGAGGTAACCTGAGTAGGTGGAATCAACTCCTAAGTCATGCTCTTAAATACTCCAATTTGCTACTTAAAATCTTTTGGTTTTTTCTGTCATCTACTTCTCTGTTAAAAATAAAGATCTGCCTTTCTCATAACATTTTAGGATCAAATAATATGTATTAAATCATGTTAAATCTCAAATCAATACCGCAATATGAGGTATTACATGCATTGCTTTAAAATTTCTGGGAAGCATTTATTTATTCTGGGAGATGTGCTTAAGCAAAGAACCAGAATTGGACTACATTCCATAGTGCTCTTGTTGGTTAATAATTCTATCCTTAGAAACCAACTGGGATATATTCAAATGTTTACCGTCATAACAGAGGGAATTTGGGCTGAGTGGATATTTCTATGAACTAGAGCAACACAGCTAATAAAGAGTTATTTATTGGAATGATAGTTTATCAAAGTCATGTGAGATTTTAAAAGGATCTATAGAAAAACATGTTTGAAAAACTTTGTGGGCCATAACTTTTTCTTGTAAATTCACAAAACACAAGGTTGTAAAAGTGCAAAGGTTGAAAACCTTTACTATTTTTTCAGCATAACCAAAATATATCACAGTTCTGGAAGCTGGAGGGAACAGTATTTACCCAGTCTTTCCAAATTTTCATGGCAGTGAGGATTAAGTTTTGTAATAGTGTATGAGTTTGGTAATGAATTCCCACATGTGGGGTGGCTTCCACATTCTTCCCCAGTCCCGGAAGCTGGATGTTCAATGTCCACGTATGGACAAGGCCTGTTCCTCTGGAGGCCTCTCTTTGGCTTGGAGACACCATCTTCTCCCTGTGTCCTGAGATGGTCATGCTTTTGTGTGTGACTGTGTTCTCATCTCTTCTTACAAAGAGACCAAACCCATTAGATTAGCACCCAATTTATGATCTCAGTGGACCTTAGTCACACCATTCAAGGCCCTGTCTTTAAATACAGTCATGTTCTGAGATCCTGGGAATTTGCATTTCAGCATGTATGAATTTCAGGACAATTCAGTCCATGAGAAATGTCTGCTAACAATCTATAGGACTCCTGGAAGAGAACAATCCTGAGAACACACTGGAAATGCTGGTTTTGAGGCCTGCAATGACTTCCCATCACTTCTCTGCAAGCGAGCTCTAAAGATTTGGGTCACCCAGTGGGTGACTGTTCCCAGCAAAACCTTCCGTTCTTCTTGGAGGTAATTGAACAGGAACATAAGTGGCTTCTAATTGGGTTCCCTTATCAAGTTGATGGAGTTGCTTTGAGAAATTCACTTTAAAAATGGGCCATTCAAACAGATCTCAAATGGCATTTAAAATTAGAATCTGCTGTGCAAATATCCACATGCATGCCAATGCTACATTTGGTAAACAATGATCACAAAGGGCCCCTGTGTTTATAATTTGCTCCTTCAGCCAGCTCTTGTGGTTTAACTCGATCTGTGAGTACTGAGGTGTATGGAATTATCTGAGGGGCAGAGAGAGAATAAGAGAGAAAGAGAGAGAGACAGAGAGAGAGAGTTTAAAGATACACTCTGAATTATGTGCCACCATTAAAGCAATTATTGGATCAACCATAAATCTAGCTGGATAAACTCTGAAAAAGAAAATCCTTTTAACTTCCCTGTGCCTATAATGAGCCCACATGTCTTCCTTCCTTGAGCTCATGTTTACCTGACATAAATAATGCTGACAACTGACCAAGTTTGCAGGAATGGAATAGAAACACCCCTTTCTGTAAATCCAGCAGACTGATTCTGAACAAAAGCCTTCTGTGTGAGACAGCAGGCCATCATTCAGAAAAGATCAGGGTGACAAAGAAATGTGTTCATGTGACGTCCACCGGACAGCTTGGTGGTGGGCTACAGTCTTGTGGGGAATGGTGGGTGGCATTGTGTGCGGGCAGGAAAAGTTCCTTCACGGGAAATTGCATGAACAAAAAGAATTGTTGACTATTCACAAGTGTTTTGAAAGTGAATTGAAGAATATCAACCTGTGACTCTATTCATCACAACCCCCCCCCCCAAAAAAAGGATCCAGTCATTCTGCCTGGTCAGGCAGGGGATGAACAATAAGAGCTTGTGTGGACTCACCTTGGATGACCTCTAACCGTACTGAAGTGTTGTCTTGTTGTCTGCCTTACTTATGTGGTAGGTTTAGACACCAGCTAAATATTTCAATCACCCTCCTCCTTAATCACCATTTAATATTATCCTTTCGATGAGAATATGGATTTATACAATACTTACCCTTTTGTAACAGATTCTGTTAGAGATTAAGTGGAGTATTAAGAAAACCACTTTTATGTTTAGTGCTACTTACTGATGGAGGGAGGTTAAACCTTTGTCAAATTGACTGACTTGTGAGCCACCTAGTGGTGTGTCTGAATGGGTCACGGAGGTTTGACTTGGGGACTTTATACAGTCCCTGTACCTTCCTGCTCTGGTATTGGTTCTCTGTTCTGCTTCCCAGCCACCATGAACTAAGTATCTTCGCTCAACCATGCCCATCTGCCATGATGTTTCTTCCTTAAAGCCAGTCAACCATGGACTGACTCCCCTGAAATTGTGAGCCAAATTAAACTTGCCCTTCTTTAAGTTGTGAGTGTTGGACATTGTACTGCAGTGATGAGAAAACTAACACAACCCTCTTAATCATTATATCTTAGATAAATCCAAGTATGAATCATACAAATCCTTGGTTTAGAATGAGATTATGTCCCTATAAACACGTTTTAAATTGAAAATAATGTAAATTAAAAAGGCACGTAAGGCTGGAGATTTAGCCCAGTGGTTGGATTGCTTGCCTTGCAAGCAGAAGGCCCTGAGTTTGATCCCCAGCACACACACAAAAAGGCAAGTAATGCACCTCCCCCACTGTTATGGCTTAGATCAGAGATCACTGCCAAGTCTCATGTGTTAGAACTGGGGCTTGTGGAATGTGATTGGATCATGAATGGGTCACGCATTCATGGGGGATTAATTCACTAAGGAATTTATAGACGGATGCGTTGTTAGGAAGAGGGGGCCTGATTAGAAGAGAGAGGCCACAGGAAGTGTGACCTGGAGGGATGTATTCTTGTCCTTGGTCACTACCTTCTCTCTCTGTTTCCTGGTTGCCATGAAGTGAGCATCGTTCTTCCTCCACAACCTTCTGCCATGATGTTTCTGCTATGAAGCCAGCCTATGAATGAAATCCTTATAAGACATGAGCTAAATTAAACCTCTCCTCCTCTGAATTATGGGTATTAGATAGTCTATCCCAGTAATGGAATGTGAATAATACACAGACACCTTGATTTAAAGACCAGAAATTCACTCTATCCCTGATTTCTCTGTATGCTTAAGTTACAGAAAATGTCTCAGAGGTATCCAATACCCAGAAAGCCAATCTGTATACAACAGGTTCATTCATCCTGTTAAACTCCTAGAATTTAGCATTGTAATTTCATGGAGACCACAATGAAGATTTCAAAACAATACTGAAATTGTCGAATGTAAAATTCTCAAATTGCTCAGTAAGCTTATTCTACTTATCCATTCATTTGGATCCACTGAATATGTATATCTTTTGTTGAGTTCATTCAAGTGTCTATGTAAGATTCATTACAGGAAACAAAGTAGTGAAATCAAAGAGTTTTTTGTTAATGTTTGAAAGAATAACTTCTTGCCTCTCAGTAATTGGGAATATTCTGGGTTGTAGGAAAAATAGATATGGCTGCATCTATTATAAAATTTGGGGCAGAACAGCAATATTAGGTACTCATGGCATGAGCCAAAGAGGGTCACTTCTGTGTTAATTACTAGTTAGTGCTGCGTAGCAGAGGTAGCAAAACATTGCCAGAATCTATAGTATCCAAAATGCGTTATCCACAAATTATTATTCTTGTCTATGAAATGACATAGATACAGGACAGTTTGTCTTCTCCCATCTATAATTTAATATCACTTTCCTTCCACTTCAAAATTCTCTCTCTCTCTCTTTTGCTTTCTCCCTTTTTTTCCATTTTCAGTCATTCATGTAACTATCCAACCATCCATCTTTTCTGCTTCTAATCATCCATATGTTTATCTAACATCACCAAGCACCTTTTTATTGGCCTAGCCTCTTTCCCTAGACCTGGAGTCATTCAGTCAAGACTCTAAGTTTGATTTAATGTCTCCACAGATGTGACTTTTCATCTTCTTATTTCTATCAACATTGATCTTATTTCTGGAATTCTTGCTTAGATATCCCAGGCAGACCTGAGTCTATAGCATTGACTGCTTGGCAACATGATGCTCATGTGGAATTTCTTTGTTGCTGAATCCCATGTAAGTGTGTCAATAGTAGAACTCACCATACTGGGCTGGAATTTTCTGTTTTCCTCTTTTTACTAGAAAAGCCTTAAGGAAAAAGATGAGACTCTGAACATGGAAATTGGCAGGTATAGATGTTTGGTAGATAAATGATCAGAGGACCTGTCAAGACTATCTTGTAAGATAGATTTTCTATGGAGGCAGAGATCAGAACATCTGAACTCCTGACTGTATTTAGACTCTTGTCTCAGGAGCTGTATTGAGAGCCAGCGATGGCTCCCATACATACATAGAATCCCTGAGAGGAAGATTGGTAATGAAATGGGGTAGTTCCTGAATGAGAGAGGCCTTTGACAAATCTTCTGCCACCAAATGTTAAGACACTCTCCTTGAGTCCTAAAACAATATAGTCACATATAACTGTTCATTGTAATACGTCAGATGGACTGGATTAAGAAATGCCCAGGGGATTACTAAAGCACACTTCCGGGTGTGTCTGTGTAAGTCCTAGAAGTGTGACCTTGAGTACTATATCTGGTATTGGTAGCTTCCTCTTTGACACTCTTTCTCAGCTCTGCTTCCTGACTGCCCAGACTGAAGCAGATTTCTTCTACTACGCTGCTCTGCCATGATGTTCCTACCTCGGAGCCAAAAGACCATGATGTAAAAACTGTGGAACCATGAGTGGCATGGTTTTGATTCCTAATTTTCCCCTAAAGTCTCATGTGTTCAGAGATGGGGGTTTCAGTAAGCGATTGGGTCCTGAGAAATGTCATACCACTGAATTAATCCATTGTGGAGTTCAGTAGTTGAACATGCTTTCCGTAGGAATACAGACTGGTTGAAGGTGGGTCTGGATGTTGAAGGTGGGTTTGGATGTTACCTCAAAGAGCATATCGCGCCTTGGTTCCTCCCTTCTGTCTCTGGTCCCTGGTCATTATGGGGTGACCAGCTTTCCTTTGCCAGTCCCATCCGCCATGTTTCTGGCTTACAGTCAACTGAACATGGACTGAATTCCCTGAAACCATGAGCCGAACCAAACTTCTCCACCTTTAAATTATGGATGTCAGGTATTTTGTCCCAGTGACCAAAACTGAATATTGCATTATTTGGTGCTCTTGACTAGGTACAATATATACTGGGAAGCAGAAAACATATGGACCAATCACCTTAACTAGAAGGCAGTAGTTCTTGTAGAATAGAGAAAGATCATGAAGCATTAGACTGAGGGACTTCATGTTGGCATCTGCTAACCACATGAATTTGGGTAAGGTGTGGAAACTTATGAACCCTTAGTTTTCACATCTGTTAAAGAGGAGTTGAGCTAATAAAATGGGCAACATGCTGTATAAGCTATGATGACTCTATACCTCAACTCTTAGTTTGGGGAATTTCTGTCAAGCCTCTAGGTTTGAGTTCGCATCTCCAACAGATAGAGATGAGCATCAGCTAAGACAAACCAAAGTATTTACCATCTTTTAGAGAGAAGTATAGGAAAGTCACATTATGTGACAATGATGTTAATAATGTGAGTACTGACTCTACTTTTTCCACACTCAGTTAAGTTCTGAATGGCTTCTGTTAGTTTTAGTTCCAGCAGGCACAGGCAAACATTTACACTTTTTTTTAGTTGTTTGGTTTAATGTCCACATTAGTTGCCATACGACAACACATGGTTGCCATAGAGATAAAAAAGCTGTTTGTTTTTCCATACAATTAAAAACACTACACGTCAAAAAATACACAAAGTGTTATCCATGGAATAGAAGAGATTTTTCTGTATCTTATTTACGACAATTCCAAATGCACCTGTCAGACCCTCCGTCCAGAAAACTGACATCTATTTGTTCTACAGTCTTGGACTTGCACGTGTTTGTACTGGTTGTTAGTTAAACTCAGTGAGGTACCAGAAGAAATCTCATGTCAGACCTCAGCTTGGTGGAAAAATTGATTCTATTTAAACAATTTCAAATATAGACTTACCATGACACATTCAAATTTAATAATTTGGAATTAAGCATCTTTCAGGATACTACCAGAGATGAAGTTTCGTGCTTGATTTTTGGCAATAGAACTTGACTTGGACAGAGAAAAAATATGTCCTGTCTCTGTCTATCGCTGACTGTATTTGTGACTTTCAGCACATCACTTAAACCATCACTTTACATTGCTTCTTATATTTATTTTTTGGTGCCGGGAATTGAACCTAGGGCCTAGACACTAAGCTATACCCTCAGCTCTCTTTTTGTGTCATTTCTTTTCTTTTTCTTCTTTCCTTTTTTCTTCCCTTTTCTTATTTTGAGACAGGGTCACCAAGCCCAGGTTGGACCTAAACTTGCAGTCCTCCTGCCTCAGCCTCCCAGAGGGCTGGGAATAAATGTTTCAGTCACTCCATAGTATAGATGGCTTTGAATAGATGGTGTTATATGGCTCATTTGGTAATTTGCTTCAATATATCTTATTACAAAACCACATGCTGTATTTCAGATGAACAATAACTTTATTTGCAACTTACTAAGAAGATTTAACATTCCAAGTACTTTAATAAGATATCCAGTTATGAGACTGGGCTCTGTTAGAGCGCTTGCCTAAGATGTGTGCAACCTTGGGTTTAATCCTCAGTCAAAGGAAGAAAGGAAAGAAGGAAGGAAGGAAGGAACCAAGGAAGGAAAGGAGGGAGGGAGGAATGAAGGGAGGGAGGGAGGAAGGAAGGGGAGAGGAAGGAAGGAAGGGAGGAAAGGAGAGAGGGAGGCAGGGAGGGAGGGAGGGAAATCCAGTTGCTTTTGTTATTGTTGGTTCAAAACATGGAAATTAAGGCCATGATGCATGAACTATAGAAGATCTCCAAATGCTGCAAAAAACAAGAAAATAACTTTGCTTCTGGTCTCCAGAAGGAATAGAGAGCTGACCACACCTTGACATCAGTCTATTTTCCATTGACACACAGCCTAAATTTAGTTCTATAGAACTATAACAGGTGTTGTTTTCAGCCACCAAGTCTGTGATTAACTGGTTATAGCAGCCATAAAAATAATACATATAATAAACTCATATGGATTTGTGCATGGAGACCAAAGGACCATGTCTCTTTAAGTAAATGTTTTTGGTCTATAATCTCATTAGTACTTTGCAGCATACATTCTTTCTCCCATCTACCGACTTTAAAAGAGACTTCTGCCCAAAGCAACCCAAAGCATACCTAATTGTGCTGTCAGAATATCACTCTTCATTTTGATGTATATCTTTTGTGAAAAGGTCTTATGTCTGAAGAGTTTCTTGAGTTCATCAAAATGTGTCTGTGGACTAAGAAATATTTGTTCTGTTGGCAGAATTGACCTTCTGTGGAAGTCACCTCCTGACAGCCAGGTTTCTGAGCAGGTCTTATACCCTGGGGCCTGGACCCTGCTACAAAGCTGAATCGGTTTAGGTACGGTAAAAAAGAAAGAAAAAGGCAGGTTATAGGTTTCAGCATAATTGACAATTATAAGCGGACATGTTTTGTTCAGTTCAGGTAGCATTGTAGACAAACATTCTGAGCGTTTAATTTGTAAATGGGTGTAATAGAAACTGATGTTTTCCATGAATGTGAACTGGTATTTACCATTGCTTAACCCTAAATCATTACTATTATATCATTATTAATTTGATGTAATGCTAATTACCCTTGGGTCAGTTCTAAGTGTCCTGGAAGAAACATGGAAATCATATTCATTATTGGAAATCAAAGTCTCTCTCTCTCATTTGTTGAAGAATAAATAGTGACAATAGTGACATTAATTGGGATTTATTGTATACAGATGAAAGATGACGTAAATGTATCATTTAATTATAAAGAAACCTTCTATTTTATTTTCTTCTAGATTTAAACTAGAAGGAGCTATGTTTGCTTGCTTGGGTGTCTCCCCAAATACTTTTGCAAAAGACACCAGTTAGTTGTGAAAATATCTCAGTCCCGTTCATCAAAGACACATTTGGTCACCTCAGAGAGAAATAAAGTGGGGAAATAGATACAGCAATTGAGCAGGCTGTGCTAGTTAGCTTTCGATCACTGTGAACAAATACCTGACATACCTAGCTTAAAGGAGGAAGTATGGTTTAGTATTTCAGAGCATTCAGTCCATGGTAACCTGACTCCATTGCTTTTAGGCCTGAGTTGAGGCATAAACATCATGGCCGAAGGACATGGTGGAAGAAAGCGGCTCACTTTATGGCATCTACGATGGAAGTGATAGGGAGAAAAGAGGGTGGAGAGAGAGACCAGTGGACCAGATATAGTCCACAAAGTTCACATCCCCATGATCCACTCTCTTCAACTTCTGTTTCCATCACCCCCAATAATTCCACAAATTTATGATTTTCTGAATGGATTTATCCATTAATGAAGTTAGATCAGTCACTTGCCAGTCACTTGTATGATCAATCACTTTCCGAATGCCCATTGGCTGTCAAATCAGCCAACAACACAAGGAGGCCTGGGGAAGACACTGTAATCTCAACCAGAATACAGGCAGTTTCTTGTAAGTGTCATCAGACACAGGGAGAGTTTGGGTCCTATACAGGAATAGAAAAGACAAAGTTATGGTCCTAGTCTAACTTGATTCAATGCAGACTAAGACATACAAATGTTATTTATTATGAAGCAAACACCTGAGTCAGGTAGGTGTTCTGTGATAGATTGAGAATGTCCCTTATAAGTCTGGTGTGTTCAGCGGTGGGCCTTTGTCTCGTGGGGGTGCGATCCTCGGCCGTGGATGGATCCGTGGATGAATTCGAGGTTGAATGTGCTGTTAGGAGGTGGGTCCTGATGAGAAGTAGGCAATGCAGTGCCACTTGGAAGGGTGTGTGCCTATCCCCGGCTTCTCCCTTCTCTCTCTGCTCCCTGGCTGCTGTGGGATGAGGGGCTTTCCTCCACCATGCCCTCCGCCCTGCTATTTCTGCCTTGGAAATAGTCACGGGCTTAGTCATAGACCAAAATCCCTGAAACCATGAGTCAAAATAAATCCCTCCTCTTTTGAGTTGCGGGCGTTTAGTATTTTGTCCTGGTAGCGTGAAAGGAATTTGTACAATAAGAGTCACTGAGTTGTGTTTTTGCAGAGAAAATCCTTGGGAAGCAGAGAAAATCCTTGTTTTATCCGATCTTAGGCGAATGATCCTGTCACGCCTGGATCTGACTCCTGTATACTGCTAGGGTCTCTCTTGATTTGGGTGACTACAGTAACCACTTAAATTTTAATATATTCAAATATGATGGCCTTGATTATGAGACATAAGAAAAATGAAAATAATGCACATGTATAAAATACATGCAGCATTGAAATCTTGATGAAATAATTTTATTTAATGGCAATATTAGATATTTTATATTTTGTTATATAAAAATGAATGTAAAAAACTTCAAAATGAATAAATCAAGAAATACTTGACATTTGTTTCCAAAAATTCTGGAGTCATGGGAAACTGTATATTCTATTCTTTTTTTTCTCTCTCTCTCTTTTCATTATCTTTCTTATACTTATGGATGGGAATTCTGATTTTACCATATAAGTTGTGTTCATGGAAGACTTTAGGGTGAATAAGTTCAGAAGGATGCTCACATGAGTAAGTGTCATCCCGTTTCTGCTCAGTTGCTGGGCAGCCCACGGTACCCCTTTGGACCTGGATGAGAATGCTGCGCAGGGAGCTGGTGAAACTGAAGCAATTCCATCTTATCCGAGAGAGCTGTTTTCTGGTTGCTGCTGACCAGTTGTTTCTCTGGCTTTCTAAAACCCTGAATATCCTGAATACCCTACATGATCACAGTCTCATACCTGTGAGAGTATCTTAGTGATTGCCTAGTCTGCCTTTTGGTTTTCTTTCCTTTCTTGTTTTTTTTTTTTTGGTGCTGGGGCTCAAACTCAGGACCTTGTGCTTAAGAGCCAGTCACTCTAACCGCTGAGCTAAATCCTCAGCCTCTTCATTAGTTTCCTAGGGTAACATTTTAATCTTTGTCAAAGAAAAAAAATGAAAATTTTAGAATATAAAATTCATTGTAGAATTGTGAATATGTGATAATGATTCATGATATGAAGGACTAGTAGTATGTATATCATTTTTTCAGCTTTTACATACTTTCTACAACATTTTGGGACATACACAAAACTTCGATGCATTTATCACTGTTTTATTTGATAAACACACTGACCCTACTTAATATTTATGGTTTCCAAATTTCAGCAGCTAGCAAAGTAGTATGGTTTCCTGGGAAACCATAGTAGTTGCTTTTATAGCCTTAAAAACTGGCCGTAAGAGAGAGTGAAATTCAGATAATCACAGGTATTGAAAACAAACACTTTGCAAGTGCTTGGATTAACTGAATTGAATTTAAACAGACAACAGGCACTTTGTCTCATCATGTATAATTGTATATATTTAAACCATTATGCACTAATTTGGGTTAACAGAAGGTACGGTGAGTTCAAATGCAATGGGAATAGCAATGCGTCTGATGAGGGCTCATTCTCTCCACATATTTTTTTCAACCGTTTCCTTTCTCAGAGGATTTCTGGGCCACCAGTAAGAAATCTTACCTGTATGATCACACATCACCTGGAAAGAATTGATGGGTAAAGGAGAAAGAAAGAAGAAGGGAGCTTTCATGTATTCTATACTATCCTGAGAAGTTCTAGAAAATAAATAAATGATGTGGTCTTTCCAATGAGAAACATGATCATTACTTAGTTAATTAAGATCCAGGAATTTTCACCTGTATCGAATAGATCTTTATAGAATCTAGCTGTCTAGATTGACTCTGAAATCTACCACAGATCATCCTGTTCTTCTGCAGATACTGTCAAGTGGATGGAATAGGATTAACTGAATATGCTCAGTCTCCCACTTACCAACATCAGGTCATTTAGTCTTTTCAGCATTGTGCTTGTCTATACACAGGAAAGGGGGTGGTGATGGAAAAAGATGATTTTATTTACTGATCGACTCATTACATTTACTTGGTACTGTGCGCCAGGCATTGAACCATGTTCAGGAATTATAAACCTGTGTACTGTTCTTTTTGCTGCTCCTGGGAGATAGCTGTTTGTTAAGGAATCTGAGTTTTCAATAACCTCTGCATTCATCATCTGTACGAAGGAGACTAATACACAGTCAGACTGTACCCTGTCTTTATATTTTGAAGATCCAAATGGATTGATGACTGACATGTAAACAAGCACACAAGTGGGTTTTTGGTGTTGTGGTTTCCATGTAAATAATCAATCCATTTGGAGTTTATCCTTCTCAATCTTGTGTAATGGGTACAGATTTCTTTGTTTTGTCTTGTGCTAACAAACTGTTCTTCACATTTATCTCTTCCTACAAATTGCTGTAGTAGTTATTCATGTCCAAAATTCCTACATGTGCTTTTCCTGTATCTGGATACTTTGATTTATTCCATTGGACTCTCTGTCCATTTACCAGTAACACGTTGCTAGAGTGAGTGAATGTGTGTATTATTTCACAATCCCACACCAAAGATTTTAAGCCTCCTACTCCTTGTTCTTATGTTTCAAAGTCCCAGTTGTTTTCTGTGTTTATTTTTCTATATGGCCTTCTGATTGTTGATGTTTATTCAGTGGTGTATACATTTTTTTTTCTTTTTTATGTGGTGCATTGGCGATTGGATACAGGGAGTGCCCAATGAGCTGCATCCAGTGATCTTTCATACTTTTTTATGTGAGACGGAGTTGATAATTTGCTAAGTTGTTCAAGCTGGTACCGAACTTGCCCTCCCTGCCCCAGGCTCCCAAAGTGCTGGGATAACAGGTACACTGTACCCAGCACAGCTGGATGTTTGTTAGCAATATATTCTGAGAAGTGAATTATTGGGGGATTTCATCTTTGGCGACTGTACACGTACAAAATAAAATAGGTATGCCATCGCTGGACTGTGTCATCTCATAAGACCACCAATAAATATAGAGTCTATCATTACCTTAAACTTCATTTTGGGCAATGTGACTGTACATGTAAAGGCGTATATGTATATGCTATTTTATAGCCCTCAGTGAAGGTGCAAATGGCAAGGTAGGGACAACATTGCAAATTATACCACACTTATACTGCTCTCAGCGATCATAGAAAGCCCACTAACCACTTGAAAGCAAATTGCAAAAGATATGCGTTGATTGTTTATAAGAAAAAGGAAGGCAGGTGGAAAAACTGGCTCTCCACATGCCGAAGGTTAAAAGTAGACTACCCGTATCTTTCCCCATGCACTAAGCTAAAATCAAAGTGGATCAAAGATCTAAATATTAAAACAGAAACACTAAATCTATTGGAAGATAGAATAGGTCGAACTCTTGAAGACATAGGTGTAGGCAAAGACTTTATGAACAAATCCCCAGTTGCCCAGGAAATATCATGAAGAATCAACAAGTGGGACCCGATCTTATTAAAAAGCTTTTGCACAGCAAAAAAAAATACCAACAGTGCGAAAAGACAACCCACAGATTGGGAAAAGGATTTGCCAGCTATTCCTCTGACAAAGGACTAACATCTCGAATATATAAAGAACTCAAAAAAATCAGACCCCCCAAATTTAAAGACCCAATCCAAACCCAATC
>QZML01001134.1:517636-529976 GCA_016801275.1 Hystrix brachyura | reverse complement strand
CCAGCTATTCCCCTTCTTGGTATCTTCTCAAAAGAATTAAAAACATCATACTGCAGGGATATATGCACACCCATTTTATAGCGGTACAGTTTGTAATACCTAAATCTTGGAAACGGCCCAAATGCCCATCAACAACAGAATGGATAAAGAAAATGTGTGTTTTTTTTTTTACAATGGAATACTACTCTGCCATAAAGAATGATAAGCTTGAGATATTTCTAGGTAAATGGATGCATCTCTAGACCATACTCTTTTTTTTTAAATTTTTATTTCAATGGTACATTTTAGATGTACATAGTGATAACATTCATCATATCATCATAGGATCATCATAGGGGATTTGTACCTGTACATGACATATCTTGTTGCCTCTTTTTTTCCCATTCCCCTCCCCTCACCCCCTCCTCCCTCCCTATTTACAAAAGCTTTGTTTCCATTTTTTCCTTCCATTTCTTATTTCTCTTGTCCTCTGTTCCATTCCCCTCTGTTCCCATACTTTTATTGTTATCAGTGGATTCCTCCTACTTATAAAACAATAGCTTCCTGCAAAATAGGATATTGTGTTCGGCCAGTAGGAGCCTCATGCAATTCTTGTTTGATCACATGGAAAATTCACATCAAAGCTCGGCATGTGGGTGCATGCCCGTAATCCTGGCACTCCGGAAGGCTGAGTAGAACCACAGGTCTGAGGCAAGCCTGGGCAACTCGGTGAGTCAGTAAGACACTGTCCAGAGTGAAAAATAAAAAAGTGCTGGAGGTAGAGCTCATTGCAAAAGTCTTGATTTCAATCCCTTGTACCTGTGTCTCCCTCGCTCCTCTTTCTCTCCCTCTCAATCCCCCCGCATTTCTCTCTCTCTCTCTCTCTCTCTCACACACACACACACACACACACACACACACACACATGCACACACACAAATACACATCAAGTAATGGACCAATGCCAGTGCCCGTAGCTTTGTGTAAAGACAATCTATGATGTCCACACAACAGCAAAATCACTTAATAATGTATCTCTCATAATGGGTCCCAGTCACTAAGTGATTCATGACTGTGTTTTCTTCTTCAAAATTCTTCTAGGATCACTTGGGAAAAGTATTCAATGACTCAAATAGAATCTGATACTTTTTTAGTACCAAGAACTGTTATCTCATCTACCTTTTCACCTTGTGAGTTTTTACCATTATTCTTCACCTACCCAAAGTGTTTGCCCAACTCACTTACTTCCAAGACCTTCTTACCTTGGAAAAGATTCTTCATTTTCCATTGTATACAGCACCTGCTCTGTTATGGTTTGGACTGGGAATGTGCCTCAAAGGCTCATGTATTGAAGGGTTGCTCTTCAGGGTGATACTAGGGGAAGACGTGGAGCCGAGTGAGGGAAAGTTGGGTCACTGTGTATGTGTCCAATCCTGGTCCCTGCTTGCTGTCTTGTGTTCCCTGGAAATGATGTTAAAAAGCTTTTCTCTGTCACACATTCCCACTATGATATACCAGCAAAGCAACAGAGCCAACGAACCATGGACTGACATTTCCAAAAGTGCAAGTCAAAAGGAAAGTTTTCTCTTTCCAAGGATTTTCTGACAGCGATGGAAAACTGAGGAACACGGCCACCATATTGAATATTCGTCTCTTCTCAATTTTCCTTTCAACAAATCCTACTTAGCTTTCAACATGCCTGTGATGAGTTCTACTCCCTGAAATCATTCATGGCTTTATCTTCTGGCTGGCTATGGCCTGTTTCCTTATATATTGCCTGTGAAATTTTGTTTATTTTTTATAGATCTTTGTTTGTGATACATAGTAATTACATTCATTTTGAAAAACTGGTACATATACATATTACGTCTTGGTCATTTTTACTTCTCCTTTTCCTCCCTATCTTCCTCTCTTCTGTCATCTTCAGATCTCTTTCTGGTCTCCACAAAGTCTATCTTCTTGTCATCCACTATTTTTCATTTATCTTACTTGTATGAGAATTCCAGAAAATAAATAATTTAAAAAGCAATATCTCCAATGGAATTACCATAGTTCATGTGATATTATAGTTGCTGATCTTATCTTCCTTTTTTAAAAATTAAGTTATTTGAGGGCACAGGTAATTTTCCTTTGGATGCTTGTTCTTTTCTTACTCATATGATTGTTCTGGAAATAGTTCTTGCACAAATTAACGTGCATTAACTATAAAACACTGCGTTTCTGAAGGGATTTACACTCTGTGTTTCATCCTGTTTTGGTTGAACATACTACTATAATTTGTAGGCATTTCCCAGGTGTTATTCTGAGGGAAACATAATTCCCAAAGTAGTATGTTCATGGTCTTTTCAAACAGGATGTTTGGAGCTGATGACTGGGATTTGATAAGGCCATGACGTACGTGGCCCATGATGGTATTAGCAGCTTTAGAACAAAAGGAAGAGAGATCTGAGCTGGCACACTGACTCTGTCTCTCCATCTAGTACCCTCCACCATGACACGATAGAACCAGAAGGTCCTTACAGATGTCAAATAGTTGCTGGTGAATAGTTTATAAAGATAAAACTTTATTATTCATAAATTACCCCACCACAAGTATTTGTTATCACAATATGGCATATTCTTTGAAAGGCCAATGACCTCCTGGACTGTCCAATATGGCAGCCAGGGCCCATGAATGATTATTAGTAGGCGTCTGACGTGAGGCTCCTCTGAGCATCAACAGGATGTAAGTATACAACACACTCTTGCTCTCAGACTATGCAAAGTGTCCTCTTGTATTGGTCAGATTTCCCATTACTGGGCCAAACTACCTGGTTTAGCAACTCAAAAGAGGAGAGGTTTGTTCAGATCGTGACTTCAGAGGGCTCTTTCTATGGTTAGCTGGCTCAGAAACAGAAATATCCAGGCAGAAATTTTGGGTGGAGGGAAGCTTCTCACTTTATGGTGGTCTAGAAAGAGTACCAGACAGGGAAAGCCTAAGAAGTAGATGTAGTACCTAAGGTCACACCCCTGTGAACTATGCGGACACACTCGGAAGTGTGCTTTGCTTATCTGTTAGGTATTTGTCAAGCCAATCGAGTTGATAAGCATGTTTTAATGATTATATCATCAATAGATTTCCTTTTTCACCAGCTTTTTGAGACATTTATGTGGTTATTAGAAAATTTTTTTTGCTCACTTATTATTACATGGTTAATGTCTTTAATTTTTGAGAATCAACAAATTGGATTTTACCAAATTAAAAACCATGTGCACAGCAAAGGAAACAACCAATAGACGGAACAGAGAAACTACAAAATGGGAACATTTGAAAGCTATTCCTGAGCAGAAAACAAATATGTAAAATATAGAGAGAACTTTAAAACTTTGGCTCTCAAAATGAAAGGCCAGTCAAAACTGGAGTAATTGGATTGGAAAGACACTTCTCATGAGATATACAAATGGCCAATCAATACATGCAGAAATGCTCAACATTACTATGAGACAAATCCAAGTTAAAACAACAATCAGATTCCATCTTACTACAGAAAGAATTAGTATTACCAAGAAATCAAATAATAACCAATACCAGCAAGGCTAGGATAGAAAAGAAACCATTCTACATTTTTGGTTCGATTGTAAACTGATGCAGTCACTGAGGAAACCAATATGGAGATTATTCAAAAAACTAAAACTAAAACTTCCGTGAGACCCAGGTATGTCTCTTCTAGGAATCTTCCCAAAAGAGTTAAAAGACTTCATATTAGAGAGATCTGTGCATATGCTATTTATAGCAGTACAACTCCTAATAACTGGATCTTGGAAGTGGCCCATATACTCATCCACAGATGAATGGATAAAGAAAAAGTGGTATTTACACAGAATGGTGTAAATTGTTATGTACTGATTACCTGTGTTGAAATGGTAATATTTAAGATGCGTCCTTATGAAGTAAAACACATTATGGGGGAGCGATCTCACTTATCTCATCGTCATGTTTTTAGTGTGGCTCCATGGTATGTCTTTTAGGTGTCCTCCTAGATTGCTCCCTTGAATGATATGAACTCTCTCATTAGCTCAGGTCGTCTGGGCTTTGTCTCGTGTGCCTCATTTCATTCAAGAACATGGTTTAGGTGACTGCGGATACTCAGAGTTACTTCTCTGCCTCCATCCCCTGAGCGACTTCTTTCTATTAAGCTGTTTGCTGTCCACCTGTGGCATCCTTCTTAACTCCCTTTTTTAGTCCTCTTTAGAATATAAACATTTTCCTGCACTCACTAGATTTATAACTCTATGAAATCAGATGCTTTCCCCCATTAGCATGCAGAATGCTCCCTCTTGCTCAATATTGCATTTGTAATATGGTTTCAAATGCTACACTATTGTTCCATCATAGAACGGGAGAAGGGATATTCTAACATCGATCTCCTTTCCTAGTTCAGCAGACTTGGTCTCAAAATAAAGCAACCCCCTTGCTACCATATGTGTGTGTGTGTGTGTGTGTCTGTGTGTGTGTGTGTGTGTGTCTGTTCATTCCTTCATCAAACTTCAGGCATTCAAGGGAATTATAGTCATACCTCTTTATCAGGTGAAAATGGACTCTAGGACACCCAAAATATACAAAAATCTGTAGATGTCCAAATCCCTTATTTAAAATGGCATTTTTATTCTTTATTCTTTCTCTCTTTCTTTCTTTTTCTTTCTTTCTTTCTTTTTCTGTCTTTCTTTCTCTCTTTCTCTTTCTTTCTTTTATTTCTTTTCCTTCCTTCCTTCCTTCCTTCCTTCCTGCCTGACTTCCTTCCTTCCTTCCTTCCTTCATTCCTTCCTTCTTTCCTTCGTGGTAAATCCAGGAATTGAGATCAAGACCTTCATACCAAGTTATAGCCCTATCTCATTTTCTTATTTATTTTGAGCCATGGTCTTGCTAAGTTTCCCAGGCTGGGTTTGAACTTCTGATCCTCCCTTCCTTGGCCTCCCAGGGTGCCGGGAGTACAAGTTTGCACCACAGTATTTGCATATAATCTATGTCTGTCAATACAAGTAGTGTCAATAGTCATTAGACTGTACTGTTCAGGGAATAATATCCTGGAAAATTGTCTGCACCTGTTCAATAGAGATATGAGTTTTTCTTCAAATATTTTGAGGCACAGTTGGTTGAACCTGTTGAAGTGGAATCTTTCGATATGGAGGATTGACTGTATTTGACAACAGCATCCTCGGCTTGTTGCCAGATTCATCCTTCTGCAGTGTTACTTGGCTTCAGCTCAAAGAAATCTTTCACCTCAAAATAGAAATCATGTCTGAAATGTAGAGACTGGTTTTCAAACACTGATTGGAATTGTCAAGGGACTATATCAATGAGATTAAAAAAAAATTTTGTTTTGTGTCTGGTAAACATAGGAATTGTAAAAGATAATGCTTTTTTTTTTTTTTAACATTTCACCTTTTCAGCTGTTCCATTAAAATCTCAATGTTGGCAAGCCTCATAAAAATTCATGTCTTTGGGCTGGAGATTTAGCTCAGTGGTTAGAGTGCTTGCCTGGCAAGCACAAGGCCCTGAGTTCAATCCCCAGCACAAAAAAAAAATTTCATGTCATTTTAATTCTGTTTTTGTTTTGTTTTGTTTTGTTTTTTCTCTAATGTGTCTCCTTAATAGTTCAGGCTGGTCATGTACCCACAATGCAGTCCTAGTCTGACCCCCATTTCATGGTCACACTCCTCTTCCATGCTGGGTTCCAGGCCTGCACTACCACCTGGCAAGTTCACATCTTCTAAACAATACTCTCAAAGATGCTTTTGTTTTTCACATTTTACTGATTGGAAGTATTTTAATATTGTTATGAAATGCAGATTTTAATTTAATGTGTTCCATCCAGAAAGCTTCCATCTGAAGAAGAGAATCATTTTGAGGTGCTGGTTTCCAAATACCACTCCTCAAGACACAGTTAATTTGTGCAAATGAGAGAACTCTGGGAAAACAAGTATCTGCAATCTGTGTCCTGCTGCAGATTGGGAAAAACTGCAAATCACAAATCACAGATAGGATTATCAACTGCAAGTAAGGACAGACTACAGCATGCCTCGCTGTAGTAGATGGAAGTAGACTGGAGCAGACTGAATAACCGCCTCCAAATATGTCCGTGTCCTGCTTCCACGATGCATGATATATATGTGACTTTCCATTGCAACCAGGACTTTGTGGGTGCAATTAAGTTCAAGATCTTGAAATAGGAAGATTCTCCCGTATAATGCAGATGGCTCCTTGTAGAGGAGAACAGTGATCCAGAGTCAGTGAAAGAAATGACAAAAGCTGGTGTTGTGTTGGTACAGGGCCATGAGCTAAGAGATATGAGCAGTGTGGAAAAGCCACACAGGATTAGGACTTGGTCATTCCCTACAGGAGGCAGAAAGAATTAGCCTTGCTAACACCTCAATTTCAGGATTTCTGAT
Organism: Hystrix brachyura; assembly: GCA_016801275.1. Classification (NCBI taxonomy): domain Eukaryota; kingdom Metazoa; phylum Chordata; class Mammalia; order Rodentia; family Hystricidae; genus Hystrix; species Hystrix brachyura. Next base: position 523,568 of record QZML01001134.1, on the reverse strand, counting down.
TTTCAGTTCTATCAGGGAATCAGTCTGTAATCTTTTAAATGACTATTTTTGTGGGAGTTTTTATAGACAACTGTCAAACCTTTGATATTTCTTAGTTTACCCTACCTGGTTGAGGATCACACTTTCTCCATCTCTTTGCTTCAAGGATGATTGAGTTAGGGAAATAAGGGGCGGGCCAGCTTGTCCTGTGCTATGGAAGCCACCGTGAGCCATCTGTTCCAATTGCCATATTCAGTAATACCATCTGGCAAGGTTTGATCCGACATTGTAGAACCAGTTACACCATGACAATCGGTAAATTTTAAAAATCTGCATCTCAGACACCCTTTCGTGAGACTTTTGAGTTTACTTTAGAATTGTCCAGTTATTCTCACCATCAGGAGTAGCATAAGTCAAAACCATTTCCTTTATAAATTTCCCTGCTTCCGGTATTTATTTATTATGATGCCAGTCTAATGAATACACTCCAGAATCTTTAACTCCACAAAAGTTAGACGTATACCCTCAATTGGATATTCCAATCTAAAAATATCTGCAAAACACAAAAGATGAAGTTCACAGAGTATAGAATCCTGCCCTGGGAAAACCTGCTTGGTGTCCAGGCTCGTAGTGTGCACCCGCCAGCATGGATTTTCATGAGATTTGCAGCTTTTCTCATGCCAAGAAGTACTTGGATCTTGCGATCATGCAAATGAAGAGAATGAAAGGTAGTGGAAATCCTGCAAGCCTTATAGCAGCCCCCTAAAAATAGAGCTAGAGAAAAGATAATTCGTGCATTAGAGCACATCCAGGGAAGAGTTCTTTGAACAAATCAGAACATCCACAGAAACACTTGAGAAACTTCCAGCTCTTGTCCTTGAAGGGGGGGGAAACTATCAGCAAGCCAGCAGCAAGATAAGCATCTATGCCTTTTGTGGAAAGGAAGGGAAAAATCACGCTTCTATTGCCAAATTGCTAGTTTTGTAATTGTGTACCCCAGCAAGGAAGTGTTGTGGAGTGAAAAGCCATGGTGCCTGAATCCAGAAGAGCCTGTATCTCAGTAAGGTGTTTCTGTCTTCCAAAATAGTCTTTTTTTTTTTTTTCCCCAGAGGGCTAAGGAAATCCTTCCCAGTTTGTGTTCCTTTGTGCTTATTGTTCATTCTTTTGTGCTTAGGGTTCATGGCAGAGACATGAACTAACGTGATTTTCCCTATATCTGTGATTCAGATAGACACATTGGCTTTATGCAAACAGCCATAGAAATAGGTTTAAGGAAGTAGCTGTCTTTTCGGCTTTAATTTCTATAACAAATGCATGCAGGGCAGTATGCTTGGTGTCTCTGCACGTGAAATTTCCTCAGGGATGTAAGAGCCTGTGGGTAGGGGAGGGAGAGAGGATATTTAATGTGAATAAAAGCGTGTGGTCCTGCTTTGCTTTGGTTGTAAAAGAGTTAGGGAGGTACAGAGACACTGAGCAGGGAATAGCTAAGAAAAGGAGCCCAGCATTTGGGCTGAATCTGAGGCATAGTGTAACCAAGGAAATGGCTGGTAAAGGAAAGGAGGGCCCACGTTGTACTCAGAAAGCTCAGGTCTAAGTACAACAGAAAAAGGCCCCCAGGTAACTGTTCTTACACACAGCAAGGCCCTGGATCTGTACCCAGTTCTCCTCTATAACCCCAAACCTAATTACAATGTCACGGACTGAGAAGATTTGACCCACATGTGGGTTTTGGGTGCCACGACGGTTCCTCCCAGAGCCATAAAAGGTCAAAAATTCCACCACATGACAGAGGGGCTGAGTCAAGCTGGTCACTGGCAGGAGACATACCTCAGACCAAATCATCAATCGCTCCCCAAGCCCTAAGGATTAAAACCTTTGACACCAAGCCTGCTCAGGTATGCGAGCTTTGCTCATTAACCGGTTCCCACCTTGTACACCATTTCTTGGCTTTTCCCTCTCAAATAACTCATTGAAGATTTGCCATTCTTAGGTGTCCTGGCCCAGTTCTTCGTTTAGCACATCAAGAATCAGGAAAAGGCACCAACCTCGTAAAAACCCTGTAGAGATTTGGGCTGTTTGGAGTAGAGGGCAAAGAGGGAACATCAGTGTTGTCTCTTTCCTGATATTTCACACAGCCTAGGAGAACTGGAAAAGGGTGTAGGAAAAAAAAGCAAATCTTAGGACCGAGGGATGGCCAAACTTAAAAATCATGTTCACTGAGACATAATTCGAAGACCAAAAAACACCCCCTTGCTACTCCTTGGCCAATTCCTCTGTAATATACAAGCACCACCTCAGGAAAGCCTGTGAGCTGTAGTTGGTTTTGCACATTGACATGGTGTTACTACTACTCTAAGTAGAAAATTCATGTTTCAGAACTACACCTGCGTTGCCTGAAATTGGGGACTGAGTTTCACCCACATTCCATGCTGTCACTTCCAGGAGGTAATCCAAGGAGTGTCGGGTCAACTTCCTGTCCCTGCAGCAACTACCTGAGCTAGTCAGCTTATGCACGGAAGTGGTTTACTTTAGTTTCACTCTATGAAGGACTGGCCCTTTTGGGTCTGTAGAAATCCAGCCCACTATGGCAGACGTATATGGTAGAGGGTCGAACTGCTTACCTCATGGCCAGGAAGTGGAAAAGAGGAAGAGGAAGAGGAGAGTTGGATTTTACAAATGGCCTTCAGTGAGACACACACACAACGACCTCTAGGCTTCACCTCTTAAAACCCCGCCCCCTCCCAATAACACCATACTGAGGAACACTTCAGCCCGTGTGCCCTTGAGGGGAACTTCAGATCTTAACTATCACAGACACTCAGGTATAATTTGGCATTATGCTGATTTGCATGGGAATTTCGATTAACTCAATGGAAGCCATACCCATTCATCTAACTTCTGGACTGATGCCATGGCATCCAAAAGAGAGAGAGATAATATTGAAGGAAAACAATCAGGAGATAGTAGTGAGGTCAGACAATATGTTGTGGTCTGGGAAAATGCAAAGTGTAGAGTTAAGCATTTGAACCATGAAAATGGCAACAGTGTGAACTAAGACATTTGCTAATTACCTGGATTGAAACATCTAACAATGCATAAATATATTTTTGAAACTCTTAAGGTGTATATGGTACAGCTAATATTATTTGCAAATTTAAACGGTTAAAAAATAAAAACTTTAAAGAATTAATGAGAGGGAGAATTAAACTCAACTAACAAAGAAGAAAACTAATAAGGCATTACTTAACTTTCCAAAGGGGTCACGGTCTCCCCACCAGGTCTATCTGATGTGAAGCTGGGCTAAAAGGGAAGTGCATTCCAAAGGGTATCCCAGTATTTTCTTCTTGCTGCTTTCTTCCTTCTTTCCTTGTAAAAATCTCTTCTCATTGAAAGGCATCCACAGACCCCCGTGCAGGGTGTCTGACGGGGACTCTCAGGTGTATCTTGATTCCCAAGCTAAAGCCTGATGAGCTTTCTTCCCATGTTCTTAAGGTTCCAACTCATCCATCTTGTGGCCCAAACTTCTGAGGATGGCTGAGTCCAATCTCTGATTCAGCATTTCCTACAACATTGTTAATGGGCTCAAATTGATGGCTTTCAACTCAAAACAAAGAATATTAGCTTGTAAGCAGACATCACCGAAGATTTAAACCAGGACTCAGCTTCTGTTCCAGGGACAATTGGATCTGTCTGATTCATGGGACAGGAAGACACAGTGGTACTTCTAATAGAATACTGAGCAGCAATCCTGGACTGTACACAGTAGACTCCAGTAGAATTCATACCCCAATCCAAGCCGTTAACAACCAAAAATTTCCCTAAAGTCTGTTAAATGTCCCTTTGAGGGACAAAAATCTCCCTTCTTGAGAGCCATGGATTCAAGTTCAAAAGTGAGTTGGTAAGGTTGAAATCGTGCTTAGCCACCAAATAAGAGGGGACACTACCACTCCAAAAAGGCAAACAAAGCAGAAATAAAACCTACCAGCAGTAAGTTGTTTACGTTACTCACTGTCATAAGCAAAAGGTACAATTTATTTTGGTCTGTAAGCTTGTGTAATAGCCTGTAAGTCTGTGTAATTTTGGATAAATTTTAATAAAAATCTATTTAAAAAAAAACCTACCAGCATAGACACACACCTAGAAACAATTTTTGAGTTGATTTTGATAAGCTCTTTTAATACTATGCCATTAGGAACACCAGCCAAAGTTATTTTCTAAGAAACACACAACACGTAGTCCTGCTAATAGGAACTCAAAGTGGATCCACATGAAAATGTTTTTTTTCTGCATGGGGGGGTAGACATTTCGTGAGGCTCAGACAAGTTTTCAGGTGACTTAAAACCTCTCAAGAAAGGAGTGAACAACTTAGGTTATTATTTCTTTTTGTATAAAATGTTAACACATGTAGTTGCTTAGATAAACGTATTTGTGTGTGGAGGCATTAAAAACAGAGCTAAACGACAAAAGTAGTGTTAACCTAGCGGACTTCAGGTGGAAACGGTGGGAATGGTCATTCTAAGCAGTTAGCATCTGGAATTGGGAGCCAAGAATTCTGCAGGTCCATGGTGTTACATCTTCAAAACATCAGGAATATAGGCCGGATTCCTGTTTTCAACACAGAAAATGTTTTCTTTTCCCTCCTATGCTTGTAACATTCTTTGTATTCTGTGCTGAAGATCAAAAACTCAACATTTTACTTTTATGTCTCTCCCATGGGGTTACTTTTAAATTAAGTTGGTCTCCGGCTATTATATCTATTTTAATCCTTTGAGTTTATTTTTCCTAACCATAAAGCCTACTATTTACCAACATCCTGAATACCTGGGAGACAAAGCTATTCTTTTACTCAGTAAGTGCATTTTTCCATACCAAAAAGGCAAGATTAAGTCACTAATCTTTTATTGTACCTTGTTAGGCTCATTTTAAGAAATAATAAGGATTTTTTTCCTTCCTTATTTTTGAATTATTTGAAATGATGTACAATGAAAATAAGAAGGAATGTTAGGTTTAATAGCTCTTAAAGTTAGGTTTGTAAAGCCAAGATGTAAATGGATTTTTAAATATATGTTTGGTGGTATAGAAATGGTGATGACATGTTAAGTGAACTAGAAAGAGTAATATGATAGTCATATACAGCTCTATAAAGAAAACTCACACACACGCTTTATCTGTATTATGTATATATATTCATGTATCACTTACAGCAGAAATATAGTTTGAATAATGAGCTTTTAGGCAATTTATCTTTGCAGAAATGTGTTAGAGGTGATATACACAAATTAAGAGAGCTTTTACTTCACTTGGCAATATTATCTTACAGGACCAACCATTCATAAGAGATCCATCATTGACCCAATGGAGATATATGTGCATTTTAACTTGAGTTGAATGTCTTTGGTCATATTCTCCAGAAAAGGATGATGATCTTCAGAGAAGGATTTCTGTGCATTGGGGCTTTGGAGAAGACTTGTCAAGAGAAGGTACCGACCTCAGAATAGGATCAGAAGAGTAGACATGCCAGTTGAATGTCATCACACTGGTAGATGCCACCACAGCTTGTCCCACGAGAAGGTCAATGCCGTGACCTATGCCTCACGGTTAGTCCCAAGGTGAGGCAAAGGATCCGGCTTTCTCAACTCCACATCCGGCCTGGCAGGAGAAGCAGGTGGTGGTGAGCTGGGCAAAATATCCACATGGAGGTGATGTTCATAATGCGTATTATGGGCAACAAGAAATAGTCATGATTCCTGTTAAGTGAACCAGAGAGCACATACAGTAAATGTCTGTCCACGGTGCAACCTCAACCATGTTCACAGCCGTGCTAAAACAGTGGGAGATAGGGGGAGGGAGAGGGAGAGGGAAAGGGGAGGGGAGGGGAGGGGAGGGACAAGAGAGGGAGAGGGGAGGGAGAGGGGAGGGCAGGGGAGGGAGAAGAGAGGGAGGGGGGATAGGG
>QZML01001134.1:482625-498361 GCA_016801275.1 Hystrix brachyura | reverse complement strand
AAATAAAAAATCTCCAAAAAAAAAAAAAAAAAAAAAAAAAAAAAAGGCCATAAAAAGGATAAATATTGCCTGATTTCATTCATATGAAATGTCTACAATCATCTAATTTATATACAGACATAGAAAGCAGATAACCGGTTGTCTAAGGTTAGGAGTAGATAGGAAAACTGGGAGGTGTTGACTAAGCCAGAAAGCAGAATTTCTTTTTGGGGGAGCAATGAAAATATTCTTAGAATGATTGTACTGAAGATTACACGAGTCTGTAGCTCTGCTCAAAACCTTATAGTTGTATACTTTCCGTGGGTGAGTCATAGTCACTATGAATTTTATTTACGAAAGTAGCGTACTTTATTACCAAACTATGTTTTAATTTAAAAATTGTCAGAAGCAGAGTTTGAGGTACAGTAACCAAGACACTAGATGGAGGAATTGGTGAAATTCTTTTGTCCCTGATTTTTATTCAGCCAAAGACTTTGTGAGCTAATAGCTGCATGTTGTACACCTGCAAGGCTTGTAAAAGAAGTTTATAGCACACCATATAAGCCTTCTGCTCTGTGGGGACATGGGCTAATGCTTGCTCTGAGGACTGGTCCTAACAGACCTGAACATTCTAGTTTATTGTCTTCACTAACTACACACAGGAAATACCAGACTGGTTACTCAGGGAGAGGTGTGGGACTCCAATGGTGTGCGTATCACTCGACTTTTCCTGCACTGACAGAGTCAATGCATTTGCCTACGTTCATCTTGGAAAATGGCAAATACAGGCTTTCATCAGTACGTGTACTTTTTAGTCACAACTAATCATCGTTTCTTAATGAAGCTGAAGAATCAGAAGCAATGTACTTCCTTTTGCAAAGACGAGACGTAGAAGGTGCCATCGGGGCAGGCTCCCTCATGGGTGAACTCCACTTTTCATAAATTTGAACCACTTGGTTTCAGGACACCTTGAAAGAACTTGTAAAACGAATGTTCATGGGACCAAGTTGGATAAATACTCTTTTTAATTGAGCTATCGATTGTTTAACTTTGAGTAAGGCAAGTTCAGTTTATGGGTCTTCACAATAAATAGATACATGTGTATGCACGTGTGTATACGCAGCCATCCATACACACATACCTACGTATGTTGCTACATCAGTATTAAATGAAGTCATATCATTAAAGGAAATTAGGAGAAATTGATATAAGGAAATAAATTATTGTCATGCCTTCAATCTAAAACTTCATTTCTTTATTTTTCCCAAGTCAAACAAGGAAGTTCTTGGTGGAGTCATGAATTATAGACAGTCTTCCATATAGATGGCTCGACTTACATTTTCCTCAGATTTAGGATAGTGCAAAATGATACATACTCAGCTGTACTTATGTTTTTAACTTTGACCCTTTTCTCAGGCTTGTGATACGCAGCATGCTCCTCTCTCATTTGACTGGGCACCAACAGTCAGCCAGAAAATCCTAAGGTCAACAGCTGATACTCTACAGTATCTTGTGTTGATGCTGCATCAGCCTACATAATCAACAGAGAAAGATTCTCTATAGTTAATACATTTACTTGGGAACAAACATTGCAATGAGAATTTTTATGGATGTATCCCAGAAGGCAAAAGAAAACAACGATTTTGAAAGGAGATATACAAATGGTTAGATAAGTGATTTGGAAACAATGATCCCTGGCAATAACAAGAATGGGATCAGCCCAAAATTGAACAGGTAATTGCTGGCCAAGTGTCTTCATAGAGCTCGTTCTTTATGAAAGTTTATGGTGGCCTTTGCTCAAGTGGTATTTCTGGCAGAGTTCTTTGTGATAGTTCTTGTTAACATTAACGCACACATTATTGTGTGCTGAAGAGATCCCCTTCTTCATGTCTATTAGCTTTATTTTTTTGTTGGGGTTAGACTCAAGAAAGTGCATTTGCATTCTGACAGCTTTCACAGCTATAATGTTTAGCAAACTGAGTGTCTTAAGTACATTTTTGGCTGTACAATATTTTCAACTTGTGATGAGCGAATGAAGAAGTGAACTCAGCATATGTCAAGGAGCATCTATAATTGTAAGAATAGAGTGATGGAGTGTGGTATGAGAAATTCAAAATGGAGTGTGGTATGTGAAACTCAAAATGGAATGTGATATGCAATGAAGGCCTGGGGTGTAACTCACTGGTAAGTCCCTTGCCTCATATTCATGAGGATCTGGGTTCCATCTCTAGCACCACAGGATAAGAAATAATTCCCAAGATTCCTACTTCATTGTCTTTATATTTTGTGTACGGAATGTGGGCTATATTCCTTTTTAACTCTGTGATGGATGCTTATTCCAAGAGCAGCTTAAAAATTCCTTGACCTCCATTTTCCTTGCGTGTCTTTTCTTGCCATCTCAATAAATTGTTCTAGTAAAACGAGATGCTTTGTTGCATCCCAGGTCATTGGCAAGGAGCTGAGAATGACCGCCAGCCAACATGTATAGTGTTCTTTTTTTTTTTTTTTTTGGTGGTGCCGGGGATCGAACTCAGGCCCTTGTGCTTACAAGGCAAGCACTCTAACCACTGAGCTAAATCCCCAGCCCCACGTATAGTGTTCTACAACACAACCTGCGAGAAAATGAATCCTTCCAACATACACATGAGTAAGCCTGGAAACGGATTCTTCCCATGTTGGTTGTGGCTTACTGCAGCGCTGTCTGATAGCTTCTAAGAATTTCAGAACCAGAGGAACCAGTTGAGTTATGCCTGGATTCCTATACCACAGACACCATGCGATAAGTAATACTGTTGTTTTAAACTTCTGATTATTGGGGCAACTTGTTACACAGCTTCAGATGACTAATACATGATAGCTTTACAAAGAATTGAAGGAGAAGCAGACAAAAACATTTGATTCAGATAGCATGTATGATGGGACAAAAATATTTTAATTTTTAAGAACCAAAATCTCTTAATAATATGGTAGATTTGAATTCAAATTGGAACGTGAGAACCCAGGTTTCCTTAAGAAGTAACAGGAATTATTAAGTGAATCAGCAACATCCTGAATCCATCTAAATGTACAACGCAGAGCCAGAAATTAGCAGATCTAGAGATTAAATGCAATTATATGAACACAGAACACAATGAACTAAAGTTTTAATCCAGATTGGCTTAAAAATTCTTTCCATCTAATCAGAATGTTGTGTGATGAACATTTATCAGCAAGAAAGACAAATCAGCATACTACCTTCACCATGAAGCACCTTGTGCTGATTATAGGTGTTCTGAGTAAGGCGGGTAGAGAAGTTTAAAGAATTAATTCTCTCCAAGATCAAAAGACACAGTAAGCAAAGAAAGAACCCTCTCAAGAGGCAAAAGCAACAGGGACCAATCTGTTCTTTAAATTGTACAAGGTCTGTTTTTCAGTACCCATTTCCTTTCTTCTGTCTTCAAAAAAAGAGAGAAATATCCCCTAGGTATTCAACTCTTACCTGGAAACTTTTCATTTCATCTCTGAGGAATATAGCCTTAAACCATGAAACCTACAAAAACAGAAAATCTTGTAAAACATGACTTTTTTGTTGTAAGTACCTGAGCTTTTCTTCAACTTAGCTGTAGAATTTTGCCGTAGAAAATTGGATTTGACTCACTTGGATTGAAAATGGACTCACCAATCATGTTTAATTGTATTACTCTGAATTAACCACTCTTATATCTCTCTTCATCTCTGAATTTCTTGATCTCTTTCTGTCTCTCTGTGTGTTTATCTCCTCAGAAATGTGTTCTCTCTCTCTCTCTCTCTCTCTTTCTCTCTCTTTCTCTCTCTCTCTCTCTCTCACACACACATACACACACACACACACACAGAGCAATTTTTCCTGTAAGGCCAGAATTTTCCCAAATCTCAGAGTCCTACCTTTCCCATGTAGAAAACTTGGCATACAGTCTCCTAGATTAGCACATTCAAAACCAAGCACAATTCAAAATTTTCTCTCTTTTTCAGTTGTGAAGGAAAATTGGTAAGAGACTCGGAAAATCTTTTGAATTTTATTTCTAGTGCCCAACCTTCTCCTTCTCCAAATTGAGTCTTCCTGGTGTATAGAAAGCTGAGCCGGGCAACCGAGTTTCCATTGCTAACTGTATCTAACAATGATCACATCATGTGCAACCCTACATCTAAGTAGGAAGAGTGAGCTTGAGTAACCCCTTCCATTTTCTTTTCTAATTATTGAAATTTTTGAATTTCTGGGAATTGAATACAGGGTCTTGTCAATGAGCTACAGCATTATTCATTTATTCATTTATTGTCTTACAAAGTCATTAAGTCTCCTGTGCTAGGCTTGAATTCCCAATCCTTCTGCCTCACACTCCCTAGAAGACTGAAATTATAGGTATGAGTTGCCATGCTTGCCTTTATCTACTCTTTTATTTCAACCTTTCTCATGTGTGAATTTTCTTCTACCTTCTAGTGTCGCTTTTCCATATATAATTTTTTTCAAAGATAACACAGAAAATTCTTAAGCGATCTTCTTGCTTTCAACTAATCCTCATAGAAATCTATCCAAACTTGTACCCACCACGCTGAGTAAGAATCATTAAATTTGACTTTGATTGAATCACTTGTTATGTGAAAGACATTCCTCAATCTCCTGCTCTTTAGCTTCCAGAAATAGTCTCACTCTACTCCAGTTCTATGTCCTGCCTCCCAACTCCACCAGGCTGCTAATAGTTTTGTAATTTATCCTGAACTTTACACCCATGTCATGATTTTTCCCATTCTGTTGGTATTATTTACACTTCTGTTTGGGGATAATAAACCTCAACATATATAAATTTCCAATATACACTTGTCTGTTTCCAAGATGTTTTTCCATAAAATTTCCTCTCTTTCTATGGGCAGCTCCAATTGCTCCATATAGATACCACACGGATTAGAGAAATTCTCTGTGTTATTTACAGTGAGTTGTTTTCATTCTCATTCATAAAAAAAATTATCATGGGAAGACTTCACATGAAATTTACGCATTTCAAAATTTTAAGTGTATAACATACTAATTTTTAAATTTTAGTTCAATAGTACATGTGTGTAGTACATAATGTTTACATTCTTTACGTAGACTTGGTACAAGCACAAAACACATCTGCATTCTTTTTTTATCCCCTGTGGTGACTTTTTGTGGTCAAATTGAGCAGCACGCCCAGCTGGACTGAGTTGGTTGGTTCTGGGCATAGAGGATCCACCTGGAGGTTATTGCTGACACAACATAAAGGAGAACAGAGATGATGGCGCCAGCTGTTTCCCAGGAGAAGCTCTGCTTTGGTTGGTTCTCCTGAAAGCATCCCGGCTGTTTTCATTGCAGAAGGAGCTCAGGGCCTTGCTCTAGTCGGGGATGGCTACTGTTTGCTTCGGGGGAGCTCGGGGCTTCATCTCTGCTGCGAGTGTCATAATCTGGCTCCAGTATAGATTTCCTCAGACTTTTAGTGCAGACACGGATTTACATGTCACAGTGCTGTGGGTTCCCAGCCTCGACTGGGTCTTTTGGGTCTCTAGTGCACAGATAGGTGTTTTGCACTCTTCTTCCATTTGGCTTGTGTGTGTGTTGTAATGTGTAAATGTCCTATTTTAAATCTGCTCTCTTGCAAACCATTGACTCCAGAGAAGTAGCTAATACATCCCCTTTCCCTTCCCTCCCTCTGCACTCCAATTGTCTCCTGATCCTCTTCCCCTCTCACTTTTTTGGATTCATGTTTGTAGTACAGAAGGTTTACAATTCCTTGTGTGGCGTTGTTCCAATACACTAACGTTGCCAAGAGGGGCCAATTTCCAGGACTCACTCAGCTTGCTCAGGTGAAACATTACACTCTTTGTTGAGTTAGGTGTCTTTCACATTGCTGTTTGACAAGTTGAGTTTACATCAACTCTATGGGAAACTCTGTGACTATAACAATGATGGTTTGCTTATATTATTTACATGCTCCTTGTGGGCACACAAAGCGTGTGCTCTCTCCATACCTGATAATGTGACATTGAGCTATCGCTAAACTACGTATCAGCAAGCATAGACATCATTTTGGTGTATTCAGGATGGATGACTAAGACAAGTACAGGCAAATCTCTAGTATCATTGTAATACTTAACTGTGTCAATTTGTGTGAGAAACACCCAACTAAATTGGTTTAGCATAGTTCTGCCTGTAGCTGGGGGAATTTGCTGAAAACAGGAGACCCACCCTGGATGGGAGTGGCACCAACCGACCAAGAGGTCTGCAGCCTGAGTGGAATAAAAGGGAAATGAGGAAGGAAGGCTTGCTTCCGTTTGTTTGGAGGAACTTCAGTCTTCATATTTGCCTTGGACATCATTTCTTGGCTTCCAGTGCAGACTCTTCAACCTTCCAACACAAAGCCTTTGACCACCTGATGCAGACTCTCATGGGACACTAGAGTGAGCTCCAGGCCTTTGACTGGATCTTTCGGATCTCTAGCACACGGACAGCCCTTTTGCACTCTGCCTCTCCTGACTCTGGGCAGCCATTGTAAGCCTACCTTGTAAATCCTTATATATTTATATGCCTTACATTAATTCTGTTTCTCTAGTGAGCACTGACTGATACAATCATATTCAGAGGGATATAACATTCCTGCTATTCCTCACATTAAAAAATGAGGTCACCCTTGAAGGTATTGAATACTGAATCTGCATGGCATTTTCCCTCAGTGTTGAGCAAATATTTAAAGAACTGTCATTCAGTGATTGTAGAGACCTCTGGCATATGGGATATTCATTTGCTGTGGTATAACAAATCTATGCAAGCTTTGTACCTTAAAGCAGCACACATTTATGAGCCCACAGCTTCTGGGAGATCAAACTTTCCAACGTATCGGCGAGCAGCTCTTTCTCTCCACTGAGATCCCCAAGAATAAAGTAAAAAGTTAGGCAGGGCCGGGAGCTTCAGGGAAGAACTGTTTCTAGAATCTTTGAGGGAGAACGTGTTTGCGGAACTGAGCTCTCTGTTTCCTTGCTACTTTTCTTTCTTCCAAGAGTCATTCTTTTTATATTGTTTTACTACACCTTTGCATGACATAATGATTACATTCTTTGTAGGGAGCTGGTGCATGTATATAGAACATCTTAAGTCTTCTGTCCACCCCCTTTCCTTCCTCTTAGTCCTTCCTTCCTCCATCTCTTGATTCTCTTCCCACGTGAACAGAATCTATTTCCCTGAGACTCACCGGACACACAAACTTAACTACTACATGGTTTCACATATATGAGAAGGCCTAAGTATAAATAACGATCAAGTTTCATTCTTATTCCTCAGGCGTGTCCTCCCGCGGAAGCCAGTCATGAAGGGTCCCATATTGCTCATTCTTTGAATCTGTCTGCTTCACGCTTGCTCTCTCTTCCCTTTCCACACATCTCTCTGAGGGTCTTTTCTGTTGCAAGAGCTTGTAGTATTGCACTGAAGCCACCTGAGTAATCCAGGATAATCTCGATTTTAAGGTGAGCTGACTCATAACTGTAACCCATTGGCAAGGACCCTTCAGAGCAGTATCTAGAATAATATCTGAGTGAAGAAAAGACTCTTGGAAGGACATCTTTGGAAGTATAGCCAGCAAAGATGGGTAAGTCAACCATTTTCAAGAGATTCTTTAAAGTCAAAATTAAATTAAAAGTGCAGTGGTAACTGAAGCTAGAAGCAAGGTAGAGTAAATCAATGCCAAAAATTAAGCCTACTGATCCTCAGCTCACCCTGAGAAGATATGCAGATCTTTGCCCTGTTCTTTGAGCTAGACAGAAAACCGTAGAAAAGGTTTGAGATTGTGGTACTGAGATTCTGTCTATATTCTCCATTATCTGTTCTTCTCTAGTGTTAAGATTTGCTTTTGAAATGTGCTCCATCACGTACATAATGGCTCACTGTGATTGGAGCATGAGAGATTTTACTTCTTTGGTAGGTTGACACAGAATTTCATGACGCTATTGAGAGGCAATGGAAATTTAGGAAGTGCGACCCTTTTGGAGGAAGTGGATCATGGAGCTGTGAGCATGGTGACCACATCTGGGCCTCCACCGTTCCCCTTGTCTTTTTCTCACATTGCTTCTTGGCTGACTTGACATGAGTAGCTGTCCTCCACTGCATTCTTCCATCATGAGGTTTAGCCTGACCATCGGCCTAAACACAATGGATTCAGTGACCATAGATCAAAACCTCTGACACCATGAGACAAAATAAACATCACCCTCCTTGAGTATTTTGTCACAGTGGCACAAAGCTGACTATGAGATCTAGCTAATTCGAACTTATGCGCTATTATTACTCCAAGTATTCTCCTAGTATTCTGTGCTATTATTATTACTAGTATGTATGTACTATTATTCCTCCCAGTATTTTCCTTTGGTAATTTTTTCCATCTGACTTGTGCTTTCTCCTGAAATAGTTCTTGAGGCTCTCCAACTTGTTCTTCAAGACCAAGTTCCCTTTGCAGGTAAAACTTTCTGGTTTTCATCTTGCATTCTTTTCTGCTTATTCTCCTATGGGTCCCTATCAGATTTGGAATCTTGTATTGTATGTGGAAATCTTTGTACCTTTTGCATGGTTTACTTCTCTACTAGATTTTGGCTTCTTCCTCTTTATTCCCATACAGCCTTTCACTGGTTCTAGAAATATGCTGAAAACTCTGAAAACTGAATCAATATTTGCAGAATAAAGTGTTATTATGGTAAACCAAATAGCAGGTTGGTGATGAATTGTGTTGTTGAAGTTTGGTAGTGAAAAGCATCCATAATTATTCTGCTGCAGTATAAGTTGTTTCCTTTGAACCATAAGTGTAATGTGTTTCCTTAGGGCTAAATGATTTTGTGGATAACAAAAGCACAAAGCCACAATTAAATTTAAATATTTATGGTATGTTAACTTGCTAAGCCTAAGCAGGCAGAAGAGAAATGCCAGAGAAAGCCACAAGTCAACCCCAAGGGAGAAATAAAAATCAACCCTTGGTCTGTGAAGTCGCAGCTAATTTGGTGTAACTAACACTATGACTTACTTGGACAATACGAAGAACAAAAGATTGCCACTGGAGTCTTTGCCCTTTGAGAATTGCAGAGATTTATAGCACTCACTTGCATCAAGGCTGTGTGGGTACATGAAGTTTTGGAAATACTCCCTGCAGTCATTCTTGGTTCTGAGTTGAGCCATTGACGAAAGTAGTATTTTACCCTGAAGAGCTGCTTACAACAACAGAAAATTCTTTTAAGTGGTTTTGTACCTGCTGGGGTGCTGGCCCTTCGTCATGGTCATATCTGCTTCAAGTTCATCAGTGGGCAGCAGGGAAAGGAGAATCTAATTTCACTCAAGTTTGCTGACAAGCATCTGAGTGTAAAGGGGTCTATAAACAATGCGTGTATGGTATTATTGCGTAATAAAGATTATCTAGGTGTGTAGTGAGAGTCATGACTCACTTAACAGGGCTATATTCTTAGAAATGCATCCATACGTGATTTCTTTGTTGTTGTAGACATTATGAAGTGTGTTTACAGAAACTAAAACCCCACTAGGCAATGCAACCTTCTGGGATAATAGTCAACTAAATGATCCATGGTTGACAGAAATACCCTTCTTTGGTACAGGGCCATATTTTCTACTGTTCCTGGAACAATAGCTGCACACATAGCGGATTAGAGCAATTCTCTTTTTATTTATCCCCAAGCCTTATAGATAAGTTCTGGATACTCAACTGAGTTCTCTTTCCTGGGTTTCTGTTAGGGTTTAAATACATCCTCCAAAAATTCATGCATTGGAAACTTGATTCTCAAAGTCATGTGATAATGGAGGTGCAAGCTTTGGGAAGATTAGGATTAGGTTAGGTCACGGGGGTGCAGCCTGTGTCATAGCATTAGTGGTTTACAGGAAGAGAAAGAGAGATAGATCTGAGCTAGTACACTTGCTCTGTCGTGTTATTGGATGCTGTGTTGCTGAGCTTTTCTGTTCCTGGGACAAAACACCCAATCCACACAAAGGAAAAGAGGACAGGTTGAATGAGGCTCATGGCTTCTAATGGTTCAGTCCACGGTTTACTGGCTGTGAGGTGTAAATTAAAAATCATGATGGAAGAGCATGGAGCAATAAAGGTTGTTACTTCCTCATAGCCCAGAGGAGAATACTAGGAAACAGTACTTACAAGACTTATGTCCTCCAATGGCATGCTTCCTGTGATCCACCTGCTCCAACTGGGCCCGACCTCCTACCAGCACATTCAGCCATGAAATTAACAATGAATGAATTCACCAATGAGTATTGCACCCCTGTGATCCAATCAGAATCTCTCCAGAATCTCTTCACCAGTCAAGTTCACAATTAAGCATAGCCTCTGCCATGTTATGTCTTAGTGGATGCCAGCAACATGCTCTTGGAATTCCAGCCTCATCAACCAAATAAACTTCTATTCTTGGTAAATTACCAAGTTTAGCCTCTTGGTTTTAGCTAAGCTGTCCAAGTCAAAAATCAGGGAGTGGCTGGGTTAGGTCTCATCTGGAGATGCTGGTGGAAATATCTGTTTGTGAGCTCAGTTAGGCTGTTAGAAGAATGTGTATCTTAATGGTGAAGAATATAAGCCATGTGGTGCTGTGTTTGGCTGTCAGTTGATGGTTATTTTTTGACTCTATTAATGTGGCTCATAACTTCTAAGGGTTCAGTCCATGGTTATGATGCCAATTCTGATTCCATGGCTTATAGCCACATTCTTCCATGCTTACAGCAGCCAGAGATAATTGAGTCATTCTCATACCTTAGGTCTGCTCCACCTCTTCTTCTGCTGGTGAATTTCTGAGGCTATTCCCTGGAATTTCAGACACTGGTCACCCTGCTGTGTCTTTGTATCCTCATCTCTTTTTCCTATATGGACATTTGTCCTTTTGTACTAGGGTTCATGCTAATGATCCTAGTTTTCCTTAATCTCCTTTTCAAAACCCTGTCTTCTAATATAGTAACGGTCTGTGGTCCTGGATTTCAAAACTTCAGCATAAGAATTTGAGGTGGGACACAATTCAGCCCATAACAGCCACACAATATACTACTCAAAGATTGTGAGGTATAAAATGTGGGTATTGGATGGAAATTAAAAGTTTGAAAGCCAGAAAATAAGTGTCTGATGAGAGCAAAAAACCAAGAATCCTTGATATAGTTATGGTGTAATGATCAAAGTTTTATGGTGTGCTGCTGTGTGTTGCTCTCTAGTGAGACATTCTGGACCTCTGATGGGACAGTGCACCATATTTATTGAAACTAATGTGGACATTTAATTAGGGTTTATGCTACAACTATCTTTGATCTCACATGGCTTAGCAGACATGGAAATCATGCACCTCTAATTACTGCTAATTTAAAAAACCTATGTTTCACTTTATTACTCAGATTAATGTGACCCAGTAAAGTGATCTTGATTTGTCCTATAAAGTAGTTACTAGCCTCCTGTGGATATTTAACCACTAATAAAAAATAAATAAAATTTAAACTTTGGTTTCTCTTAATGAGTCAGCCACCTTTTAAATTTTCAATATCCACCTATGGCACACTGCTCTGGCCCTCAGTTGCATTCATAAAGACCAGCCCCACGGTGGTAATAATCTCTACCGTGCAGGATTGGTCTAGACAACAATATTCTGATTTTTTAGTCACATGATTCCGTCAAAATCAGGTAACCTGATAAAGGGTGTCACAGACTAGATGTTAACTTCTTATTACAGTGTTATTTATGGTGACTTATTTATACAAAGGAATGATTATGTATCAAACAGAGCTAATGAAAAGACCACCATTTATATTGAGGATGTCAACCAAGAGGCAAATGTAATTGCCAGAAGATTTATCTGTCTGCTTCGTGCATTTGGTTCAATGCTCTGATAGATTTCTAGAAAGATAATGTTAGCTTTCCTCTTTAATCATAAATTACATCCATTAGACAGTTGAGCACTTAGCATACAGCTGAGTGTTCTCAGACCTGTTCTTTCTTTTGAAATAAAGTTCAAGTAAAAGCTGGTGAACTGTGAAAATTGCCTCTTCACACGGACATGGTTAGTGCTTTATGCAAAGACAAAACAGAACACAACCATAATTCAGAGTTCATTTAGTACAGCCTGTGGATTTTGTGTGTTTTCTAAGTAGCAAACACACGCAAACCCTCATAAAAGACCTCTATTTTCATTAATCTATGGGTGCCATTAAATTCTTAAATATATTTCATTTGAATTCTCATACTCAACAGGAATTTAAAAACAATTTTGAAAGCTACTTATATGTTTAGACAAGTGATGATTTTGTACAAGTAGCAGTAATAATTTACATTGATATTGCATAGATTTCTTTGGGTGTCTAGACATGTGAGTTACGCGAATGGAAATATACAATTGCCCCTCTCGAGAATGTGCTGTTTCTGTTGATTTCTGTCATGTTGGCAGCTCCTGGCTCAGTCAAGATCTGTGATTCTACTGGGTGTTGATGAATGCACTGTTCAAACTTATAAAACCCAGGTGCTACACGAAAGTCCAGGATGAGTTCAAACAAGCAGCAGATAGGCAGACGGGTTTGTACCTGTCTCCTCAAATGTACCCACTTCCTGTGCATGGCACTAATATTTATTAACCTTATCTGTGCATCAAAATGGAATCCCAACATCATGGCATTCTGCCATGGCTCTACTATTTTAGACGATTCCCAGTGCATCTTGGGGTACGATGAAGTTACATCCCAATACACCCATCCTAAATTGAAAAAAACCACCAAGTCCAGAATACATTAGACACACCCACCTCACAGAGTAGCATAGCTTAGCAACACAGAGCGTTGTAAAGTACCAGTCATCAAGCATCATGTCTGTATGACTGCATGAATAGGGCCTGTGGCACACTCGTGTTGTTTGGCATTACAAAAGATTGTATCACTTATTGCTAGCCTGGGGAAGAAACATAAAAACTCAAAATTTCAAGTATGGTTTATACTGCCTCTATTTCTTCTGCACCATTGTAAATCAAAAAGTCACAAGTCAAATCTCTGTAAGTGTGGGACCATCTGTAGAGTTTTAAAGCATCCTATGGACTCTACATTCTTTCTGACCCCCTAATTTATCAGGGGACCCTTGACTCTCCACTGTTTTCAGAAGTGTAGATTAAAGGTATGGAATTAGGTTGCCATAGTGTCTGATCATAAGTCAACTGTCCTTTTGATGTTGACAAGTATAAGGTGAATCACTTAACTACTCACATCTGATAGAACCTATAGATGCAAACACTTATCTAACAGTGTAGATGGAACTAACTTAAAACAACATACAGAAAGTGCCAAGACTCTGTGCTCAGTAACTACCATTATCCACAGTTAGTGTGATATAGTCCCTGGAAAGCACCAGATTATAAATATTTTCTTCTTGGCAAGCCATCCAAATTCTTTCATAAATGGTCAACTCTAATATTGAACTGCAGGCACAGCAATAAACAATATGTAAAAAGGCAGACACAACCAATTTCCAATAAAACTTTATTGACCAACGGCCATGTTTCAACAAAACTTTATCAACCCAGATCAAATAGTGGGCTGGATTTGTTCCTCAGCTGTTATTTGCAGACTTCTCCTTTATTGAATCTAATATCAGTTTACCAGAAATATATTTAGCCAGAGGACATTGCCATCTATGTATGTAGGTACTTCTCTTGCCTGAAACTTCCTTAATTTTAACATTTCTTGTTTATAAAGTAACATTTTCACATTTTACCATGGCTATCATCTCCAAGTGTAGATTGCTATTTACTCAGAATGAAGAGAAACCTATATCTCTTATTTGTACAATCCCCGTAGTCAAATGGGAGATGAACTATCATGGCCCGTAATTGCAGGCATAGGAAATAATCTAGGAACCATGATCAAATTCACTCACCTACCAGCTGGTTGTATTTCAATCTCTTGTTTGGAAGCTTTATTTAGGGGAGTGTTGCCATTAAAAGATGAGCTTATTATCAGACTTCTGCCACATACAAAGCTTTCCACAAACTGAGTAGGAAAGGTCATAAGCTCTGAGCAAATTATATAAATGAGGAGTATTTAGACTTCATCCTTTTGAGACACTAAGGCTTATTACATAAAACACCCTTGTGGTGTTTTGATAGAATAATAATAGAAGTGAGATGTCTAGATTCCAACTTGTAGTTGATATAAAATTTACAGTACCGTATTAAGTTTTTGTGTTGAATTTTTCCCAGAAGATTCTGAAATGCCTCCATGTATACAAACTTAATTATCTTTTGCTTCTACATGTGGAGACAAATAAGCGGCACAGAACTACCAACATTCAGTTTAATATTAGTATTGAAAAGTAATTCTTGTACTAATGAGAAGAGATGATGAAGTTGATTATAACACACAGTCTGTGTGACAAGAATATGTGACGAGTTTGGTATTTCTTCTATCTTTTTGGAGAGGGGATGCTGGGGATTGAACCCAGGGCATTTGCATTGATCTGCATCCCCAATTTATGTTTTATTTGGAAATGGGGTCTTACAGAGCTGTCAAGTTGCCCGGGCTGGGCTTGAACTTGCAATTTTCCTGTCCCAAACTCCCTGAGGGCTGGGATTACAGGTGTACAGCATCATCCCTGTCTCCTTGAAGCTTTTGATAGTCACACAAATCTAGACTCTCATTTTAGGGCAGATAAAAATGAGCTTGTTCCTCTCAATAATTTGCATAGCTAGTGAAGACCAACCAGGACCCAAATATGTGTCTTAATAATATAAGTTTTGAAATACAAATGGACAAACCTCTCACTTAAGTGTCTTTAGAAAAGATAGTCACCAGGACTTGGGATGCCTCAATAAGGTTGCTGACGGCATTGGTGGACCCCTTAATTGCTTGATGGAGCCCAAAGACAAAGTCATCAGAATAGGAACCAAGATAAGATGGAGTAACATACTGAATCTCAGAGTTCTGAAGTGTGTCTTCAATCCTTGTACTGCAAATGAAAAAACCTTAAGTAAGCCATTGGAAAAGAGAGTAACAATAAAGTTTCCATGTGGAATTCATTAACAGTCAACACGATAGACGTAGAGTGGAGGAGAAAATTGCGACATTCATGGCCTTGCCACTCTTCATTTGATCACCAACGGCCCTGGAAAATATTCTTACGGTCTTTTCCAAAATATAATGAAAGGGGCAAAAACCACAATCTTTCGTTTGGCTTGATCCTTTAAATACCAAAATGCTGTCGTTAACCTGCAACTCAGCTTGGATGATGAGGCACTTGAATATAGTCTTGAAAATGATTCTTTAAAAATAAAGCGAAATGGAAGCTTGTGTATTAAAAATTGATGACTCTGGCACCCTGCCAGTCCTTTGATATAGATGTTTTTGCTGTAGGCTGAATTAATTAATCAATTTGCGTCAGGCTTCCAAATTTGAAATGCGTCTTTTAAACCGATACTCATTTCACAAACAAGACTGTGAAATGGAGTTTGAAGTAAGGCATCAAGCTGTGTTCTCTCTCGACTCTCTGTTCCCTAAGTTTGGTTTGACCATCCCTTCTGAGTCCAGATACACTGTTTTTGAGGCACGAGGGACACACATCCCAGCAAATTTATTTATCATTACAAAGGTTTTCAGTTCAATACTGAATATCCCTTTCAAGCTATTTGCAGGATCCTGTAAATGCACTTGGGTTGCGTTGGGGCAAAAAAAAAATCTCTTTTCAACTTTGAAGTAGAAGCAATTTGTGGATTTTTTTTTTTTTTT
>QZML01001134.1:466216-481906 GCA_016801275.1 Hystrix brachyura | reverse complement strand
AAAAAAAAAAAAAAAAAAAAAAAAAAAAAAAAAAAACTTGACAAAGAAACTGGTATCACGTCATAGTAATGACCAGAGGTTCAGACACTGTGGTCCATGGGACAGATTAAGTCTGGATCCTACGTCCTGAGGCCTGTGATAGTAAGAATTTTTTTTTTTTTCTTCAAGGAGTGTCTTAGCAATTGGATTTAGGGACTTTGCAATGAGCTACATTCCTCCTCCCTTTTTATTTATTTATTTATTTTTAAATTTTGAGACAGGGTCTCATTAAACTGCTAAGTTACCCAGGCCAGGCTAGAACTTGTGGTCTTCCTGCCTCAGCCTCCCAGAGTTCTGGGACTATAGGCATGTACCAGTAAACCCAACTACGAATTTTAAGACATTTAAATAATGGAAAAAATGTCAAAAGGAGAATCATGTTTTTGGCATGTGAAAATTAAATCAAAATTTACTCTCTTCATATGACCCTCTCATCCCATTGCTTGGCATTTTCTTCTAAAACTTGAAAAGTTATGTTCACATAAAAACTTGCATAGGGATGTTTACAACAGCTTTCTTGACAACTCCTAAAACTGAGAAGCAGCTAGATGTTCTCCAGTAGCACATAAATAGACAGTAATAGAACCAGGCAATGAAATACTATTCAGTGCTAAAAAGAAGTAAGTTCTGAAGGCATAAAAAGAAATGGAGGAAACATAATTGCACGAAGAAAAAAACAACCAATTGGAGAGTCTACATATTACATAATTTTAAATATTGAATATTCCGGAAACGATGCAACCATGGAGATAATAAAAAAAATCAGCAGTTGCTAAGGATTGAGGGATGGAAGGGAAGAACAAGGGACCATATATGAATCTTAAGTCATTGAAATCAGTTTTTATATACCTCTCACAGTAGATGAACGCCACTGTACATATGTCTAGAGACACAGAATTTACAATGCCAAGAGTGAACCCCAACATAGACTTTAAACTCTGGGTGATGATACTTGTGAGTTTATGTTTATGGATTGCAGTGAATAGACCACTCTGGCCAGGAATATGGGTAGAGGGTACCTGTGCATATGGAGGAGAAGGGAGGATATGGAAATTTCCTGTGAATCTGAAATGTCTACAAAAATGAAGTGCCCTGAAATTATGCAAAGCTCAAACAATCAGTTGTCTCTAAATAAGTTTTTGCTACTGTGCAAATATTTCTGTTCTTCTGTATAGTGTCTGTGGCTTCTTTCAAAATATATTGCCTAGGCCGAGAAGTTGAGACCGAGGCTGTTTGACCTGCAAAGATGAAAATACGTAAATCTGGGCCTCAGCAGAGAAAGTGTGAGGATTCTTTGTTGTGACTATCTTGTATCCATAAAGAGGAAACCATAGTGGTCAAAGGTGGGAGTAATCAGCTTTGATTTCCTGATAGACATGCAGAGCTGTACTTTGCCAACCAATGATTTCTATCCGCATTGCAACAAATAACCCGCAACCCATTAGCAACACAGAGAGATCTGTAGCTGGATTTTGCAGAATGAGGCAGGGTCAGGGTTTGGAGGAACATTCTGTTTTGTCACACCTCTGTACTGGATTCCGTGGCATGTACTGGGAACTACATGCATCACTGAGTCTGTTACGTCAGAAAATACTAGACTGATGACAATAATGTCTCAGATCCATATGGAAATATAGTTGGTCTGTGTGTTTATGTATTTCACATTTTATGTTTTATTTTATCTTAATTAACAAGTTGGTTTTGTCAGGTACCATATAATGCTATATATACGTGGAGAGAAAGAAACAGACAGATGAGTTTGATCTCCCAAAGAAAAGATCTACTTTTGAAAGACATTTCCTTGTGTCAAATGACTGATGATTTCAGTCTTGTAATTGTTTTTAGAGGGTACTGAGGAGATGGGTCACACTATTTTCACCAGAATTCTGCTTTCTGTGTGTGTTTGTGGCTATTTCTGGTATGATATCAGGGGCACATATAAAATGGTATCTATATTGCAAAAGAAGACACTCCAAAACACCCGTAGAGTATGGAATATGCATAAGCCACAAGTGTCATGATTTATTATTAAATCTGATTCCCTGTATATGAGCGTGTATGTTATCCTCTTTATTTATTTATTTTGGTACTAGGAGTTGAACGCAGGAGCTTTGCACTTAGGTACATCCCCAGCTCCTTTTATTTATTTATTTATTATTTATTTATTTTTTGAGACAGGATCGTTCTAAATTGCCAAGTTGCCCAAACCGGGCTAGAACTCTTGTACTTCTTGTCTTACCTTCCCACGGTGCTGATATTGCAGGGATCTGGCTCCACGTCACACTTGTGTTATACTTTTATCTGACTTAAGAGCTCAGGAAGTTTGTTTATACCAGCATTCCCACAAGCACGTGAGCGATGCCTTGTGCTTTTTGTTTGGACAGCTATGATATCACAAGGCTATATGAATTTTTTAGTTCTATTGTAATTCCATGCGGCCGCCCTGGGATACAGGGCTCATCTTTGACGTAATGTCATCGTGCTGTGGCGGAGTGTATTCTGGTTGAACAGTGGAGAAAAATAGTTCTGCTCTTCATCCATGAAGCAAGGAATAGGACTTTGAAAGATCTATGTCTGTGCTTATTGGTGGAATGCAATAAGGCACCCAAAGAGGCTCATTTTTTTTTTTTTTAAGACTTGGTTTTCAGGTGACAGGCCTTTGGAAAGTTATTGAATCAGGAGTGATCTCGCTTTATCTTTTATGACATTGTAATTTGATGGGATTATTTGGAAATGACGGAAATTGAGGATGTGGAATCTACTCGAAGGAAGTGGGCCACAGGACCAGGAATTTGAGATCTGTAATTGGTCACTGAACTCTCTCTCTCTCGCTGTCTGTTTCTCCTCTTCTGTCTCTCTCTCTCCGTCTCTCTTTCTGTTTCATTTTTCTCTGCTTTCTGGCTGCCATGAAATGAAAAGCTTTCTTGCACCATGTCCATCCGCCACGATGTTCCTGGCTTATCATGGGCCCCTACCAAGGGAGCCAGCTGACCATGGACTGAAACTTCCGCACTGTGTGCCAAAATAAATCTTTCCTGCTTCAAATTGTTTATCCCAAGGATTTTGTAACGGTGAAAAGGTGACTAAGATATATCATCGTAGGTTCAAGACGGTGGGAATGCTCTTGAGTCCCATCTCTTTTCTATGGTGCGGAGTGGTTCTTTGCAGTAATTTCTTTCTTAGAACAGTGCAGAGAGGAGGGGCTATTTCTTTTTTATTTATTATAATTATTGATACATATTTATTATCCAAAACAATGAGATTCATTGCGATACTTCCATCTATGTATACCACATGCATTATGTCTATTTGCCCTTCTTCTAGCTGCACTTCTCCCTTCCTTCTCCCCCCAGCACCCTTCCAAGTTCCTGCAAGCTCCTTCTAATTTATTTCTGTCCCCCTCGCCCTGCCATTCTTTGTCTCTAGTAACCACTCTTCCATCTGGTACTTCCACAAATTTGACTTAATGGTTTCCATCAATGAGTGAGTACGTGAAGGGGGATTCCTGATCCTGAAAATTTTGTAGGAATCTGGATAAAGTTCAGTGTTATCCATTACCTCTAGCCCTTTCTACATCTTTCCACAGAATGCTTTTCTGCTTTATCGTAAGATTAATGTTGCATGCACACATGTGTGTGTATATACACATACAATAATTGTTGCTCTGTGTACTGGGATTGACTTTAAGGCTGTTGGCTTCTCCCTACCCGGTCTCTATTCCGTGATGCAATATTAGGAAGAGGTGATAGAAATTACCATTACTATCTGCTGCTTGAAACAGACTCAGAATGAATTTCCAAGAGATCAGATGAACTTTCCTAGGATAAAATCAGATTCTTTAACTTTCCTACTCTGCAGCGGTGTAAGAGTCAAATTCCAATGGCATCTGAATCCCGAATTCCTGCCTTCCACATTGTCACCAAAAATTACCATAAGAAGAACAAGTCTGAGTTTTTGAGAAGTTGAGCTTCAGTGGATGTCAAAGTGATGAAACTTGAGGACGGGAAAAGACAGAAATGTGGATAATTAAAATGAATTTTCTACCTAATATCTTGATGAAAAATTTCCAAGCTAGCCTCACGGTATTTTTGTTTGTTTGTGTTTTGTTTTGTTTTGTTTTTCTCCTCCCGGAAAGTAGACAGTCAGTTGCCAGGTTTGAAAGAAATAAATGCAGAATTTAATATACAGAGGGACACTGAGAGTCGAGGCATGTTGATGAAATGGCAGATTAAAGTCAAAATTACATCATTTCCCCTGTCCCTTTGATGGGCAAATTTAGCATTCTGCTAACACTCTGCGATGCAGGGGAAATGCACCTATCTCAAATCACACGCCTAACTGTAACTAATTGCTCCTACAACAGCCCTGCCTGTTGGAGAATATTTACTTGACAGATGCAGAAAAACAGAACAAGTTGTGCATACTAAACAGTAATGAAAATGTTTCAAGGAAGCTAACAAGCACACTTTAACTTCCCCGTCTTTATCTGCATGGCCCCTCGTTAAGACGCAGCCAAGCCTGGTGCCAAATACTCTGCAGAATCTTCTTACCCATGACCAAGACTTACAACCAAATTGCAAAGGAACACACTGGGGATGTTGACGGTCTGATTTAGAAGGACTATATTGAGCTGCAAATAATGGATTAATGGGTTCTTTATGGGCCCGCAACGTGGTGACTGATGACCGCCTGGTTCTGCAGTGGGATTTACTTATGGGTGCTGGCTCATCAAGGCCACAGGATCCTTGCTGGCTGCTTTATTTCCTGTGCATGACCGGAGGTGGCCAAGTTTCTTTCTGGATGATGAATGGGATGTGCCAAGGAGCATAAAGTGTGCAGGTCTGCAGCGTGGCAGGAGATGCTTGCTCTTTGGGAGGATCAGGGAGAGGAGGGAAGCCTGAATGGTTCACGAGTCCACATCCTCCAGGGACCACGCTGAGATTGCTGTGAGATAGCAAGTGGGCAGGTGCACTGAGGATGAGGAGTTTGTCCTGGGGCTTTTACAAAAGTGAGTTTAATTAGATGTTTATAAACTACACCAACCAGCTCCTCAGGAAAAGGATTTAGTAACCAGAAGCAGCCCAACAGAGGTCGGCGAAATGCTACACCCTAAGACAGATGTATTATGAAAGCAGATGTGAGCTTTATCCCAAGTATTTTCATACTTACCTCCGGGATGTCTTTCCAGGGCTGTGGGTAGGGAGTCACTGAATGGCTTACATGTCCATCCATAGATGAATGGATAAGAAAATGTGGCATCTATACCCATTGAGTACTACTCTGGCGTGAAGTAGGATGAACTTTATTTGTTGGAAAATAGAAGCAGTCTGAGACCATAATGTTAAATGAAATAAATCAGACACGCAAGCTTACATATCCCACAGTTTCTCCTCTATGAGGAACCCAGAATATAAATAAAGAGCAAAATAAAAAGTAATAAGAAATAGGAAGATAGATCTTTCTCAAAAGGGAAGGAGATCAAGAGGTGGAAGGAGGGAGGAGAGAGTGCAGGGTAGGAATGAAATATGAATTTGGGAATGTGTTATGTACAAAGACCAACTGCACACTAGGAAAGTAAACATTATTTGCTACGAACATGAACTAGTTAAAAAAAAATCAGAAAAAAATGAAGGCACTTCTGCCATACGAATGTTTTTTCTTTAAACAAAACACACTAAAATATAGCTTCAGATTCTCCAATCTACTCTGGTTCTTCCCAAATATAAAGACTTGGTGAAATATATTTTCTTTATGCAATTGGTCTTCCAAATGAAATGGTGTTTTAATGATGTTTAATAAGTGACAAAAGCTAAAGAGGTACAGTGTACGGATACTTAATCCCAGCTACTCTGGAGGCCGAGACAGGAGGGCTGCTAGTTCCAGCCCAGCCTGGTTAACTGAGTGACTTACTGAGACCCTGTCTCGAAATAAAAATAAACGAAAAGTGCTGGGGATGTGGACCAGTGAGAAGACCCTGGATTCAACCCCCATACTGCAATAATAATAATTATACAATGTATGTCGAAATAACTGAGAATGTAAAGTTGAAAGCTAGGGCCTTGTCTTCCTTCTTGAATAAGCAAAGCGAAAGTTGAAATTGGATTTTGCTTCCTATTCCTTTTTCCCAGTGATGAAAGTGAAGTGGGGCAGAAAGCTGACCTAACAGCACACCTTCCTCACTGTTTGGAATGTCTGGCAGAACGAAGTACATGAGAAGGAAGGTGGTCATTACCACACTCCTCATTCTCTCTCTGATTGTGAGTGTTACAAACCCCACGCTCTGTCTTTCCTCCCTCAACCACTTCCTACTGCTAAGATACCAGTACCAATTTGTCCCTTTGCCTCTGTATTTCTGTCCCCCACCTTTTTCCTCTGTGCCCTGCTAAGGGGTGCCTACACTCATTTATTTATTCTGCAAGCACACACATGCTTTACCCTCAGTTAGCAGGCAAAGCAATTATATTCTTAATCCAATAAAGATGAATGAGCTCAGGAAATAGACTCCATAATTTCTTGTTAAGAGCAAGCAACCCTTTGAAAAAGACCATACACTCCCTCCAACGGTATATCCCAAAGGGTCTCTGAATGAGTCAAACCCATTTAGCTGTTTTCCAAAGTAACAGTGTGTTTTTCCCCCCTAAATAATTCAATTTATTGGGAACACAATGAATCTTAAGTCGTCTAGAACTGTGTATATCCAGGATATTCCTTGAGACTTGTTGCAATGTTGAATTCCAAGGTATATCCATGTTTTCTTGGAAAGAAACTCGGACATTTCAGCAAACCACCTGTGCCGTTTTCAAACTCTTCACTTCCACCATCAAAATCCATTTTCCTTCTTTTCTATAACTTGAACAAACATGTTCCTTCAGACATCAGATGTTTTTTCAAAGAAACTTTTACAGTGAAATGATGATGTATATAAATCCTTTTCGCTAAGAAGGTTTTGGGATCTTTGCTTCCTCTCCAATTTCAGATTTGTAGACTATCTCCATTAAAGATCAATTATTCTAAGTTGGATCGAGGTAGTTAATCAGTTGCTATTAAACAGGAGTAAATTGTGCTGTGCCAGGCTGCAATACTGTGGATTTTTATTCCGAAAAATAAATGCTGTCAGACTTATTCTAAAGATCTTGATGCAGTATCTACTAATCAGCACACAGAAGCACTTGTGATATGTTAAGTACAATACTCAAAGGTAAAAAGGTTTCCATTCACAGGATTTTGGACTATTTTAGTCTGAATGCCACACAGAGTGAGTTAGAATACTGGGAAATATCCACTTGTAAAAGCGCACATGTGGGTAGAAGAATAACACCTAATTCCCACCTTGAGCATTCACATTGCTTTATTTGGAATTTATGTTTTATTTACTGCCAAGGAAATGACTCTTTAACTATATTTAAATGGGGGTTGCATGAATATTTAACACAATGGTTCCAACCCAAGGAACATTTTTAGTATGGGCTGCACAGCAGAGAAATATTCCACTCCACTTAAAGCTTTAAAACCATTCTCTTAAAACATTGGTATTCACTATCTTAGTTATTAAAATAAATAGACTGAGAATAAATAGCCTATTGCCAGTTCTTTCTATTATGGCATTAAAAAGAAAATTAGATAGACTTTCACAAAATATGTAAAGCTAGCAGCTAAAGACTGAAACAACTTTAGTATAATGGCCCTGATGACTAGGCTGTTCTTGGAACTTTATTAGCTCTGCATGTGGAGATTTCTCTGCTAATTGATCCTTGCAGTTACCCACAATTTGTGTACAGGGAAACTGAGGTCTAGATATACTTAATAATCTCTTGGAATCCGAAGTTAAGGAAGGCGAGGAGATGGGTGATGTGTCCTTGTGTGAACAGGGTACAGGTTGTAATCGACACCCAAGTTCAGAAGATTTCACCTTCCTTTCTTAGAGAGAGAGAGAGAGACAATTCACTAATGCACATGACAGTGTTGGGGACTTAGAAAAAGTACTTGTATCAATCAGTTAACAAATACTCACTGTGTGCAATGAGAAGAACATTTTCCAGATGGGAGGACAGGGCACCCATCTGACACTGATGCTATGCGGGAGAGAGACATAATTTCACATATCTATAAGACAATATCTTGGCTGATAAGAAAGCATATAATGCAACCTGACTAAAATATTCTCAAAGGATGACTTTGAACTCTTGTTTTAGTAAACACATAATAAATCTGTCACTACAATGTTATCGAATTTTCATACTTCCGACTTTGAATGTAAAGTTTAATTTTTAATAGGTCATTGAATTTACATTTGACAAATCTTATCCCATCTTATGTTTCCTAATTCTGCTGTCAAGATTTATGTTGTTTCCCAAAAATAAAATGGTTTGAAGGCATTAAGTCAAACTGTCCAAATATTGGTTAATATTTCTCTTGTTCCTCTGGAATTCAGCATGTTGCCAATCAACTAATCGTTCTTTAAAGGTCTGAATCAGTAGTAGCAATCCTATGGTGTGCTTGTCATTTGTTTTTAAGACAAACGAAGTCAATGTATGAGTTATTTTTCTAAACTAAAACCTCAGTCTTCAAGTTTAATTGCAGTGTTGGCAATTTGCGGTAAATAAGTGGGTTTTGGGTAGCATTTTGGGTGCTCGCCTCTAAAAGGTTTGCCTCCATTGGTCTAAATGAACCCTGAACTGAGAGACAACACAGGAAATACATTTAAAAGATCATTTGAAAGCTGGATGTGGAGACATCCCCCTGTAATCACACCACTCTGGGTGACTGAGGCAGAAGGATTGCTGCTAGGAGTCCAACCTGGGCAATTTAATGACTTAGCAAAACTCTCCAGCAAAACGAAAAATAAAGAAAGGACAGAGCATGTAGCTTAGTTGAAAGGCCCTGGGTTCAAACCCCAGTATCACAGAGGAAAAAAAAAAAGTTATTTGACCTCAGTTTTATCAATCTGAAATGGAAATCATAAAATGTCATCATGTACCCAAAGGATTTAGGTTTGGAAAGGTAATTTCCTAAATGTTGACATTTATAAAGATGTAATCTATCTAGGCAGGAAGTGTTAATTCTCAACTATGGTCTAACGGTGTGGCCTTTCTCAGGTACAGACCATCAATTAAATTTCCTTTTGGCTTTTGACATGAAAGCATTTACAATGCACTGGGAAAGCCAAAGAGAAAACAGAGACCAACACAAAGAAATGCACAGTTAAGTATCCCACATCATCTGAAGAATCAGTGTAGGCATCATACATACAAAGAATTAAAGGAAGGAAAGAAGCCTACACATATCCCCAGGCTCTGCATGGCAGAATATTGACTCTAAATAGACGTCTACACCCTAATCCCCAGACCCTGGGCCCATACTAAATTACATCCAAGGAGTAAAGTTGTAGTTGGAATAAAAGCTTTTAATCAGCGTCTTTGAAACAGAGAGATGATATTGGTCTATAGGTTGGGAGTGACATAATCACAAAGGGCTCTTCCAACTCAGGAAGGGGGAGAGAAGAGGTTTGAGTCAGGAAAATTGATGTGTGGATGATGGATACAGACTCAGAGTGGTACTGAAATAAGAGCATCGCAGATGGAAGAAAGTAACAATGAGCAAAACCAAGCAAGAGTAACCTTCCATCAAGGTTTATAGGTACAGAATCCTACCAACATCTTGACCTTAACGTGCTGAGAGTCATTCGGGCTTTTCTAGAGCTGCAAAAGGAAGACATTTCCTTTAACTTGCTAGGTGGGTGGTCATTTTTGACAGGAGCCAAATAATAAATATGCACGCTTCAACATCCTCGGAGAACAAACTCCAAGACATTGTAAATTGATGAGCAGTTCCTTGTTCTTGAAGGATTGAACTCCAGCTTCCCTACTCCCCTGTGGACTGCCTAAGGCTGAACTGTGTGTGTGGCATGATTGAAAACTATGGTGAATGCTAAAATCATTTAAAATTTATTACAATAAGTTACACTATCATGACTTTTCCTCAAAATCCTCCCTCACTTTGGACACACTTTTCCCATCATTCTTGCCACTTTCTGAAGCACCTCTAGAGTCTTCTTCCCTGTGGCTGCTGCGATGTCCCAAATGGATTCAAAATGTTGATTTTTCATGATCATTTTAACTTGGGGAAGAGCCAGAAGTTGCTTGGTGTCAGATAGAGTGAATAAGGTTGGTGAGGTCACAGTGCCAGGGTTTTTTTTTTTTTAATAGATTTTTATTAAAAATTTATCCAAAATGACACAGACTTACAGGCTGTTACACAAGCTTAAATACCACAATACATTGTTCCACAATAAATTGTTCCTTTTGCTTATGACAATGAGCAATGTAAACAACCACATAGATGCAGCATTAAGTCACAACTGCATAAAGTTACTGTAATATGTAGTATACGTGTCACTGTTTTAAGTTTGGGTTATTAGGTTCTTGTTTTTAGGATATTATTATTCCCCTTGCTTCCCATTTCCCTCCTCCTTTGCCCTCTTCTTGTTCCCTTGGACCCTTTGTCTGTTGGCTTAGATCGGACCCTTTGCCTTTTTGTATCCATTGTTTACCCTTTTCTTTGGTTTGTATTTTGCCTCACTCAAATGAGGGATACCATGCGGTATTCAGGCTTGCAAGTTTGGTTTATTTCATTCGACATTATATTTTCCAGGTCCACCCATTTTCCTGTAAATGACTCTAGCTTGTCATTCTTTATAGCTGAATAGTATTGTGTATAGATACCACATTTTGTTTATCCAGTTATCTCTTGATGGGCCTGGTGAAGACACTCAGAAAAGAGGGCTCTAGAGCTGCAGAAGGTGGCAAGGACGATGGGCTAAGTGTGTACAAACTGGGGCGGGGGGAGGGGTGTTGAAGTCGATTCATGGCAATGTGTCTTTCACTGAATTCTTTTTAATTAAATCCTTCACCTTGTGCTTTGATCGTATCTCGTGAACTCTTTACAGGCTTTATACCACAGTGTAGACATCTATTCACACTTGGATTCCAACTTACAGAGGAAGGGCCGTGTCTCCTTTATGACTGGACCCTCGTCGTGTGTTCCATAGGTGACTACTAAAAGTTGCAAGGACATTCCCCAAAGCACACATGGTAGGATTTAAAAATCATCTTGGATGCATGATTTCAATGCTATTCAGGCACCATGGGCATCTTGGGAACTTGGAGATGCTCCTGCAAGGCTCACCCAAATGCACCCAGTGAGGACTCGCATTTTAGCAGGGAAGATCCCATGCAGAAGAAAGCTAGACACACTTCCCAAGAAAAGTGGCCTCAGCCTTAGCTACAGGACATAATGCCATGGAAAACATCCTATTTTATTGCTCTGGAGCGTGACCTGGGCATCAGCATCATAAAAACAACTCTTTGTTGTGTAGATAAAGCTAAAACCACTCAGTATTTATATCAATATTGTTGTTTTACAAAAAAAAAAAAAATGGTCTTCTGTAGACTCACGAAGTCAGCTGTCATTCGCCTAATATCAATCCTCAGTCGAACATGGACCAGAGTCATTAAATAATCACATTTTCTTGTCAATTCTCTTTCCCTTCCTTTCTTCCTACACCGCAATCAAAAGATATAGGGTGAATTCATCTTTGTAAAACAGCACATTATTCAGGTACATGTTACTAATTTGAATTATGAAGAAACCTTAACAAGTAAAGAATGATAGTATTGCAAAACACTCTTAGCAATCTCGCTTTAATTGTGAGAAATTTTACGTTATTAAAAAGTGGTCTAAAATTTGTTTCATTTGAATTTGCTTTATTAAAAACCCATGCTATGCCACAGATCAATTTCTTTGAAAAGTAACTTTTAGAATATGAAAAAAAAATCATCTTGTTATTTTAAAAGTATTCCAGATATCCCAAAGGTAGTCCACATCTTTCATTTTAGAAAACAGTGGTATTGTGGTTGCCTGTCAAGGCAAAATAAAACTATATTTCTTGATAAATTTGTTAGCAGATAGATACGCTTATCTTGTTATTCATCAGCAGACTGATCCTTTGATGAATTTGTACCAACAGGCCATTTGGAACTAGAGCATTGTTGGGGGAAGTAGTGCTTTATGGGTATAAATTTGAAGGGTGTGTTCTTGTCCCTAGTCACAAACTTTCCCTCTCTCTTCTCTTGTCTGTCATTTGCTCTTCCTCTTCACTTTGCTTTCTGCCAGCCATGATATGAACAGTTTTGATCTGCCCTTGTGCTATGATGTTTCTGCCTTGGAATCAACTGACCATGGACTGAATCCTGTGAAACCATGAGCCAAAGTAAAACTCTTCTCCTTAAAGTTGTAGGTCAGGTATTTGCTCAGTTTGAAAAGCTTACCAATATAAAATAGGAACTAACTTGATTGCAGTCATTGTTTCTCACTATGTACATGTATCAGATGATCATGACCTGCAACTTTAATACTATATGCATGGTTCTATTTATTGATTAATCAATTAATAAAAACGTCTGTATTTTGCTAGACTCTGTAGCATAAAATGCTTATACATAAGATTTTTATGAACCCTCCTTAGGAGGTTAGTTGTAATTAGGTTGTCCTGAAATGATGTTTTCAACCATGGATATTTATTCTTGGAAATCCTGGTCCCAGTTTAGGAAACTAGCTGCAGTGTACCAGGGGCAGTAGAAAGAGACCACAGGATTCAGGACTTCATAGAGTACAATTTATTGGGAACTTGTGAGCTGACAGCTGTGTGGTCTCTGGTAGCAGAAAGACAAATGGATCTCCAGAATTTCGTCAGAGAAAGGGGGCTTAAATAGTGCTCAGGACAAAAAATGACTTTGTCTTAGCTGGATAGATATAGTTTATCTCAGTTTATAGTCAAAATTCATGGTCATGTACGCTGTAATCCCAGAGCTATGTGAGGCTGAGGGAGGAGGATCTCAATTTTGAGTACAGTTTGGACAATTTAGTGATGTCCTGTCTTAAAATTAACAATAATAAGGCTGAGAATGTACCTCAGTGGCAATGCCCTGGATTTAATGCATAGCATTGCAAAAAGAAAAAAATAATGTCAGCCACATGATGCTTGGTATGACAGCCCCACATAACAGTCTAATTTTTTTATAGCATGCCAGAAAACTATGCCATTAACTGACCAGTGTAACTCGGGGCCAACCATGCGAGTGATCATTCAAGATGGCAGAACTAGCATCAAATTTGAATCCCTAAAACATTGAGACTTTAGCCCCTTTCTTGTTCCTTAAATGCCAGCAAATCTTCCACCTTTACCTGCAATCATTAGCATACAGAGATTCAATAACTATGAAATGAAAACTTCTGATCACTTTTAAACATATAATTGAAGGGAGAAATCTTTAAGGGTAGATATCCCTCGAAGGCTCTAAAAATAAATCCAAACGAGATTAATGTAAATGTCATTAGGAGAAAATGTTACAATTCAAAATCTTTAAGAGTGATGAATCAGTTACATGCCCGGCATTATTTTCTCACTGTGGTGTGAATATCAAAGGTACGAATCAGCATGTGTGGGGATATATGGCCAAAAAGATTGCACTGACAGCTTGTACACATTTATAGAAAAAAAAATGTGCAAGGTTTGGTGTAAATTGTGGGAACAATATAATTATTTACTGTATAGCAAAGCATGATGTCTCTTCAAGCAAAATAGCATGATATTTATATTCTTTTTTGGCACTTACCTGGCTGCTTTTTCTATGTGGTAATCATTATTTATGATGGAAGGCGTGATGGAGTTTTCCCCTCCTCCTTCCCCTTCGCCCTACCAAATAGAAATGCCCAAGACAGTGTATTATCAATGGGCTGTGGGAAATGAGCAGAAATAGCCAGGCATTCTACACATAATAGCAGAGCTATTCTGAACTGAGCAGCTATCACAACCGGAAGGCAAATTGTTGGTATTTGTATCATTGGTATCATTTTAAAAAGTGAAATTGTATGTAGAATGTACCAATACATGTTCTTGTTTAAAAAAAAAAAAAAAATAGCAAAAAAAAAAAAAAAAAGTGAAATTCATAAACTTTCGCAATATGTGAGATTTGAGCTGATTTCCGAAAAGGCCTTTTTTATTATCTAGTATCTGTGAGGACTCAATAAAGTCACGATAATATTTCTCAGGATACGTGGTGGGTAGAAGAGACTGGAGTAACACTGTGAAGAAAAGACACATATTGCATAGCATTTCTCCTTGGATCTTAGATTAGAAAATGGTCTTGTTATGTGTATTATTCATACGCTATCTTACCCAGAACAATTGTCCACTGTATTGTTTTTTCTCATTTTTTACGCTGCATTTATGGTTCTACATGAAAAGGTGACCTTACAGTATAAAAGCTAATTTGGGGATCTCTCAGCTAAAAGACCCTCAGTGGTTAACACAGTATTCCATATAACCCAGAAAGTATTACCTGCCAGTAGTATAGATACTCCGAAAGCCAACAGTGTACAAATAAGAGAGATTTCCTCACCACATGTACACATTTCTCTAATTCTACACTGTGTGCAAATACAACTCAAGATTGAAATTTGTTTCTTTATGATTTTAGAAAGTACTGTGATCTTGTCAGTGAACTTTAGATAACCCGAAGCAAAGTTCATTTCTTAGAACATCCTGCCTATGTACTTTTCCTGGAGAAGTTAGTGTCGTTTGAAATGTGTCACATTTCAGCACAGGGTGAGTGATCAGAGTGAATTTCCAGCCAATCACTGCAGCCATGATCTACACTGATACAATGTATTTCATGTCACATACAGTTCAGGCACATTTTGCTATTCTTTTTTTAGTGTACGTTTCTGATACATAATAATTATGTTTATCTTGGGGAATTGCTACACACCCATATGGCATGCCCATCCAAGGGTCTCCTTTCCATCTCCACAAAACCTGTTTCCTATCATCTATCTTTTATTTTGCTCTTTAGATGATTTGCACTTTGGGTTTCTCACAGAAAAGTCACTGAACAGCCAACTTCTCCTGAGTAGAAACAGATTAATTAGAGGTAGGTTTTGTAATACCATTAGCAGAAATTACATGTCCTTTAAAATATACATGCATTACCTGGGCAATATTCAGATTTATTCTGTGGAATGAAAACAATTAATCCCTTCATATGCAACAAATTATTATGTCTGCAGTCGGTTCCTTAAATATTATTTCTTCTGACATAGGTTTCCGAAGCCACTATGTGCACTAAAATTGAGAAAATATTGCGACAAAAATTGAAGTTTCAACATTCTTTTTACTACATTTGTGGCATATCTAAATGCGTCCTCCCCTCCAGAGAAATGGCTCTTTTTTTTTGGTTCTGGGGATTGAATTCAGGGTGCTCCAACCACTGAGCTAAATCCCCAGCCCGATGGTTCATTTTTTAAAAGCCATTTTCTCTGTAAGAAAAAGAGGAGTAGTAAATCTGAGACAGTGCAATCCGTCATTTTTCATTTTCAAGGCATTTGTAAAAAAGGGCTTAAGTGGTTTAAATGTACACACACACACACACACAAATATCCAGTAATGAGAATAATTGTGTTTCTGGTGATTCTAAAATTGACCAGCTATTATTATAATATACTTCAAGAGTCGGACTGGGGATTTAGCTCAGTGCTTAGAGTGCTTGCCTCACAAGCATGAGGCCCTGAGTTCGATTCCCGGTACCAAAAAAA
>QZML01001134.1:431124-465815 GCA_016801275.1 Hystrix brachyura | reverse complement strand
GAACAAAAAAAAAAAAAAAAAAAAGAGTAGTTTGACATACTGGATCATTTTCATAATTATTCAGCCTCTATTGAATATCACCTGTGGGCTTGAGGTATAATAAAAAAATCCCCCTCAAACATCTTGCAATCTCGATAAAGGAGCAAATGATAGTGGTGTATTGCCACCTGGAAGAAGAATATACAATAAGGTGGTTGATGTGAGAACTGTAGTTTTCTTGGGTAAATGATTGCATTGCCCCCAAGAACTTCTGAGAATCAGAAGCCAAAACAATAAATGGGAAAGGACTTGACTGTGCGAAATAGCAGTGTGAGAGAAAGTGGGGAGGAGATATTTGCTTCTCCTAGGCTTATCATATAAATTGATGTGTGCCATGGGGACCACGTTGTGATGATTCTTTTCAAACGACATAATGTTGTCCAAGATCCGCCATGTGGTACCATTTGCCAGTGTGCATTTTCTTTCCATTGCAAACTGATATTCCATTATACAGAGGGACCACTTTTTATTTGTTCGTTTATCAATGGATAATCTCTCTCCTCATTTTATCAGTACCATAAATATACAATCTTATGTTTCATTTGTTCTTTTGAGACATCCAAACAGTCATGCTTATCTACCTCAATCACGTGACCACTTCCCTCTGATACAATTCTGTGATTACTTCCTTCTGGACCATGACAGCTGTCTTTGAAGATTCACCTTTACCTCTTATCACTTCTTGCATCTTGTTTTCAGCCATTGGACCAGCTTTAAGCAAGTCACTCGTACTTGGAATCAAAAAATCCATGATCTAGCTTCAGTTTTAATAGCTTGCTACCCACATCCATTAAACCAAAGTAGACCACCATATTTCTTTCACAGCACATGAAAGACCCTTTTCTTGGATAGACATATTTCTCCTATAGACAATCCTTGATTTTCTCCTCTGTCTCAATTTTTCTTCTTAGGTATCTAAGTCAGAAATTTCACTTCTCTGTGGCTACTGTAGTGAATGTTTAGCTCATACTGAACCCAGATCCCAAGAACAAAACCTTGAAAGTAAATGTGAATCAACTATTTGAAGTCACAGGAGAGTAAATACAAGCAGAATAAGTCTGGAGTGGAGTTGACACTTGGGCTACGTAAACTACAAATTAGAGTTTTCCCTACTTTTCTGTTTCAGCCAGGGAACATAGCGCAGTAAACACACTGGCTGAAACTGCAGTAGTAAGCCTGTGGCATTTCTGAACTGAAGAAGCAGAGAACAGTAGAGGGACAACCCTGCAGCCCAGAAAGTGGTTGGATACGTGCAGTAAAGAAATATTCAGAGATACGAAATTCTGCGTAGGAATTTTGCTCAATTCTTTTGCTGATCTGTGCGTGTGTTATACAGAGACAAAACGTCCCAGACACACACACACACACACACAAAAAAACCCAAGAACAAAAAACAAAAACCGAGATTTTCTCCATCATTCTGTGACTGTGTAGGAAGTTTGAATCCAGTTCATGCCATTGTCTGGTAAGGTCGTACATGCACAACACATATGCACTCAAGCAGAGCAAATGAAGAGACTCCCAAGTCACCTCAGTCTAACATTTCTAATATTTAGGATAAAATCCTAAAATACTCAGCATATAGTGAACAAGGAATATGTACCTCATTCTCATGGGAAAACATAATCAACACAGACTCCCACTACTCACACTAAGATTATCTATGTTTTGACAGTAAAGCAAAAGGACTTTTGTAATTGTCACTGTAAATGTTCAAGTTGGAAGCTGGGGGTGTAGCTCAGTGGGTAGAGTGTTTATCTAAAATATCCAAGATACTTGGTTCAATTTCCAGAACTTCAAAAAAAGATAAAAAAGAAATATCTAACACAATCAAGTTAGACCAGAAACATGATGCAGCAATCTCTGAAATGAACAAATTTCCTCAGTGTGAAGAACAGAATGTGACAGATTCACCAAGCAGAAATACTGAAAATGTAAAATACAGTATGCGATTATAAGTGCAATACCTAATAAATAATTCATGAGATGGACTTCACAGCAAGGATGAGAAGTCAGAGAAAGAAATAAACATGAAAATAGGTATCTAGAGAATTATCCAGAAGGAAAGACAGAGAGAAGATATTGAAAAACAAATAAATAACACACGCCTGGGGCCAGAATCATCTATGAAATGTATACCTGCAATCCCAAGAGGAACAGAACAAAAAAAGACTGTGGCTAATATTGTATTTGAATAAAAATTTCCCCCAATAGAGTGGCAGGAATAAACTTCTACATTCAAAACATTTAATAAAACCCAGCAGAATAAATCCTGAAAAATGTGTAAACACATGAGAAAATGTGTAAACTGCTGAAAGACAATGATCAGACGAACACCTTCAAATCAGCCCCCCAAAATGACATTATTACTTACGATTCAAATATTCATTGGATTGTCTTTGCAAACCTCCAGGGAAAATAGTTCTGGAACCACATTTCTGACGTTTTGCTGAAAAAAAAAACTCAAATTCTATAACAAATGAAAGTATTAAGCACAATAATAATACAATATATTTTCATGAAGAAGGAAACTAGAAACTTTTCACCTACAGAAGTATTGAATTCTAATAGTTCTGCTTTGTGGGTTTTTTGTTTGTTTGTTTGTTTTGTTTTTCGATTGGGGTTCCAGTTACCTCTAGTCAATTGTAGTCTGAAAATGTTGCATGGAGAATTCCAGAACTAAGCTGTTCTTAAGTATTTAATTAATTGCTGTTCTGTGCATTGTGATGAAATCTCACACCAGCCTGGTACATCTGAGTTGGAAAGAAAGAGCCTTTTGTTTTGTGTATCCATCCTCTGTCCACCATCTTCCCGTTAGCTCCTGGGTCACCATCTTGGTTATCACACTTATTTCTTAAATTAATGGGTATAGCATTTTGAACCCCAAAACAAACTTTGATAAGAAATAATGAAGCACTAAAAATAGAGAAGTCAGTTTTCTCTCATCTCTAAGTGTCCCCCAAATGCTTGCAAAGACTGGAGATAATATAAATGAGAATTTCCTTTTGGATGTCATTTAAATCTAGCATCTCACTAAAATTCCAACACTACAACTTTTCCATAATCTGAGAATGTAGTGGTATTTTTGAATGAAGTGGGACTTTTACCCTGATTTGCTAAGAACTTGACCAATTGGATGGTCCTCGGTAATTATCCATAAATCAACCAACCACAGAAACAAAAAATAAAAACAAATTAAAAAGAAAAAACCCTACAGAAAGAATGTCAAATGCATTTGTCGCA
This sequence comes from Hystrix brachyura, assembly GCA_016801275.1. Lineage (NCBI taxonomy): Eukaryota > Metazoa > Chordata > Mammalia > Rodentia > Hystricidae > Hystrix > Hystrix brachyura. The sequence goes on along the minus strand of QZML01001134.1, from coordinate 462,533 downwards.
GCAGAACTAAGAATCATGATTTGTTACTTTCCAGGCAAACACAATAGTCAGAATGATATTAATACAGGAAAATTCTCTGTACAGAGTCCTAACTTTAGCTCTGTACTTTAGAGTCAGCTATTTTCTGTAAATACCACATATTGCTGTTACTTCTATATTTGGTTTCTTTACCCTTGTAATTAGAGTATTTTTTTTGTCTTATGGCTTCTTGGTTATTCTCTTGTTTCTCAGCAGCCTTACCCAACATTCACATCACTATCTATGCCTTTGACTGTGATACTGAAAATCTTTAAAAGGTGCTTTGCATCATTTCTACGTAATGTTCCACTGAAGATCCTATTTATGAGCCTCGACCTTTGAACATTCTCAAACACGCAAGGTCTTTCTTTTGTAAATTTATATTTCAGTATATTTTCACCCAGGTGGCTGGCAGAGTTGATCCATCCAACTAATTTCCATTGCAATGTTCTTTTGAAAAATATCAAATTTAATGATTTTCTCTCATTATTTATTTTCTTAACGGATGTTGCTGTTGGAGATCACCTGCTAGGGAAATTTTGCAGAGTCCATAATTTGAAAAGAAAATAAAAGAAGTTCACAATAGAACAGTGTGTCTTTTTTTTCTTTTGTTGTTTATTAGTGGTACATCTTTGTCATACATAATAATTACATTCCTCTTGTAGAACTGTAATACATCCATGTTTTGCATGTTGACCGTTTTTACTTCTTTTCCTGCACAACGTCTTCTTTTCTTCTTTCCTCAGTTCTCCTCTCATCTCTATAAAATCGACCTCACTGTTTCCTAGCATCTCTCTTTTACTTTCCTCTGTAAATATTTTTAGATTTTGGGTTTCTGATACAAGGTCAAGCAATGTGATTGTGTTTCTGTATCTAGTGTATTTCACTTAGCATGATGCTCTCCATTCCCATCCATTTTCCAGCAAATGACTCCAGTTTGTCTTTCTTTAAGGCTGAGAATTACCCCATTGTGTGTTTCTACCACACTCCCTTTATCTATTCATATATCAATGGGTATATAGGCCTCTTCCATAAATTAGCTATTGTGAATTGTGCTGCTATAAACATGGTTATGTGTGTAGTATTATAATGTGATGACTTTAACTCTTCCAGGAAGATACCTGGTAGAGGAATAGATGAGTCAAATGGAATTTCAAATGTTAGTGTTTTGAGGAATCTCCGTGTTGATGGAGATTATGTTTTCCAATTACCTTTTGGCGTTAATAAAGACCCTCGATGCAGAGTCTTACAAGTGAATAACTACCTGTGTCATCCCCTCCATGTTCTGTGGTGACAGATATCCATATTGAAGATCATTAGCTTTCTTGGACCATGACTTTAATCCACCATATGCAAAGATTTCTTGCGGCGCTTTGGAGGAAAGATTCACCATCAGAACTTCCCATTCGTCAGAAGATCCAGAGCTGGATACAAGAAGTGGCTCTATTGTGTCTGAGCCTTGAGTCCCTCTGCTTCCTCCACAAGGAAAGGTAGATTCCAGTCTCCAGCTGGGGTACCGCCGTCATTATTCCCCCATGCCTGGTTATAACCGTGCGACAAGTCATGCCTAAAATCTACCTGCTTGCCATCACTACATCACCTTTAGTCCTAATTTCACACACACACGCACACACACACACACACAGAAAGAGAGAGAGAGAGAGACAGAGAGTGATTGAGAGAGGAACTGTCTCCAGGAAATAGCAAAAACCTGTCCCCTTTATAAACAAAGTGTCTTGATTATGTGTCATAATGCCATGTACATTTCTAGACACAGAATTCTCTGTTCGCAATCTTTGGCCCCAATTTCTATTCTTGGCTTACGCTTTCTTTCTCTGGCAGAGAGACAGAGAGTGATTGAGAGAGGAACTGTCTCCAGGAAATAGCAAAAACCTGTCCCCTTTATAAACAAAGTGTCTTGATTATGTGTCATAATGCCATGTACATTTCTAGACACAGAATTCTCTGTTCGCAATCTTTGGCCCCAATTTCTATTCTTGGCTTACGCTTAAAACAAAACAAAACAAAACAAAACAAAACAAAACAAAACCCTTTTAATCAGTGTATATACAGTCATCTCTTGGTATCTTGAGCGGAACGGTTGCAAGACCCAATATGGTCTCCAGGGTTCATGAACACTGAAACTGCTTAGGTAAAATTGAGCAATAGTTACATACAACCTACATACAGTTCTCCTTTACAGTTTGAATCAGCTCTGGGTGCTTGTAACACATAATACACTGTGAATGCTGTGTGACTACTTGTACTGTATTGTTTAGGGAATAATCATGCGCCCTTTAATCTTGAACAACAGCTTGGTAGACTGAGACTCCTGTACAGAGATGGGATTGTGAGTGTACTGACTTCATCAAGGGTAACCCAGTGGTGAGCTCATAGCCGAATGGACCACTAAGAGGTGGGTCCTAGTTGGAGAAAGTGAATTATGAATACATGACTTTGGGGCCTACGTCCGATCTTGGTCTCTTCAACTCTCTGCTTCCAGCAGCTGCGATATGAACAGCTTTCCTTCACCACACCGTCCGCCGTGATGTTTCTATATTGGAGCCAGCCAACTATGAACTGAAATCTCTCAAAATGAGCTAAAATAAACTGCTGCTTCTTTAGGTTTTGGGTGTCAGATATACTGTCCCAGCAACAGGAAAGCAGACCTGTAAAATAACATGAAAAATAAACATGTTTACACATTTGGTACCAGTGTGATACTTTTTTTTTTTTTACAAGGATTTTGAATTCACAGTGCATTGAACTGATTGGTACAGAAGGCCAACTGTATTTCATACAAAAGTGTTTTCCACTGGACAGATCTTGTTGTAAGTCCACTATAATAGTAGAATATATAATCGCTAAAGATGTATATGGTAGCTGAAATGACACCCTAATTCAGCTCTCATTCGGCCCAAGAGAAGTGGGGAATGAGAAGAGTTAATCAGAAGCAAAGCCCACTTCATTTTTCACTCCCAAACTCGAGCATAGGGAATTGGAGGTCAGCTTAGCTTTACAACCCCGTCTGTGCGCCTTTTGTTTATTGTAACCAAAACATTTGCAAGATTGCAGGAAGAATGTTACACTCGCCTATCTCCACCTTACCCTGGGACTCTCCCTTTCCCAGTCAGCACCAAGGCCCTACTCTTTTGCCTCCTTCACTCCTCTGCGTCTCACAAAACCCTCACAAAGGAGTCCCGCTAAGCCTTACATTTAAACAATTCCTTTTACCTCCTCCTAGTGCCTAGCACCATTAAAATCCACTTTGAGTCCGCAACTTCACATCCTCCCAAACTCAGGCAGACAGACACAAACAGAGATAAGTTTAAAAAAAGGCCAACACCTGGTATAAACAATTACTTGTTATATTGCTCAAAGGAATTCCGATTATAAAATATAACCCACCTTTCCTACTATATAAAAGCTTTGGTTAAACTGCAAAAAGGCATCGAAAGCCCTTTTTTACACATAAGTGTCCTTTCGATCGCTGGCTATTAATAAAGCAGATTCAATCAGACTCCAATTTGGCTCTTTATATCTGGGTGGCATCTCCCTCTCGCGACCAAGTGGGGTGAGGGTGGACCAGCCCGTGGGCTGGTCCGGCCGTCCACTTCAGTAGCCAGCACACTAAACATTTTACATGAATCCTAACATCCGTCTAGAGGAAGTTTCTGGCTTTTGTTTTCCTCTTTTTCATTTTAAAATTAATATAGTGAGCTGTAGACAAGATAAATGGCTTTCCCAGAAGCACGAGGGCAATGAACAGAGTTTGTGTTTAACATTTGAATCCATCCTACTCTAGTTTTAGAAACAACTTTCTGCCTATATACACAGTATGACTGGTGGTATGGACCGCTAACATTTTATTAGCAAACTGGTCTGCTCATGAACAAAGGTGTTACATCCTGTGTGGTCACTGGCATTATAACTTTATGCCGTTAAAGCCACTTAGCTATATCGTTGAAGAAAGATCTCAATTGAAGAGTGAAGGTTTTGAGTTCACTGAATTCATTTCTGTTTTAGTTGTTATGCCAGTACACCCCTGGAAGATTTGGGGTATGTCTACATTAATGAAAAATTATAGATCAAATCATTCAAGCTTCAGATATTGTGTAATTTCCAGAAAATGAGATTTATCCCTATCTTCATTAATTCAAATAAAGCCTCCTTTTGAACTTTACTTATTCTTCCTTAATTGACCATCTTTAGTTAATAACTTCACTGTCTTAGAAGAGCAGAAAATTCAGTAACATTCAAAACATTCTCAAAACATCATTATTAAGCAATGATGTTGGTTTTATCTTTTGTACAAAAATAGCTACGTGTCCATGGCAACAGTACCCTGCCTCTAAGACTCAATTTTCAATGATGATTTATGTGGAAGAGAAAATCACATTATGTTTATTCTGTTCAGTTCCCTTTGAATTCATCTAGTATTTTTAACTAGTCACCATGTAATATAAAATCTGTGTGAATAATCTCACTTTTTCACATAGGCATACAATATTAATACCACCGTGACTCCGAAAAATGATACCCTTAAAAGAGATTCATGCTCTTTTAGGTATGTTATGTGGAACAAACATTATATTATCCTACACTCGTGTAAACTCTCAGCTAGACAATGCATTAAAGAATTGCATAGAAAATTATACATTTTTGTGTTTTAGCCTTTCTTTAGAACCTATGTATGGTAATGAATCATACATAGTTTCTGTTAGTCTCACTTAAATATGTCCATACGAGAAGCCATTTAACTATAAGGATCTTTGAAAGATGACGAATACAGAAGTAGTATGAAGAATGTGTTTGACATTTTGGTTCTCTTGAAAGACAATATCAGTTAAGTTTGTACTTTTGAAGTGAAATACTCCTAGAGGCTTAGAGCGCCATAAATACCCCAAATATGGGCTGGAGGTGTTGTTGAAAGATAGTATGCTTCCCTAACATGAATGAGACCCTGGGTTCAGGCCGGTACCATGTTGTATTTATCATGGTAGCTTTATAATATGACTTCAGCTGTGGCCATGTAGTGCCTCCCACTTTGGTCTTTTTCACCCAGGATTTTTTTTTTTTTTTTGGTATTCTGGGTCTTTTCTGGTTCCATATAATTCTTAGGATTATTTTCTCCAGTTCTGTGAAGTATGCTGTTGTGATTTTAATTGAGATTGCATTGAATCTGCATATCAATTTTGGGCATGTGATTATTTTGACTACATTGGTTCTGCCTATCCAGGTACTGGGGATATCTATTTCCTCACGACTTCTTCGATTTCCTTTTTCATTGTAATTTTCATTGCAGAGATCTTTCACATCCTTAGATATATTAATTGCTAAATATTTAATTTTTCTTGGCGTTATTGTGAATGGTATTTTTCCCTAATTTCTTCTCAGTGTCTTCGTTATTTGGATACAAGAAAGCTACTGACTTTTGTGTAATGAGTTTGTATCCTGCTATATTACTGAATCTGTCATTAATTCTAAGAGACTTTTGCATTTTAGTTTATCTTCTGTGACTCTAACCAGGCTCTCAAGGTTAAGTAATTTCTAGAGTTTTATTGGGCTCCTGAGTCTGATATCTGGAAGGTCTGAAAAATGTGCCCCCAACATCGTATAAGGAAATATTGGCTGTAACTGTGCAGAACAGTTTTCCAGGAATGGAAAAGAGACTTTCTTTCTGCAGAAAACCCTGAGACTCAAGTTTAGAGATGGGCACTGCCAAGGGGAAATGGTGCTTGAGAATCCAAGTGGTCTGCTCCTCAGGATGATACCATTTCTGTTCATTATGCTCAACAGCAGCATCTCGCTTTCTATAAGATGCCATCCGGATGGCAGCTATAGTGGACTATCGTGGGAAGAACATGGAATATAAAGCTGGAATATCTCACTCAACTCTGTTTGCTCTTAATATCAACATGAATGAGGTTACCTGCTTCTCAGAAAATACCACTCTACCTCTTTATTTTAAAGAGCAAGTAAATAATATCTTTTCCCATCTGCCTCATATATTTGTTCTGAGGACAAATATATGGGGGAAAAATTGGGACAATTACACAATTTATTTTAAATACACAGATATCTTTGGATTCTTGGGACTGAAATAGAAAGGAGTATGCTGATCTCTCAACAATGTCTTGGATTTCTAGCAGAGTTTGAGTCCAACTTTACTCTTTGAAACATTCAGCAGGAGTCACTAGATTTTTCCAGAAACCCTGCCCTGTCTCTCCGTTGTCCTGTGATTGGGAATCATGGTGTTGGAATACCCAAGTACCCAGCTCACAATGTGAACAGCTCAAATGATTGGCATAACGGGAAACACCCAGATTTAGACCCATTATCACCCCCACAAAGCAATCATTGTTATTGAGACCCCATGAAGGATTCTCTCAGTAAAAATAGTCTTGTCCATGCAGCGTGTACTCAAGTGAGTCCACACAGAGGCTTTCAATAACCTTTCTGGATTCCTCCAAATGAAGAAAGAAGTACTTCATCATACGTAGTGAAAAGGTGCCCCGTGGGAACTAGGGCTTTCAGTTTCTTTCCTTAACACAACATGGGGAAAAAATAGTAGCCTGGAAATGGCTTTTTGCCAGGGTTGCCTCGGGGCATTTAGTGAGAAAGAAAGTTCGATTTATTTTAGAAAGAGAGCCCGCTGTAGTTTGTCTCTGAAGGATTTATGTCCTGGAAACTTGGTCCCTAGTGTGGCAATTTTAGGAGACAGTAGGAGGATTAATAGAAGAAACCCATTCAGAGACCTGTAGGCCTGTATTGATGGGACAAAATACTGATATCTGCAACATGAGGGAGGTGAGGGTTTTATTTGGACCGTGGTTTCAGAGAATTTAGACCATGTTTGATTGGAGCCAAGGCAGGAACATCATGGCAGATGGCTACGGGTGCTACTCAGTAGGAGGGAATGACTGGGTCCCATCCAAACACAAATGGGGGAAATACAAACAGCCATGTAAATGGATATTGTAGACATGCAGGTCATAAGGATCCATGTTAGAAACAGCCTACCATATAAATGTTCCCCGTAAGACCCAAAAGAATTCAATCAGATAATAAATGAAAACCTGTCTGCACAATTCTTGGTAGACAATAAGCAATCAATTCATGTGCTGTGCTGGACATGGTCTTTTCAAGAGCATGATGTGACTTTTTCACATTGGGTTTAAGAGAAAGTACGGAAAAAACATATTGGAGAATTATTTTTCGATGCTCATTGAAAAGCTGGGTATGGTCACAGTGGAAGTATCAAAATGCTTAAAGAGGTAAATAAAATCCCTTCAAATGACATAATACTCACCATGACAATTAGATTTACTTATATTTCTTTTATAAAATCTTGGCCCTAACAGAATAATAGGAATAAAATAGGGCATAACTTTTCTTTTTCTAGTTAGCTTTTAAGAATGATAAAGCCATATCCAACTCTGTATTCTTAGAAATAAATCCCAATATTGGAAGATAGAGAAGCTTATCTACCACACTTTTGTTCACTGCACATAGTTTTAAAATTAAATTCCTTAGATTTTTAATAAGGTTTTCTGATTATAAAAGCAAAATATGGTCACAGTGGAAGTATCAAAATGCTTAAGAAGGTAAATAAAATCTATGCTATATAGCAAAGATGTTACGTGTCTTTTTAACAGCTTTATTGATATATAATTCACATGTCAAAAAATTCACCCACGTAAAGTATATGTTCAGTGATTGGGGGCATATCCACAGAGCTATATCACCATCATCACAATCGATATTAGTCCACCTACATTTTCACATACGAACCCCTAACATTTTTGGTTTATGATTAACATACATTTCTATTAAGTTTACATTTTATATACCGTGAGATTTTGCCATATCCACATTCTTCAGATGCATGACTTGTAATAGATGCCTGATTTATAATAGTAATTTAAGAAAAACCTTACTGCTCTGGATTATTTATTCTCCGCGAGGCAATTTGTTGAATAATGAATGGTGACTGTTAGTTTTCCCAAGCCTTATGAAATAGGTACTATTATTCCGGAGAGACTGAAGTCCTGTAGAAAGATAAATTTCTTCGCCAAGGTTTCCCATGCAGGAAATAACTAAGCACGATGACCTAAGGCATGTGACACAACTTTTATTATTATGTAGCTTTAGTATTATTGGGCTACGCAAGCAGCTAGTGTTGAGTATAGAAATGGTTTCTAATTCTGAGACATCATAATCTTGCATCGTAGGCTGGGTAGCTTTTTCCAAAATGTTTGGGAGAAGGAGATGTTTTGGGTTTTGAGGGGTTTTCTTTTTGCATTTTGAAATATGTGCATGTATATAATGCAATCTCTTGGACAATGAAAACTATCCTTAAAGAGATAATTTATTTATTTTCTATATATACTATATATGTAAAACCTGAATACAATTTTGCACAGTACTTTCAGTGCCTCTGTATTTTTCTCTGATCTGTCACATGAAGTCAGGTACCTAATTTTCCATTTGAGATGTCGCATTGTTGGTGCTGGAAAACTTCAGAAGTTTGGAACATTTCTGATTTGGGGTTTTCAAACTGGAGATGCCCAGTCTAGTGTGCACACAAGCTTTCTCCCCAACCTTGGCAAGTTAAACAGTGACTGATCACCCAAACTCTGAGGATTTGACATCCAAGAGTGTATTAGCTGAGTCCTCCAGGTCAAAGACTTTGGCAAGTTTGCAATTAAACTTCGGCCAGGAATGCAAGTGCATCTGAAGATTCGAAGGGGAAGAATCTCTTTCCAGCCTCCATGACTTTGACATTGGTTGGCTTCTGGTTCCCTAACTTATCTGGAGATTGTAGTCTTTGACGTATCATCTTCACTATCAGAGAGGAAGAGACGAGGAACCGGGCATGAGATGCAACACTAAACTCAGGAGTGGCAATCTACTATTTTGTTAAATTCTTGATGCATTTTAAGTGGAAGGGAAGGGATATGGGTTCTCTGGGGGTGAGGATAATTAGGTGAGTGTGACTCTCGTGGTGGTATTGGCTGTTACCTAAGAGGAAGAAAAGAGACCTGGGTTAACACACTTGTATTGTCTCTGCTGTGTTAGAAAGAAGGTCCTCACCAGATGGCCCACCATGGTCTTCGACTTGCCACCTCCTCTAACCATAAGACAAATAAACTTCTCTTCTTTATAAATTTTCTGAGAGCAAGTATTTTGTTATAGCAACAGATAACTGACTAACACAGAAGTCATGGTGCAGTATAGTTTCTGTTACATAAAGTGCCCAAGAACCGTGAGTTATGTAACATGTAAATAGAGATGTGGAACGAGTCATGGGTGACTTATCACATGGACAATGGGGGAATCAGGTAGAATTACCAGCAAGCATGAATGCACAGAACAAGAACATTTTATAAAACACCGTGGAAAGCATTATGACTGGATTTGAATGAGCAAAATAAAGAATTGAAGATTTCATGAGAAAGGAGTCCACGGATTCCATTTCAGGTAGGGCCTTCTGGATGTTGCAAAGCATTTTGCTTTCATTTCTGATGAGATGAGAAACTATTCCAGGGATCTGAGCAGAGAAGCCACACTGTATGAGTGTCAAATAAAAACTTGACAGTGTGTCCTTTTCTAGCTTATTAAACGGATCTGGCACCAAGTGACTTCCGGCTCTTCCCCAAAGTCCAGATGAACATGGAAGGTAAATATTTTGAGTGGATTCAAAACACGGAGGCAGCTACAACAGCACAAGTAAAGACAGTGATAAAAGAGCACTTCCAGATCTGTTTCAGAAAGTGGTAAGAATGATGAGTCAAGTGCGTTCAAAGCAACGGGCAGGACATTTAGTGAGACTCGTGACAATGAGTCTCTTACTGAAAACATTTTTTAAAAGGACACGCAAGCTTCTAGCATCCCACATCTGCACTGTTGTGACCCTGAATATCTTTCTAATTCTCTGGTTTTCTCTTCACTTTGGCCCACAAAAACGTGGCACTGTATGGGCTGTGGGATTTCAGTTCAGTGGTAGAATACTTGCCTAGCATGTGTGAGGCCCTGGATTTGATCCCTAGCACTAGAAATAATGACGGAACAAACAAAAATATGCACCATTTGCATACTCATTAACAGTGCGTGGCATAGACCTTCTATTCTACACTTCCTGACATTGTCCATTATTTTTAATTTATCTTAGTGAAACGATGAAAAAAATTTAAAGCGATGACTCTCTTTTGTTTGGATTTTCAAATAGGTGACACAGTGCAAAGCTGAGAGAGTTTCTGTTTGTCTTCTTTTACCTTTACAGTGTCATTTTATTTTTGTTAGGCTATTCAGTAATCTGATGTGGTTTTGGTGCAGCCGTCTTTGTAGCGACCAGGGATAATTGTTATGGGCTCCCACCCCCAGTCACTCTTAGGTACCGATCTGACTACCTCATGGGACAGAATATGGGCAGAAATTCATGTCCATATTTGCACTGCTCAGAAAACAAGAAAATAAGCTACTGGACACCCTTTTCCTGTAAGGGACACCAAACACTTATTTAGAAACTTGGAATGTCACTTACCTAAGTAAAAGCATGACTGAGTGTCACACAATAAGTACCAGCAAGTTCTAGAAATTTCACATTGTATAGCTCATTAAATATTAACAATCACCTTTGTTTTCCTATTTGAGATACGTGGGTGCCAACAGAATGACCTTTCATGTACAAAGTTCTTACAATAATCGAGTCCAAGAGAATTTTATGATTTTATCATTTTTAATTTTTATTTGCATTCAAAATCCCATTAAATAAAGTGGATACATATCTGTTCTGTAATACTTAGTTGAAGATGCACTGTAAGCCTATTTGAGTATCTGGTATCAAACGAAGCATGACTCATAATCTAATTCTGATTTACCAAAAAAAAAAAAACTAAAATAATATAAAGAGTAAATTAAAACATGATTAATAAGAAATGGGGAGATAGAGCTTTTGCAAATGAGAAGGGGATCTAAAGGTGGAAGGAAGAGAAAGGTAGGGGAGGGAAAATGAAAATAAAAAGAATGAAGATGTCCTATGTGCATGTACTAATTCCCCAATTTAATCATTGCGTACTGAGAACATGTACTAATAAAAATTTAAAAATTACAAAAAAAGATGCATAAATATTTGAAATGGGTAAAAAGAACTCAAAATCAATCAAGGAAAATACCAGATTTTTCATAAAGAAACCTGAGGAAAATACTATCTTTAGAAAAACCATATTGTTTCTTCTTAAAAGCAAAAGAGACAATACTACCCCCCCAAAATGATCACTTCTTTGGGAATAAATTAAACAATCACCTCTTGATCTTAGTAACATGTGAAAGAAATAGTCCTCTAGCTAAACAAAGTTTATTAGATAAATTGCATATTTTTATGCATTGTTTTACACTTTCCCCCTAAGATATATGTTGTGTTTTTTTTTAATTTTCTTGTTGCGCATCCTAATATGGGGTAGGCAACCAGGACACAAAAGATTAGTCTGCATTTCAGTCCAAAAATATCTCTCTTTCAGCAATAGATCCTTCCATTGTAATAAATACATCATGTAGGCAATTACCCAGCAGCGTGCATGTACTTATAGAAAAAGTCCCCAGAATCCTCGCTTGCTGCCTAACTGCAGTGAGTCAGTCTATAAAAGAGATAAATAGAGTCAATAATTATTGCAGAGTTTGATAATTTGTCAACCCCGCCTGGAAAAAACTAGCTTTGGTCTAATGAAACCTCATATTGCATCTATTGTCCTTTGCCTCAAAGGCCATCGAAAACCAGTCACGCTGATGGGCATCTTGTTTGCACTTAACTCCCACACTGTAATAAAACCTCTTTCCTGGGAGAAGCTCAGCACTGGATATTGGATGTATAAATATACCGTGCTCCAGGAGATTCGCACTTTGGATAATTCTGTTCTACTCCATTCTGGACAGTTAAAATGACAGGAGTTTATTACAGAATCAGGTGTTACATAACAAGGCCTGTTTAAGACAGGGCACTTATTACTTGCCTTACAAAATGCCCTACAGATGTGCTTGGGGGCCTCCTAGTGCGAAAAGGAGCTCCCCCACCATGGTGAAAACCACACAGTTTGATTCCCATAAAGCACCATTCTTGTGCAGAATAATGGCAGCTACTAATTTATGGGTTTTTTTTTTGGTGCTGGGGATCGAACTCTGAGTCTTGTGCTTGCAAGGCAAGCACTCTAACCACTGAGCTAAATCCCCAGCCCTGCAGCTACTAATTTATAAATTCATCTTATTTATTGTCTCAGGCAGATTAATTAGATTCTGCTGTCAGTTGGGGGGGGCTTGAGTTCGAATCTCACTATGTAGTTCAGGCTGGCCTTGAACACACTAATAGCCCTGGTTGACCTCAAGCTCCCAATAATCTTCCTGCCTCAGCCTCCCAAGGGCTGGAATTAAAGGTGTGAGTCACCACCCTGACTGATTCTGCTATTGTTGATGTTAGTTTCTTTTCAATCCTGGTAGTATTTTACTTTATATACTTAAAATATCCTTTAATTGACACGTAGTAATTGTACGTCTTTTGGGGATGTTGTGTTATAACCGAAAACATGTCTACAGTGTGTAATGATAGAATAATAGACATTAGCATTGCTAGTTCCTTAAACATGCATCATTTCTTACTGCTGGAGACCCTGGAACTTCTTTTTGTTCTTCATAAAATAAATGCTCTAAGCCCAGTAGGTGACTATAGCCGATAATATTTTAAGGTCAGTATTTGAAGCCAACGATTCTGGTTTGTATTTGAAAAATTGCATTTCCACCCCAGATTTTACAGGAATCGATGTCAACGTCACTAGCCCTCGCTCCTTCCTGGAACAATGCTGTTTAGCATTTTTTGGTCCCAGACGCATATTTCTTAAATCATTCACAATATCAAAGTCATTCTGTGCTCCTAGGACTCCTGTTCTGGGAACCGTGTCAGAGGTTAGTGAGGTCTTACTCACTCGCAATTGCTAAATGATTTCATTTGAAGGCAAATTGCAGTACTCTCGATAAAAGTATGAATTGAGACTCAAAGAGGCTTCATATAGACATTAAAAAAAACCACCACTATTTCCCAGGGAAGCGAGGCTAGAATAAAAGCGATACCACCCTGTCAACGGATATTCAAGCAATTTGTCCATAAAGGCAAATCTCTCTCATTTCTGCTCTGTGAGCTACTTTAGAAATACTTTCAGCTTGAGAGTCAAATGAACTGACTTCTATGGACTCCCAAATTCAAATTTTGCTGCATCCAAATACCCTCCTCTTTTACAAAGCTCAAATCAAATTCCATTTCCTTGATAATAAAACCTTCGATTTGCCCATTTGGGTGTAATAATTTTTCTTCTTTTCTAAAATCCAATACAATGCAATTTCTGTTAAAGTGACAGTTTTAGAGTTTACATTGTATCATTTATGTATGTGTTTGATTTCAACACGGGTTATATGCTTTATTCCAAAAGCTTCCAGGACTGGATCCTGCATGCAGGATGTGCAAAGAAAAATGTGTGCTTCGTGAATTAATCATTTGCATCAGTGGATCCTCAAATATAGATTTGGATCAGCTGGTAATTATCACTGAGTTTCTCAAATATTATCAGACTACATAAATAATTGAAAATGTCTACAACACAGAGTTTCTTCTGTCGTTACACAATGTCTCTGCCCTCCGTGATGAAATTGGACAGTTTAGATCAACCCAGAGTGAAACTCTAATATGAATGAATTTATGAGTTGTATTTCTTATTTCACCTCTGCCCTCAAATTTAACTGCACCAATAAGGTCTTTGCTTGAATCAGCATATAGGCGCATTAACTCATGTACAAGACTGGCACTCTGATAGATTTTGCTAAATTCTCATGAGATACAGGCTGCTTCCGTGTAGACGGCAAAATGAGCAGAAGTCTTGATTTAAGACAAGTAATTATCCTTAAAATGAAAAATATAAGCAAACAGTTAATGAACTTGCTAGTTGTTTTTTTTTTCTCCATTTGGAACTTCACGTGGTCTTTAGCTTTTAAAGATACGGTAATTAAGGGGAAACAATGGACAACTAAGTTCCAGAATTTGTTTTGGTCTTTTTCTTTTTTATAAGTCAACCAGTCATAGGAAGATGGAGAGGGTGAACAGGAGAAGGGGAGAGGGAGAGGGAGATGGGGTGGGGAGGAGGAAGAAAAAGAGACAGAGGAAGACAGGAGGGAGGATGTTGGGAGGAGGGAAAGGGAAGGAAGGAAGGAGGCAGGAATGGAAGTAGGGAAGAAAGGAAGAAGGAAAAGAAGGAAGGACGAGGAGGAGGAAGGGAAAGAGAAAAATGCACATCATTTTATTTAATGAAGAAAGATATTTGGATTTTTTAATTAGGTAGCTATTATATGTTCAATTATTCACTAAATGTATATGGAAATCCGGGCAAACAGGATGATGATAATTACCAGTCCTTATTTTTGAAGGGACTCCAAGCCAGCGGGGTGCAGAGAAATGTAATCTAGCTGACTGTGAATTACTGGGGAGAGTGTCTGAGGAAAGAGTACGATGAGCATTGATACCAGAATCTCTCCCAGGGTACACAGGGAGGGGGGCCACAGTCCTAGCGGCAGGAGAGGGATAATCAAGGTTTTGCTGAAGGAAGAAGGTGAGGTGAGGTATAGGGTCAGGGATTAAATACAGCTGTCCCCGAAGCAGCACAGACAAATGCTGAGAGCGTAGCTTACTAATAATCATAGACCATCTTGGCTGGATGCATTGCATTCGGGGGAAAGAGATGGTTGAGGCAAAATGGGGCATGATGGCCCAGTAAGACAGAGATATGATGGTTGGGGAGACAGCAACAAACACAGCTATGGGCATCAGGCTAGTGGTGAAAAATGACATAGAAATACGTCCATTCCGAGGTGGAATCTCAAAGCTCACGTCATCTGTGTGTAAGATCTTTCCAAACTGCCCACACACTGCTCTTCTTTTGAGGTTCAAAGAGTTCCTGAAGAGATAGCCCCATGAAGTCATAGCAAGTGAGCACTCTGGCTCCTGATCTTCATGCTGAGAGAGAGTAAACATTCCCAGTGTGTTCTGTAGGATGGAATAACCCAAGGTCATTTGCGAAAGCCAGCCTTCCTCAGCTGACACAAAATTCAGGATTTCCCAGAGCTCATTCTTGACCTATGAAGATCAGGAGAAACAAGACAGAAAGGCTAACAATTAGGTAGGGCTTATTATGTTTCAGGGTTTGTAATAATTAAGTAAGGAGACCAGGACCAGAAATATTTTAGTGGCAAACTACTTCTTATATCTCAAGGACTTTATATGTAAAGATTCCTGTTATGTCCACTGAAGATTATGTACCTATTTAGTCATAACTTAATGTTACCATCTTGAGAAGAATCCAGGAAAATTATGTGACTACCAGAATCAGCACTCTACAGGGGTAGATATGTTGGAGAATTGACTTCTGCTGATTTAAGTGTCATGGTTTGGGTGAAATGGATGTTACTTGCTTTTTACATTAGTCAGTATTTCATTATTATAATAATGAAATTCGGGAGAATAAGAACTTAAAGGAAGAAAGGTCTGTTTGGCTCATGGTTTTAGAGGGTTCAGTCCATGGTTGGCTGGGCCCATTGCTTCAGGTAAGGCAGAAACAACATTGCAGAAGGGTGTGGTGGAGGAAGTGTGCCCATGACATCCAGGAAGGACTGAGAGATAGATAGGAAGGGGATGAGAATAAAATATACCCTTCCATATTATGTCTCTACTTCCTCCAACAAAATCCAACTCCTAACAGTATGTTAAACTATGAACTCAACAACGGGTCAATCTGTTGATGAGGACAACACCTTCATGGTCTAACCACCTTCTGAAAAGTCCTTCCACAGAAAGCCAAGCCTTCAAAACAACGAGTCCTTTGGGGGACATTTTGGCTCCCGATCATAACACTTTCTCCCACAGATCATTAAAGAAAACAGTCTTCCATGATCATTCCCATAACAAAGGCAGCAGACTGGTGAAAGAATCCAATTGTTCGTGAGTATCATTTCTCTGGTCACACTGCTTAATGTGCTGTGGGTATTTATTCAGGCCAAAGCTCGTGAGATGCTAGAGATCATTTCTCTTAGTTCATAGTCAAAGACATGAAGACTCCCCCAAAACTGAAGCACTTTCCCAAGATAGTATAATAATTAGAACGTAGTGTGACAGCTGGAATATCTACCCAAGGTAGTGTGATAAAGAGAAGGCGGATGAGTGAGCAAACACGGTTGTCAAGAAATTTGGTTTTGGGCTGTGGATTTAGCTCGGTGGTTAGAGTGCTTGCCTTGCAAGCACAAGTCCCTGAGTTTGATTCTCAGCACCAAAAAAAAAAAAAAAGAAAAAAAGAAAAAAAAATTTGTTTTTCCACAGAGGGCAAGGAGAGTCGTGCAAATGTTTCAAGTGAAGAATTAGCATTATGGTTTGCTTGATTTCATGTTATCCTTTGGGTATGGTTAAAAGACTGGATTTAAGCAAGAGGTTGGCTTCAGGTCAATTATAAACCTGTATTTTAAATCAAGGAAAATGCACATTGAGAAATTGCATAAAGTGTGGTACAGGAGTCACCACTAATTTGCCTTTTCTAGAAAATCATCTCTCATTTTGCATCTGCACATTAGAATGATTAGATTATGCTCATATCCTTGGCACAGGAGGATACAAAGTCCTGCTCTACTTACTCCATCCCTGTGTACCAAAAACTGCCCAGAATGTCCCCTTCTAGATCCATCTTTACTCTTTCCTGGTGGCTTTCTTTCCTTGGAGGCTGATTGGGGGGTGTTTTGTCTTTCTGCCTCTTCCAGTTAAATATGCCAATTCAGAGCCCTGCAGGGGGAAAATGTGCTTATCATCCTCTCTGTCGGACTTAATCATGTCTCCCATTCTGATGCTTAATCTCTGACCCCCAGGACCTCAGAATGTGGCTGCAATTGGAGATAGAATATTTGAAGTGGTTATTAAGGTAAACTGAGGTCACAAAGCCGGTCCTAATCCACTAGGCTCGGTGCCGTTGTAGGAATAGTAGATGAGGTTGCAGACATAAACAGGAACAACCATGTGAGGTTACAGGGAGAGGGCTCAGGAGAAGTGCTGCTCGCACCTGGAGCTCAGGAGTTCAGCCCCTAGAATTTGGAAATGAAGAATGCCTGCTGCTTGGGGGGCCCAGACTGTAGGACTTGCTCTTCAGGAACCCCTTAAATCTAGCACACTCCTTACAAGGGTCCTGCTTCTTCACCCAGAATATTCTTATCCCTTCATACGTTATACAAAGGAGGGGTGTTCCTCCGCACCCCCACATGTGTTTTAATTACCTCTTTACTGACTCACCCTCCTCTGATTATCTATATTGGATTGTTGTTCTCTCTGTTGCAACCCTAACAGATAAGCAGGAAGCAAAGCATTTAGTTTTGCGGACTCTACTGGGCTCAGAACTATAAGTATCTCAGTCACTCTGAATTGTCGGGTGGATGCAGATGAAGTGTTTATTAAGAGAACTGATTTGATCCTAAATGTGAAAGTTCTCTCCTGGGCTTGTTTCTGTGTTCTGACATTTTATTTTTATTTTTTTTTATTTTAAACCAAGAACATGTATTGGTACAAAGGAAGCCAGTATCTATACAATCCCACATCCTAAATGCCACAGCTTCTGGGGGTGCTTGGCTTGAGTCTCAAGTGGTTTCAGGTAACAGATTTAAATAGTAACAAACTTCACTCCCCTTACCTGAAAGGAATTGTGAATTCCCACACCAAGCTGGAAGAACTTGCTTTCCAATACAAGCTGATGTTTTAGTGTGTGTCACAAAGCTTCGTCTTTCATAGATGGTGGCCATTTTCCCACAAGAGATTTATTTTTCATCCAATTCAACCAAGCATCAATTATGACCACACTTCTAAAACTGCTCTTCAAAGAACATCCAGGCCACTTAGTACCTCTGTTAATGCTCATTCCTCTGACTATATTGTTATCAGTTTTATTCTGAGATGGAGTCTCACTGTGGTGCCCCGTCTGGTGTCAAACTTTTGTGCTCAAATCATCTTCCTGTTTCAGCCACCCTCGTAGCTGTATCATCGTCACATATCTTACTCAACCTACTCACAATCTTGGTTCTTGACATTTTCAGTTTTTGTCATCAAATTTCATAGTCTTAAATATAGCAGCACCTCCTCAATATGTCCTGGCATCTGTTGTGAAATGACAAATTCGCGTGTAAAAATTAATATGACTTAATTAAAACTTATGCTTCTGCCACAACCAAGCTAGATACTTTCTCAGTCTTTTCCGCTTGGTGAACAGCACATTCATCTACTCGGGGAGAGCAAAGAAAGAGTCCAGAAGCCATGCACTCTCCGTAACAGCAGTAATTCCCCAAATTATACTGAGTATAATGATGTTCGATTCCATGACAGACCACGTGTACCATGATGGTCCCTTAGATTACATCACCTACTATTGTCACAGCCTTCTCTGTTTGTGCAGGAACATTTATGATGTCCGCACAACGCAATCACCTGATGTGTTGGTTGACTGTCTTGTTGCCGGGGCAAAATATGACACACATGAAAATTAAAGAAGGGGTGTCATTCCAAGGCTGGTTGGCTCCAGGCAGCAACACCATGGAAGACGG
Organism: Hystrix brachyura; assembly: GCA_016801275.1. Taxonomy (NCBI): domain Eukaryota; kingdom Metazoa; phylum Chordata; class Mammalia; order Rodentia; family Hystricidae; genus Hystrix; species Hystrix brachyura. The sequence goes on along the minus strand of QZML01001134.1, from coordinate 443,858 downwards.
ACATGTTGGAAGAAAGTGGCTTAACTTATGGGATCCGGGAAGCAGACCACAGAGGATGAGCTGGAGAGAAAGGAGCCAGCAGACCAACAGAGTCCACAAATTCACATCCCTGTGATCCACCCAGACACACTCAGAAGTGTGTGTCACTAATCTCCTAGATGTCTCTCAAGCCAACCAAGTTGACAGTGGACACAAACCAACACACCTAATTGTATATTTTTCAGAACTAATCCTCATTGTTAAGTGATACTTGTTTGCAGTTGAGAAGATGTTATTCTTTGGAACATTGCCGTACCCCACTAACTAGAATAATACATAGAATTTAGGAAATAATTGAAATAATTATGAGGAAACATGAATAATTATCTGCTTTATATTGCCCTACATTTAATAGTCTACATGAACACACGTGTGTTCTTGATTCATGTATCTAAATTAACGTGTCAAACAAGATGAGAATCTGATAAATCAATGGAATGTCTAATGGAGTACAACTCACATATAACATGGATATAGGGCAGGGACTGTTTGACTCTTCAGTGGTGGTTAGTCTCCTCAACTAATATGAGAAAATAAATTATTCTTACGTTGAACCACAAAGCATCGTGGTGCTACTTTTATTAATAAGTCATTCAATCCAAGCTGCAATAATCCCCCTTTGATAAATTCTATTCCAAGATCGCCTTCTGAAAAATAGTGCAAAGTAGCTTGCTAAAGTAAAACTTCTTACCAGTGGGGTGCCCCTGGAGCCTACATAATCAAATCGATACTACATAGCTTCAGAACTCAGAGAGTCAAGTGCTGAAAGCCTAAAACACACATGACAATTTCTCCCTGGATATGTGGTTATTGGGGTCATGTATTTGCTTACACTGTCAGAGAAATCCCTTCTTGATGGAAATTCAATTACTTGCACTTAAACAAAAAATGAACATTTCATCCGATGAGTTTTTAAATCACTTTCTATGGCTCCCATTTCTGCACGCTGGAAGTTGAGCCGGCCCTGTGTGGTAGCCTGATTTACAGAGAGGGGTTGGTGGCCATGTCCAGTCTCACACACACGTCAGCTTGGAGGTGGTTCAATAACTAATTTAACCTCAAATCTAATTCTTTTAATGATGTATCAATCACAGCCCCTTAAAATGCCCGTGTCAAATGAAAATATACAGCTTTGGCTTGAATTTAATTAATTTATACAGCATTCATTTTACCTTAATGAACACCCAGGTAGGTGGACGGAATATTTATGACTACATAAGAATTATTGGTCCAATTTTCTCTATCAGTGAAAAATAAAAAGTGACTTTAAAAATTGCTAAAGACGTGTAATGTTCTTTTCCTATGAGATGAGTAGCAAACATAAGATGAAATCAAGGAAAACAAATAATGAATAAATAGTCCCAATTTCCTATGTTAATAATTTCTCGGATAATTTAAGTATTTTGCTAAAGTTAATCTTTAAGAAAAGCCTATGAATTCTTTGCACACTCTATATTTTTGAGAAACAATGAATATTTAAGAAGGTAGAAATGTTACTTACCTTGATTTGATCATTACACTACCTGTGTCTATCAAATTACCACACTACACTCCACAGATATCCACGTTAAATTAATTTTGAATAAAAAGTCTATATATTCTTTACATGAAGACTATATACTTTATCTAAAGAACTGTCTATGAAAAAGACTCCAGTAGTTGGAAACAAACAAACAAAAAATAGTTTCTAATTTGTTCGGCTTGATTCTGAAATAATCACCTTCATCCTTCCATGTTGGTATAATGTCATCGCTATAGTTTGGACCTGGAGTATCACAAAGGCCCATGTGGTAAAAAGCCAGTCCTCAGCTTGGTGCTACTGGAAGTTGGGGGAACATTTAAGTGGTAGGACCATCTTGGAGGAAGTAAGGTCCCTGGGGGAAGTAGATAATGGGACTCTGGTTTCTTCTGTCTTTATTTCCCGTCTGGTGTGAGGTAAGCAGGTTCTCAACACACTTATACCCTCCCTACACAAAGAGCAATGGAGTCACATACACATGGAGTTGAACTCATGGAAACTGAGGCAAAATAAATCTTTCTCTTTTGAAGTTAGTTACCTCAGTTTTTATCGTAATGAAAAGCTGACTAACATGGTGTGATGGTTAATTTTGATGTGTGAGTTTCACTCAAAGATAAGCAAAGTGTTCTCCTGGCTGTCTCTGTGTGAGTCATGGAGGCATGCATGGTTTTGCATACTCTAAATGATCCCTCACCTGCTTGGCACTGTTTCACTGCTTCTGGGCCACAATGAACTAAGAAGCTCTGCCCCACCATGTCCATCTGCTATGATGTTCCTGCCTTGGAGCCAGCCAACCATGGACTGAATCTCCTGAAACGTGAGCTAAATTTTACATCTCCAGAGATGGGCATTGACTATGGTCATGGGAAACCACTGAACCTCGAAGAGTGGGCTAGGAGGAATGCCTGGGCTTTGTCTCCAGGTTTTTGAACGATTGAGTCGTTCTGGGCAAAAATCCAAAGTTTATAAACCCCGGGTTTTGTCTTTATTTAATTAAACCTTGAAACAAAATAACTTCAAAGGTTAGAATTCAACTCCCATGAGCCAGATGGCCTCAAAAATGGTTTATTTGAATTTTTGATCCCTGCTTCTGCTTTTGTTGTTCTGATTGCTTTCTGGAGAGAGATATTAGTGCTCCTTATAAACAAAAGTCAGCTGAAAATGACCTGCTTCTCTTTTTATGTAATAAAGACAGACATTGTCAAAATGATGGCACTGATCCCACAGAGAGACACAGAATAATATGTAAGCCAGAATGGAATAAAGTACAAGACATTTGCTCACTAGGGTAAATATGTCGTAATTTGGGGATTTTTAAAAAGCCCTCTTGGATGAACATATGGCATTCAGAATTCAGGAACTAAGAGAATTTAGAAATGTATTTACCCGTGCAGTGTTATTTATATCCATTTATTGATAGGAAGTAAAGGAGGAAATGAAATAGTTTCACATTTTAGATTAAGTTCCCAAGTTGCGGGGAGAAAGAGAGAGGGAGAGATGAACTGTGTTCGTATCGCTCTAAATGAAGCAAGAGTACGCCTGGGAGCTGGGAGTGTGAATAAGATCCTCACAATATTGATTAATGATTCAGACATAGATACCCAAACATGGACGCTATGGAAGGAAGCGGTTTCCATTTATTTGTGGCCTCCTTTTCTTCACAGATTCATTTTGTGGGTTTTTTAGAGTCAAGACATTTTCAGCTAAGTAATGAATTCTCATAATACAAAATAGTATAAAGAAGAATCCCCAAAGTCACCTCGTTAACATAACCAACATATAGTATCTCTTCAGCTTTACGCAAGAAAATACGGATAGATAAAAATCAAGTGCACAGAATATATTTTTTAAATAAGTTTATGTCACATATACTTAAATGCTGAAGCTCTATGACTTTAGCAAAAGAATATAAAAACTGAGTAATAATGAAATTACTGCAATGTAGAAATATGTTTGTTCTCTGAACTCTTCCAATGGAAAGAAATGTTAGCAACATTATGCTTTTGTTAAAGGTGTGTTTTAGCTTTAGCGGTAAAAATTGACTTTTTGCCATGAAAAATTAAGGACTTTGATATCTTTCTGGAACCTTCCGTCACCTGAGTTTTCCAGTTTCATTAGTTATATTGTCATTTTGAAAAGGCTAAGTTCTGTGACCATTGAGTTCCATCTGTTTCCCAAAATCCCCTTCCACAATTTTATTTTAGAAGTGTATTGTAGTGTGTTCAGGGCAAACTAGTACTCATTTGATAAGCTACTTTTGGTCTCAGAATAATTTTCCCACAGTTTTAGAGAACAGGTCTCACCCTCGCGGAGGCTTTCTTTAAGGAAGAATTCAGACTCTGGACAGAAATCTTTATAGTTCAAAGACAGTTTTGAAGAATACATCCTTTTAATCTTTGCAGCCACCTCTCTGATACCTTCTTACATGGAACATCTAAAACCAGACTCCTTTCTCTCCATGATATATCAAACTCGTTTTTCTTCCTGAATAACCTCATGATTCTCTTTGTAACCTCTGGCAACATGTTTAATGTTTGTATCACTGAGAGATTCATTATGTCACAACTTTTCTTAGAACCGAGTTTTGACAACTAAAAACAAATCTTCTTGTTTAATTTCCAGAAATTTCTCTTCTATCATATCTTTGGATTTTCCTTCTATTTTCCTGTTTCAAAATGCCACCTACATGACCGCTGTATCTTTTGTCTTTCATCACCCTCAGCTTCCTGGTGTTAAACATTTTTATTCTACTTCATTTCACTTCAAATAATCTTCTAAAATTTATCCACTGCGCTTCTGGCATTATTTCAGTCTCTTAAGTTTAATTTTATGGTGATTGAGTTTCACCATCTACCTTTTTATACCTTATTTTCCCATTTTATAGAAATTCTGTCAATTTTAATTTATGTCAAATAATATATGACTTCTACTGTTTTGTATTCTCTCTTTTGGAAGACATTTATTTATTCTAACTCATTTGGAAAGAGAAATGCATTGAAAATTTGTTATAGATTATGAAGAATTAGTTCCCAGAAGACATTGTTTTATTACGTAAAATTAGTTATTTTTTCTTCTTGATTATTGTAATTGTGTTCCTCTTGAATATTGTGCCAATCTCCTTCCTCTTATTAAAACAGACATTTTAGACAATCAACTCATAAAGGGAAGTTTGTTTTGGGTGATGGCATTGGAGGATCCAGTCTGCTGCTACTTGGGTACATTTGCTTTGAACTTGTTGAGAGGTAGCACACCATGATCCAATCATGTAGTGGAACAAAATCACTATCCTTGTGGTTGGGGGAAGGGAGAGAGAGGGAGAGAGAGATGGAGAGAGAGAAAGAGAGAGGGAGAGAGAGAGATTATTGTCCCCCAGTCTCCAAACACACATGCCCAACCACCTAAACACCTTCCAGGTCCACCATTGCCTAATAGTACTCCCCTGGAGATCAAACCTGTAATGCAGGGAACTTTCTGGGGATACTTCAGACCCAAACTATGGTAGATTTATTTCTCTTTCCACCACATCTGACTTGTTTTCATTGTAGTTTTTATGCCACATGTTCCTTCTCACTCCCTTTTTGACTTTTCCTTACCTTAGGATAAATAGTTGACATTGTACAAAGATTGATATGGAAGGATTCCACTCTGTAACTTTGATTTAGTTTCTTATTTTAAGCCTTTCTTGTCAAATCAGTTATGCTTTGCCCTGTGAGCCTGTCTGCTCTGATTCAAAAGGTCAGTAAATTGGTACAGATGGCAGCAAAACTTCTTGTCCTAGCATTGCTCAGAAAGTATAATGAAAATCTTGAGTTGACTATTCAACTTTATTTAATTTGCTTTACTTTGGGAAGCTCAGTAGAGTTAAGGATCTAAGTCTTAGGAAAATAACAGAAGCAAAACATTTCAAGTGCTCTTCTTATTTTTTTTTCCTTATCAAACTGTTTTTATCTCAGGTGACCCCTAAATGTCTCTCTGTTAGGTAAAGTAGAGGAAGATTCATAGGCAACTTTCAACATTCAAAATGAGATTTTTGGAGGAAGCACTGTGGTCTTGATGGACAGACTTTGTGAAGAGAAAGGAGTCGCATATGTTCATTTGCACGTTGGTTTACTTACTGGACGTGCCTTTCACATCTTCTTTTTGAGAGAGTAGTTGCTATGGACAAGGACCTGTCTGTGTCTCCCTCTTAGGGAGACTTCACAGTTAGCCAGGAAGCAACTTTTTTGGGTGGTCTGGAGAAATCGTTTCTTCTAGTACACTGAAGACGAAAATTTCTTCCATTTATGGTTTTGAGAAGGAGATGGGTGTAAAACAGTTTATTGTATTTAGCAGAAATACCATGGCGCCTCGGTTTTTTAACTTAATTCCTTCTGCAACTCTGGGCAAGATGGCCTTGATCATGTTCATCACCTGATGCAGAGTTTGCAAACGGAAGCAAAATGTAGCCAGATGCCTTTCTTTTTGCACCGAATTGTGTACAAACAGAAGTGTTTGTGAGCCAAGGTCTTACTGCACGTTGTTGGATATTTTAAATTTAAGTTATAATTATCTTTTTGTATCTGCAGGAAACCAGTTCCCATAGCCCTGTGGGTAGTAAATGTATGAAGGCCCAAGTACTTTGCATAAAATAATAGGTATTTACATATTATCTGCATACACCTTGCCATAAACTTTTAATTATCTCTAGAGAATTATAATACTTAGTACACTATAAATGCTATATAAATTGTTATATTATGTTTTTTAGAGAATAATAACAAGGAAATCTAAGCACATGGTGAGGAAAAATATAGCCATTATAGGTCTAGCTGCGTAGTACAAATCTGAAGTTGGTCAAATTCACAGATGTGGAATCCAAGGATATGTAAAACTGAGTATATACATTTTAGAAGAAATCCTGTGAAAGCTTGACTTTTCACACCTCAGACATTTATACAGGAAATATTCTCAAGTGCCAAGTAGGAATCTGTGATGGTGCTAAATCCCGAATAATACTGATGAATAAAACAGTACAACCATTGCCTAAGTTAGAGTGTCGATTGTGGGATATCTTCACCACAGATTTCAATAATCCTATATTTCTAGCTGAATTAGCTCTATAAGACAAATTGCCAAGTTGAACACACAATATCTTCCTTCATTTGAGAAAGGGAATCCTCCTTGAAGGTGATAACAAATCTATATTTGAGGAGTTAGCACCAATAGTTAGCGTCCTATTGCCATATAGTGTATAAAAAGAGAACATTAATTTTGGATCATTAATGGAGGTTCCGGTCCTTGACCAAGCAGATTAATTGCTACAGGAATATTGTAAGGATATTGGATGGCAAAGGCAGGCTGTGAATGGTGAAGGGTGCTACTCATCTCTTGAGTCAGGGAGCTGAAGGGAGACAAAAGGACTTGACATCCCACAACACCTTATGTGGGCATGTCCCCAGTGACCTAAAATACTCTTATAAAGCACCAACATTCGAGGTCTAAATCATGTTGAAATCGTCATATAGTTGGTTCTACTAAATGCCAGTCTTCAATGATACTTTTCATCTTTGTCATGAACGATAATATCGTATGTTGGCATTAAGCGTGCTCGCAGTGGGCACCCCGCTTAATCAGCGTTGGCGGGCGTTTTCTCATTTTGTTGAAGTGTTGTTGTGAAATTGGGGACAAGGAGAACGTCACCTTACAGGTACTAATTTAATGTCTTAACAACTGATGTGATTAGTCAAGAATAAATAATTAAGATTGATTTGAGTTACTTAATAGTCATGTAAGCATCCATGTTTTCTCTTAGAAAATTAAGCAATTAGGATGACTATTGATCATTATGGATGGCAGAATGAAGGCATATTTCCAGGGGGAAGAGTTCTAAATATTTTAGCCATGCATCTAATGATTTAAACTGAAATTTTGTCTACTGATAAATAATGCTTAAATGATACAGAAATAAACACATTGCTTTTGTTTGACAAACTGGATAAATGTTGAATTGTATTATTAAACTGCATAAAAATCATTTCAACAGAAGAAAATGGCCATTTACTCTCTAAATTCTTCAGGCATACCTAAAAATGCTGATGAAATAAAACAGCATGGGGTTATTAGGACTGAGTTACACTTGGATCTTGCATAGAATCAGGAAAAGGAAATAGTACAATCAAAAAACAATCACAACAACACTATTTGGAATACATCCCAAGGATATAACCAGATTTAGAGAAAGATTTATGGATGTGGATGTTTATTTCAATTTTATTATTGATAGTGAAAATCAGAAACAAGTCTAAATGTCAACATTATAAAACTAGTTGAATAAATTTCGGGTAATAGTCACCCGTTACAATTCAGATTAAAATGTATTATATAATGGAAATTTTATAAATATATCTTTATTAACACAGAATACAAAGTTGTGTATATGTTAGGACTTTCATTTTTAAAACATTTTCATAAAAGTTATCACATACCATACACAAAATGCTCATTGCACAAATAGCATGTGATGTATGATGGATTAGTTGACTGGGTTTTCCATATTAAGACAGTGCAAAAGGGGTAGGCACACATTACAAACCATTCTTTGGATGTGAATCTTTTCCAGGTCTCCTAGAATGGACCTGAGAGTCTCTCTCACACTGCTAGCCAAAGACAAGTGGATCCGCATTTCTCAATCAGCCACATAATCACCACGGTGACACTCTTTATTCTAAACTCGGCATCCTGTTGGGTTATTTTGTCCAACTGTAGAAGAATGTGTTTGTACTGGTTACCTTTCTAGAGTCAGTGGTTTGCAAGAGAGCAGATTTAATATAGGACATTTATAAGTTATAACATTCAGCCATAAGCCAAATGCAGGAAGTGCCGAATGTCTGTCTATGCACTGGAGACCTGAAAGATTCAGTCAAGGTCTGGGAGCCCACAGCAATGTCCCATGTACGTCTGTGTCTGCACTAAAAGGCTGACTGCACTAAAAGGCTGAAGAAATCTTTACTGGAATCAGGATACGATGCTCACAGCAGAGATGAAGACCAGAGCTCCCCTGAAGCAACAGCAGCCGTCCTCAATGACACCAAGGCCCCAGGCTCCTTCCTTGACAAGAACAGCTGAGTCCCCTTCAGGAGAACCAGCCGCAGCAGAGCTTCTCCTAGGAAACAGCCAGACGCTATCTTCTGCTCCCGTTCTCCTTTATGTTGTGGGGGCAACAATCTTTAGGTGGATCCTCTACACCTGGAACCACATCAACTCAGTCCAGCTGGGTTTTCCTGCTCAAGTTGACCGCAATAATAAGTCCACCAAGTGTTTCAAGAATGTTTGAATTTAGGCTAAGATGAGCTATGATGTTTGCTTAGTAAGGTGTGTTTTTGAATTAAGGAATTTTCAACTGATGATGTGTGGGTTTATCAGGTCACATCTCCATTGTGACTGGAGAAACATCTGTATAAGTAATTTAAACATACACTAAACATGCCAACAGCTTTCCTCTCTGGGATGCAGAAATACCAATGGATCCAAATTATTCCTATAACTGCTGTAGCCACATTCCTGAAATGTTTGCAGTATATTTGCATTCTTTTTTTTCCCAATGAAAAACAAAAAGCAGTTTATGTTATAGAATAAATGCAATGCTATTTCCTCACATCTGAGAAAGCAGACTCTTGAGCAAGTCTGAGCTCCGACACGGGGCCAGAATTTCCACTGGTACACGAGTCCCTTCCTCTTTCGCTTACCTGACTAAGGGAGAACAAAAAGAAAACAGGAAAACAATATGTATGATGTAGAGAAAATTATAGTGAATTAGAAAAAGAATAGCACTGAAGATTAAGAGTAGAATAAAGCATGTGGATTTGCTGTATCGGAGGAGGAATACAGGAAGCCGGATCACTTAGGAAGACTCTACAAAAACAGGTCCTTTGAATAAACACCCAAAGGGAAATTATGAAAAGTGGAGAAACATAAGAAGATGGTCAGGATGTAGGAGTGCAACTACTGTCCACAAAAAGTATGAAGAACGGGAAAGATAATGTGGTAGTTAATCTTGATTGACAGTTTGACTGGATTAAAAGCTGCCTAGTAGATTAGTGACGTGTTCTTGTGAGGGGGTCTCCAGGATGTTTCCAGAGGTGACTGGCAGGTAGGCCAGCAAACCGTAGGAGAAGTCCCGCCCTGATTGGGGTAGCACCATTCAATAGGCCTGCAACCCAGATGAAACAAAAAGAGGAAGAAGAGGTTGGCCAGGGCTTCAAATCTCAACTCTGCTGAAGTGGGTGTTCTTTTGCTGATGCTAGTAACTATAAAAATTAAACTCCAGCTCCCTCAACTTTTTAATATGGACTCACATCAATGACTCTAAGGAGTTTCTAAGCGTTTAGCCCTAGTCTGCCCCAGATCCTCGATCCCTCTTGATCTGTGGCTTCCAGCTTTTTGGACTGAGCAGCTATTGCATCTTTGGACTCTCCAGAGTACAGACAGATATTGCAAATCCTCCTGCCTCTGATCTAGTCCAATAAAACTCTTTCCTAATTGGAGGCAGACTTCAGGGAGAAGGGGAAAGGATCTGGAGTTGGGGAGACGGGAGGGAGGGTAGAGGAAGGGAAAGTAAAAGTGTTAAAATGTGTGGTGTGTATGCACCAGTTCTCCATGATGAATGTGTTTAATAGTATGGCAAAGATATACTGACAAAAATGTTTTAAAGACTGTTAGAAGCCTAGAATTACTTTCTCAAAGATGTTTTTATTGACTTTGGAGAGGTCTTTGAATTTGTTAATATATAATGGTTCTAAACTGTAGAGCATATATCACTTTGGTATAATGTTTTTAATTCTTCTGGGAAGATACTGAGCAGAGGAATAGCTGGATCAAATAGAACCTCTAGTTGTAGTTTTTTGAGGAAACTCCATACTGATTTCCACAGTGGTTGGACCAGCCTACATTCCCCCCAACAGTGGAGGAGGGTTCCTTTTTCTCCCACAGCCCCGCCAGCATTTGTTATTAGTTGATTTCTTGATAATAGCCACTCTTTCTGGAGTGAGATGGAATCTTAGCTTTGTTTTAATTTGCATCTCTCAAAAGACCAGTGATGTTGAACATTTTTTCCTATATCTGTTTGCCATTTGTATTTCTTCATCCGAGAAGTGTCTATTCATTTCAGATGCCCATTTTTGGACTGAGTCTCTAAATTTGGGGGGTCTGATTTTTTTGAGTTCTTTATATATTCTAGACGTTAGACCTTTGTCTGAGGAATGCTTAGTAAAAATATTTTCCCACTCTGTGGGCTTTTTCAGCACTCTTTTTGGTGATTTCTTTTGCTACAACCATGTTTATGGCACCATGTTTATGGCAACACAGTTTGTAATAGCTAAGTTGTGGAAACAACCCAAATGCCCAACAACTAATGAATGGCCAAAGAAGATGTGGTTTTTTTCTATACAATGGAGTATTACTCTGCCATAAAAAAGGATAAACTTGAGATATTTATAGGTAAATGGGTACACCTTGAGAATGTACTCTTAAGTGAAATAAATCAGCCACACATGAGTACATATCAAATTATTTCTCTGGCATGAGAAACCATAAGTGTGAATTAGGACAAAAAAGTATAATAGATACTAAGTCAAAGAAAGATAATATTCAATAGGGAGGTGAATTAGAAAGGTGGGAGGGGGAAAAGAAGGAAAGGAAAAAGAAAAGAAAGGGAAAAAGGAGGGAAATGTAAATAAAGCTACTGTAGATAGGGAAAAGAGGGGGAGTGGAAGGGAGGGGTGGGGAAGAAGGGGGGAACCAGGATGTATCATGCACAGGTACAAATTAACTATGATGAATGTGACCACTATGTATACAATGTACCAATACATGTTATTGTTAAAAAAAAAAAAAGATAAATAAATAAATAGATAAACTGCAGAGCAGGTCTTGTTCTTGTTTTATGTGCTCCACTTCCTGCCTTGTTCACGGAAAGCTGTCTTCATTTCCTAGAACTGCAGAGCTGTGTACATAGCTCCGAGGAGAGAAAGATGTCTTTTCCTCGTCGTGTTCAGTAGAAATGGGGGATGTGGTTAGAGCAAACGGAAGGAATTAGAAGAATGTATTGGGCTGAGAATTTTCATATGACATGGTGGACACTTCATGATACTGAGGACAAGACAGAACGTAATGTCAAAGATGATCAAGCGTGTTCACATGCAATTCCTGTACTACATGTACTTCTATTTATGTGTGATGGGAGGTAGTTAGGCCATTGTTTAAGGTATAATACAAGAAGATGATGAAATATTCTCGTGAGGCCTCAGTGTGCACCCCTGTTTTGTTACAGTAAGAAAATATTACAGAGCATGACTGGATTGCAAGCAGTAAGTTTCCTTTTTGATATTTTGTGTTGTCTGTTTGTTTAAAGACAATCCTTATGAATACCAATCTGCTGGGTATTTGAAAACGTCAATTCATGGGGAGTGGGAGAATTTTCAGGATCATTTCCATATCTGCACTGGCTCATGAATTAAATTAGCTGAAGATGCAATAGCTATTTATGTTTTCTGAGATGTCTGTAGGGAAGAAGAAACTGTGCAACTTATTGTAAATGTCATCGCTGGTAAATTTTTCTTACCTAAAATTGGCCTTGATGTAATTCACAGTGATTTGGAGTCTTTCGTTTCACTGACAAGTAGGTTCCTTTAAAAAAATAAGTTACTGATTTAAATAAATTCATTTAATAACTTCATATGCCACAAAGTGTAAGAGGAGTCCATGGACATTCATGAAAACTAAAAATATTAAAGAACACATTCTTTGAAAAATGACATTCAAAAAAAAAAGAAAAATGACATTCGAAAATGAAAAAAAGTTGTTTTCCCAGAAGTTTCAGCATATTTCATTTAATCAAATGTCTAATCTTGGTAAGATCCTGTATTCCCTGGTCCTGGTTCATTTTCCAGGTTATGAGATTCATTTTTAATCAAGTACAGTACTAAACACATGTGCTTAGGGAAATAATTTCCTTATTTCGGTTTTTTTTTCCTATTACAGCAGGAGAAGGAATGATTCAGTTTCTAAAATCTATTTGGAATGGTTCCTACTGAAATGAATTGTTTGTATGCAAGGAAAGCAGCATAATGCATGTGCCAGGGTAAGTTCATGGTCAATAAATATTTTCTTTTTTTTTTTTTTTTTTTGGTGCCGGGGATCG
>QZML01001134.1:409021-430979 GCA_016801275.1 Hystrix brachyura | reverse complement strand
TTTTTTTTGTGGTGCCGGGGATCGAACTCAGGCCCTTGTGCTTGCAAGGCAAGCACTATAATCACTGAGCTAAATCCCCAGCCCCAATATTTTCATGTTCACCACACTCAAGACCGTTTCACATACATTATCTCATCATGCGATTCATTGAGAAAATTCACAGAAAATACAGGGTTCCTATGATTTTTAACAACTCTGTTATTTTTGTTCATTTCCCCTTTACCCACGAACACCAAGATTAGAAAGGTGAGGACACAGCTTATAAATATTTCGAATGATTACAGTTTCCCCCAGGAAAAAAAGAGATTGAAGTTTGATTTTTTTCATAATCCTGTATTTCAAAGCAAGATTTTCTTGGGTGTTTTCCACTTTCTTTAATCTTCTGTTTCTCACCTGTATTTTTCTCTGATCTTTACCTATTTCTATAAACATCCTTTTACTCCCCGATAAGATCCTTTCTACCACTTCTTTCTGCTCCTTCTCATATCATAAATTTTAAGATTTCAAAGTCTTCCTCTTGCAACTCTATATGATTAATGGTATAAAGATAAAGCTTTATGAACCCTGTGAAATTATTGTTGACTTCTTTTCTAAAATTCAAGTAGGAGAAGTAACTCTTCCGCTCAGTACACGTTATGTGTCCATCAATATTTGGGTTGCCTTAATGTTTACATTTTAATTGCCAATTTCTTCTTGAGGATTAAGGGTGATACATAATTGGTTCTTAGGGTATGTTAATATCTAAAAAAAATAAAATATTTAAACATACTCAAAATTAGCCTATTTTATGAGAATAACGTTTACCAAAAATGATACAAAGAGGATGATAAGACACATGCTGAGTGCCGTCACCTAATAAAAGTTTGTACATAAGTAAAAGCAAATATGGAATGTTCAGTAATGCATGACCATCTATAATGTGTTGAATTTATGTAATACTAAATGTATATAGGGAATAGTAAGGGTTTCAAATACATAAAGCTAATGCATAAAGATGAATAAAATATGATATAGTCACACAGTGGACTATGACTTGACAATAAAAACTAAATGAAATCTTGACGCTATAACATGGGTGAAACTGAAAATATAGAAAATAAAAGAAGCTAAATGCAGAAACCACGTGTGGTGGATTTATTGTGGTCAGTTTGAGCAGAAACACCCAGCTGGACTGAGTTGATGTGATTCTGGGGTTAGAGGATCCACCTGAGGATTGTTACAACACAACGTAAAGGAGAACAGGAGCAGAAGATGGCGGGGAGAGAGCTTTCCCAGGAGAAGCTCTGCTGCGGCTGGTTCTCCTGAAGGGGACTCGGGTTTTCTCATTGCACAAGGAGCTCGGGACCCTGCTGTCATCAGGAAAGGCTGCCGTTCGACTCAAGAGAACTCCGGTCTCCATCTCCACTGTGAGTATCATGTACTGGCTCCACTATAGACTCTTCAGCCTTTCGGTGCAGACAAGGTGGTACGTGGGTTGTTGCTGTGGGCTCCCAGCCCTGGACTGGATCTTTCAGGTCTCTGGTGCATAGATAGACTTTCAGCACTTCCTGCATTCGGCTTGTGCGTGTGAGTGTTGTAATGTGCAAATGTCCTTCATTAAATCTGCTGTCTTGAAAACCGTTGACTCTAAAAAGTAACTAATACCTCGTGCGTGCATTGTGATCCTTCAGAATATCTAAATCTTGGAAGCAGCCTATATATTCATCAACAGATGAATGGATACAGAAAATGTATTTACAAACAATGGAGGACTAATCTGCCGTCAAGAAGATAAACTTGAGTCACTTGTAGAAGAATGAGAGCACCTAGAGACCATAATGTTAAGTGAAATAAATCAGACACACGTTTAATATCGCATGCTTTCTCTTATGTGAGAAATCCAAATCATAAATACAGAGTAAAATAAAAGATAGATAGGCTGGGGATTTAGCTCAGTGATTAGAGTGCTTGCCTTGCAAGCACAAAGAGTTTGAACCCCTGGCACCAAAAAAAAAAAAAAAAAGAACGAAAAAGATAGATAATAGGAAGAAGGAAGATATATCTTTCTCAAATGGAAGGGGATGAGATGGAGGGAGGAGAGAGAGAGGGGAGGGAAAGGGCATTAAAAATGGAATTAAGATGTGCTGTGTACATGTACCAACTCCACACAAGGGTTATAAACATTACATATTGCAAACATGGACTCATAAAAATAAATGCAATGAAATGAAATGTAAATACAAATTTATTACAGTGAAACACACATCGCCATGAATCCCCCTCAAAATCCTCCCTTTCCCTTTGAACACACTTATCCTATTATTCTTGTCACTTTCTGAAGCAGATCTGGAAGTCCTCTTCAAGACTATTTTTGATTCCATTATCATTGCCACCTCGATGTCCTGAGTCAGTCCTCAACTCTTAACTTTCATCATCACTGTGACTTTGGGGAAGAGCTACAGTTCTTACAGTGCCAGATCCACTGAATTAATCAGGCGGGTGAAGACTTAGCATCGTGTTGTCAGAAGGTGACCTTTCCATTGGATGGCTCTGGGCAGCAACATGCACTATATATTTTTTTATCACACCACATAAAGATAGTCTCGAAAGAGAAAGTCCAGAACTGTTTTAGAAAGTGTCAAGCATGATGGGATTATTCTGTGCAAAGTGAGCAAGAGTATTTTGAGGTGGATTCATGGCAATGAGTTTTTTAGTGTAATAAATGTTTTATTTCAACATTCGTGGCATAGTTTATCACTTCCATTTTCTTATTCTACTTACCTGACATTTCCTCAATAGATAAATTTGTACAGGCAGAAAGTAGATTAGCGTTTATCTAGGAGAAAGGAGACAAGGAGGTTTTGGGGGATGAGGACCAGAAAGTATGGAGTTTCTCTCTGGGCTAATGAGAAATATTTTAAAATCGGTCGTGGCAATGGGTACGCAAATTTGTGCATATAAAAAATGCCATTGCAGGGCTGGGGATTTAGCTCAGTGATCAGAGTGCTTGCCTTGCAAGCACAAGGCCCTGAGTTCGATCCCCGGCACCACAAAAAAAAATTTTAAAAAAATGCCATTGCATTTTATACTTCAGGCAGATATGGTAAATGATGTCTTAATAAAGCTTTTAAAAAAATAAACCAGGACAGTGTTTACACAAAAGTACTTGTAATGAAGCCTCTACTTAAATATTATAAGAATTCGTGAAAGCAAATACCAGGATAGCAGACACCGTACTGAGAGACACACTGTACAAAAGGGTGAGAAGACTTTGTTAATATTCTCAGCTAATCCAGTGGAACATTGTGGAATGAGGGATGTGTTCTAGTCCTTCACAAATCACAGGTGTTATTGAGCCTAATATGACTGAGAAGCTGAACTTTTCAATTCATTGAGTTTTAATTAACTTTGTCCACTCCCTACCTCTTTGGCCAGCACTAAGTTCTCGACCTGTAAAGACAGAACAAGGGATTTAAACAGAATGATTCAGAAAAAGTCTGTGTGTGTGTGTGTGATGTTTTATTAAAGAAAATTGGTAAGCTATTGATTAAGCAATTTGCAAAAATGTCAAGCTATTCTTCTACCACACCAAAGATAAGAACTGTCAGGCTTATTGAAGGTTGTGTTGTTTTATAGCCACTCAACAATGTGTATGTGTTTATTAGCACAAATAGTAGTTTTAAACAGATGAGACTTAATTTATAAGTCAATATGCATCATAGGAAAGTAAATGGATTTTGATACGTTGGTATTACAAATTCTTTAGGATTATTAATTTCAACATTTCTGTTATTTTCTTCTTGCTAAATTCTTAACATTAGTCTGAAGGCAAATTTAAGGTACATCTAGGCCTTTTCTTACATAATTCTAACTGGTTACCATAAATAAATGCTGTATACATTAATCCATCCCGATCATTTTCCGTATATCTTTGTAAAGAAAATAATCTATTATAATCTATTTGTATAGAAAATAATCTAGGGCTGGGGATTTAGCTCAGCGGTTATAGTGATTGCTTTGTGAGCACGAGGCCCTGAGTTCAATCCCCAAACACAAAAAAAAAAAAAAAAAAATAATAATAATAATCTATTACTCACTTTCAATGTCAACGTGAATACATATGCAGTGTTTAAATGTAAACATTTTTGCTTTTCAACTAATTTTACCACTTTTTTATGTTTATGGACCCTACAAATGTTTTAGTAAGTATTTTTTTAATAGCTGCAGACCACCTTTTAACTAACACTGTACTGTTGATGGGAAGAGCTATTTATCTAGTGGCTGATCAATATGTGTCATACTTCTTCAAAACTACTCTGCACATTTGTGTAAATTTTCTTTTTTTTAGAAGATTGTATTTGTATAGATCTTCTCATGAGTGTTTAATAAGTATTTTATGTTTTGTTTAAAGAAGTATGCTGAGCTCTACCTATGAACAAGAGATTTATTGCTGGAATATTATGATGAGAAAAACAAACACACTGTCTCCCTGGAACATTAATGTATTGGGGGAAAACAAGAGTTTTTTAAAAATTATAGAAATAAATACATGGCTATTAGTTTTGGTAAGTGGAATGAAGCAATGTCAAAGGTCTTCATCAGTGTGTCCCCTGTGGAGCTGCAATCAGAAACACTGGTGCAGATGAGCAGGAAATAACATTTGGGCTGCTACTTAATGGATGAGTGTGTCCTTTAGGTATGTGCCTGGGGGATGAGAGGAAGGGAAACAGGATGGCAGAACTGGTTGAAATCAGGAAAAAGTGGTTTCTTTTCTGACTTCTACATGTACATTTGTGTTTAGTGCATGCCTGCAGCCCTTCTTCTTTGGGAGGCTGAGGCAGGAAGATGGCGAGGTTGAGGCTCATCTGTACTACTTAGTGATCTGGCGAGACCATGAATCAAAATAAAAAATAAATATAAACTGGCGGTATAGCTCACTGCAAGTGCCTGTTTTCAATTTCCAGTGCAGAAAGAAAAAGAGTCAGGTTTAGAAATATTTCCACATTTCCAAATTGTATTTATATTGGTTCATTTCATAATACATTTTGAAATTATATTTTTCTCACGTCTAGCCTAAATATATTTGGTATGGAGTCTGAAGTAGATTTCTAATAATTTAGGTGCTGATTGTGCTATTGATAGTTCCCCAAAAGTGGTTCACTTGCCCTGCTGACATGCAAAATAGTTTTATTCTGATAAATATATGAGACTCAAGTGCCTGTATTATAATGTTGTTGAAAATATGATCAGCTTATCTATAGAAATAGTACCTATAATTTTAATCATGAGAAAATGCAAAAGGAGTTCTTATATGTAGGATTTAATAGATGTTCCGTGCATTAATTTTGAATATACTGAACTGAGCTGGAAAAGAAATATTTTTAAAAGGACAGTATGTACATCATACTGTTTCTAGAATATTTATGGAAGGCCTCTGGTCTCTGCAAAGGTTAGACATTGTTCAAACTCCTGTGGGCAGATTTCGATTTATGTCTACATTTCCAGTTCCCACCGAAGAGCTAATAGTATTCCTGTTTCTTACAGCCCTCGTCAAAATATCCATATCAGTAAACAAACACCATAGGTCCTTGATGGAGGCAAAGCTTTTATAAACAGTTCACAAAGAGCGCTAACTTTGAAGACTCGAAAATGTTCCTGCCTTCTCACCAACAACAAACGTTTAAAAGTGCTCACTCTGCAGCAAGCAGAAGTGAAACTCTATCTGGGAGGAGAGGAGGGATTTGTAACACATAAAATCTGCAAAGAGTGTGATATGTCAGTGTGTGTAATGGACAGCTTCAAATAAATCAGAAAGGCAGGAAGTGGGAGAGAGAGAGAGAAGTGGCCAAACCCCATAAAAGTAGTCTTTAAAAGGCATTTTTATTAGTCCATGTTTGCAGTACATAATAGTTACATTCCTTGTGTGGAGCTGGGACTTATACATAACACAGCTTAATTCCTTTTCGCATCCCATTTCCCTCTCCTCCCTACATCTCTTGATCTCCTTCCCATTTAAGAAAGATCTGTCTTCCTGTTTCCTATTACCTAGAATTTATTTTACTCATTTTAAATTTGGATTTCTCATATAAGAGAAACCGTGAGCTGTGAAGCGTGTGTATCTCATTTACTTCACTTAACATTTTGGTCTCAAGCTGCATCCATTTTCCTACAAGTGACTCAAGTTTCTCTCTCTTTGTCCACCACATTTTCTTTGTTCATTCATCTGTTTGTGGACATATAGGCTGCTTCCAAGGTTTCGCTATTATGAATGGTGCTGGTGTAATAGGATGTTTTCACTTTTGGGGGGAAGGCACCTAGAAGGGGAATTGTTGGGTCAAATGGAATTTCTAGTCTTTGTGTCTTTGAGGAATCTCTATACTGATTTCTAGTATACTTGTAATAAACATCTTAGAAAGAAAATCCATAAACACGCAAAAATAAATTCCAATTTTTTAATAACCAGGTGGGTCCAAATTAAACCATTAAGTGATATCATGAGATATTGATGTGGATATCTAAGGTCAAAATGACTCATAGTACCGCATGTGTCTGGGATGCAGCACTGCAATGTCCAGTAGGGTTTTCTGTGATGATTAAAATGTTGTGCTCCTTGCTATTTAGTAGCTGTGTGCCACACATGAACTCCTATTCTTTGGCGAGTGTAGTGAAGGAGTGAAATTTTTAATTTTCAACTTATGTCCTTCTCATTCAATATAAATAACTGTATGTGACTGGGGGCTACCAGTTGGACTAAAGTAAATATAGACCATCCAGAGGAATCATTACTTATTGTTTGAAGAAGCGTAGAGTAGTATGTGCCCTTTGAAAAGTTAATATTATTATTTGCTTAAATTGGGCAGAAAGCTCTACTTGAGATCTATGACTTTCTTCTAGGTACATATCTAAATGAGATGCTCAAAAAAGAGCCAAATAAAAGCTAAATACCAGGAAACAGGGAGACAGATCTTTTGCAGATCAGAAGGGAACCAAGAGATGGACGAAGCGGTGAGCCAGGATAGGAAGGGGAAGTAGAAAGAATTAAGATATGCTGCGAATATCTACCAGTTGCCCACGATGAAGGTCATCGTTAATGTACTGAAACACGGACTAATAAAAATTGTAAAATTTTTTAAAATAGTTAAACAAAATGAAAATTGAGCTCACCAGCATTCTTTATACACTCCGAAAACAGGAACACACGAATTTCCATTGATGGTAAGACCCATTCATTAATGAGAATATTTTTGTGCACTACAATGTGGCACAGTTAATAACATGACATGGTGATTTCACATGACACTGAAGAATTCCACACATGTAACATTAAGGAAAATAAGCAGGTAGAAAAGTGGACATATTCTGTGATTTCATGTTGTCCAGTATCACAAAGATTCTACAGTAATCTATGGTATGAAGTCCTGATTGGGAGGCTGACAGAAAGGGACCAGAGAGATGAGTAGTTGAAAGAATGAGCTTGTGAGATTCGTGCTCCATCTTTGACCATAACCATCAATATTTGACTATTCACATTCAGATACTCCAGACTTAAATTTGGCACTAAGTAAACAGAAATTGCTACTCAGATAGGTATAACACCAAAATGCTAAGTAGTAAGAAAACTTTTGGTCATCAGATAATTGGCAAAGTCTTGGTCCTTTTCTGCAACCAAGAAAATAAGGACGTAGCTTTCTGAGAACGGTTTCTTGATTTCAAGGAAACGGAGTACAATTTCATTTCATATCCATGGGTGTGGCCAGGATTTAATCCACTTCTCACGCAACATATTTGAAAAGGATGTGTCTGTTTTGAATAGGTACTGGCTTTTCTTTCTTGTCATTCTTTTCTATACAAAACATCTATCTACATGTCATTTACATTTTATTGCATATTGCAAGTGAGCTACAGATGATGTAAAGTGTGCAAACAGGTGGAGGTGGACCGCTGCATGAAAATAATACACCATTTTCTAGAAGACACTTGAACGTTTGTGAGTTTTGTTTATCTCCAGAGAATCCTGGAGCAGTCCCTGTGGCCCGAGGGGTCGTTTTATCTTCTTTGTTATTGAGTTTGACTAAAGCAGCATCAAGTCCTTTCTCTAAAAGGCACTGAAATTACAGCATAGGTTTTAAATCCAGAGTGAATCCATCTAATACTCCTGTGGGGGCCAGATGGGAATTGATAAACGAAGATGAGAAACAGCTGGTTGAGAAAGCATTCAGTCACCAGGGACTCTTGAAGAGAATTTTACATTTGTATCTGTAGGGACAAAAATGGTCCTTCCATCAAACCTGAGAGTGAGGAGTCTCTCCTTTGTTCGGTCAGTCCTCATGAATCATGGACAGTGAAGTAGAGATTCTGCAGGAAAGAGCGTCTTTGTCTGCTTGTAAGTAAAGCCAAGACAAGTTGAGTAGAAATATATAGTTACTGAAAACTAAATGCACGTGTGTCTTGGTAGTTAGTACAAAATAACCTTCTTTAGTTGTCACATTTCTGCAAATACTGCCAGGAAATGTTGTGAACAGTTCTTCTCTATGCCTCAATCTATTGAAATTTTTGTTTTGTTTTATTTTGTTCTACATTGTGTACGGCATACTCGACTTCTCTCCCTAGACCTACAGTATAGATGAAACTCTCCGGTTGTACATTGTGTGATGTAGTTAGGTTCAGACTGGGGAAATTAAGAATTCGCTGAAACTTACTCGTTTGCATTTCTCATGTTGTATTTTATTTACCCCATCATCAAACGGACCATCAGAGACCAGGTCAGCATCAAGTGGGACTATGCATCAAGACTTTTCCAATTGAGTTAGTGTCTTTTATGAGATAATTACACCGTCCAGTGCATTTTTAGGATGGGAAGTCATTGGCCATTATTTCAGCTTTGTTACTTTCATTTTTCCTCTGACAAGAATGTTGGCATATGAAAACCACCACTGTGTTAGAGTTCTGTCTTGTTCGGCAATGAAAATAAAATACAGAGAACGTTAAACTTTATCATGCATTGTGGTCATGACTTCTCTCCAGCTTTGCCGGACTGGATGTAAGCAAAGGCAGAGATTCATAGTTTTACACCATCAGAAAAGGTGTTCTATTAGCAACGAAAGCAACAATAAACTCTGCAAGGCATTCATATGTAAATGAATGCAACTTGAGAGTATAATATTAAGTGAGATAAGCCAGACACACAAGCTTATGTATTGCATGGTTTCTCTTACATGAGTAACTTGCCAAAATAGAAGATACATAACTAGGAATTAGGGAGGTATTTTTCAAATGATTGGGGAAACAAGAGATGGAGAGAGGGGAAGGGAAGAGAAGGAAAAGGAGATGGAAAAGAGAATGGAAAGGAAAAATGATGAAAACACAGCTTCTACAAGTGGAAAAGGGACCAAGAGTTGGAAGGAGGAGGAAGGGAGAGGAGAGATGAGTGATAAAAGAAAAAAGAATTACGATGTATTATGTACGTATACCAACTCCCCCAAATAAATGTAATTGTTACAGCATATATGTACGAATAAAAGTAGTTTTTTTAAACTGGAAAAAATAAAATGAACTTTTGGAGACATTCTACTGCAACTCCAGCACTTGCCTTCCATGATAATTCTGCTGTTATATTTCCAATTAGGTTGTGGTCTTGTTGGCAGGAACTCTTCACATCTTCCAGATAACCCTTCACTTCTCCCCCAGGTAGCCAGTTCCATGGAGAAGTTGGTGTCTCTCCAGTCCCACTGTGGGCCTGATCAAATCACATGCAATCTCTACCCACTTGCTAAAGAACAACTTCAGCCACCAGGCAAGACAGCTTGGGCTACATTGTAGAGAGCAGAGAGCTCGCACACGGGACCAGCAAGCTGATCTTCATTGTTAAATGGGAGGCAGAGTCTCTTGGTAGAGTTGGATAAGCCCGCGCTTACCTCACTTGTTATTCATCTGTGTTTGTAGTACACACTGAATTCATTCATTGTGCGGAATTTATACATACTCATATTACAGTTTGATCCTTTTTATTTCCCTTTTCCCACACCACTTTCCCATCTCCCTCTACCCCCAGATTGCCTTCCCATCTCCACAAAGTCTACCTCCCTGCTTCCTCTCATCCGTCTTTTATTTTGCTCTTTATATTATTTATACTTTGGATTTCTCATGTAAGAGGAAGCACACTATATTTAACCGTTTGAGTCAGATTTATTTCACTTCGTATGATGGTCTCAAGATATGTTTTCACTTTTTTAGCCAATTGGCCAATTCTTATCTATCTTCCTGTTTGTTGACTGAATGTTTATGTCTGTTGAAGTTTGTGTATTGAGTTACTAATCCACAACACATTGGTATTTGGAGGCAAGACTGTTGGCAGTTGACTGGACTTAGAAGACATCATGAGGTTGTATTCTTCATGATGGAATTTGTTCTCATTTATCAAAAGAAAGACAGACTAGATTTGTTGTCTTACTAAAAGAAGAAAACACAGAGTCCCCGTCTATCATGTGAGAATGTGATGAAATGATGACCACCTGCCAACCTAGAGGTGGGCTCTGCCCAACACAAAGTCTGCAGGCCCCTTTATCTTGGACTAGAATTTCCGTGATTGTTTGAAGTGAATGTCTACTGTTTAAGCCACCCGATCTATGACGACTTATTCTAGCAGCCCAAACTAAGAGACTGCTCCAAGCCAGTCTATATTTCTTTACTCCAATCTCGATGGCAATAATTATTTAACAGCTTTATTGAGACATGATTCATATACCATACAATTGAGCCATTTAAAATATCAAGTTCATTAATTTTTTGTATATGCATTAAGTTATGCAGCTATCAACTTAGTGCTTTTTAGAAGGTTTTCATCAATTCACAAAGAAACTCAATTCCACTTAGCTATTGCCTTTGTATGCTCCCATCTCCCCAACCTTTAGCAGCCATCGATCTATTTTTTCTCAATAAATTTTCCTACTTACACATTTCTATGAATGGAATCACACAATATGTAGTTCTCTGTGCATTTTAAAAATTAGCGTAACATTTTAAATGCTCATCCATAGGGTAGCATGTATCAGAGTTTCTTTCTTTGCATGGGCGAATAGCATTCCATTATGTCGGTGCACCATGCTTTGTTTCTCCGCCCATAAGTTGATGGCCATTTGAATTATTTCCAATTTTTCGCTCTTATGAATCATGCTGCTAAAAATGACTGGCCACAAGTTTTTCGTGGATAAGCATTTTCATTTCTCTTTTACATATAGGCAGGATTGAAAAAGCTCACTTGTATAATAAGTCCACGTTTCATTATTTGAGGAACTATGAGAATAGTTCGTAAAGTTGTTACAGCATTTTGTATACTCACCAGCAGGGCGAAATTCTGATTTCTCCACGTCATAGTTGTATCAGTCAGTGCTTACCAGAGAAGTAGATTTAATGCAAGACAACCAAGTTTGGAAGAATTTGGAAGACTGACTTACAATGACCCCCCACAGAGTCAGGCGTGGAAGAGGGTTGAAGGTCTGTCTGCTCAGTGAGGGGTTGAAGGATCTGGGTCAAGGCCTGGAGCTCAGTGTAGTATCTTGTGTGAGTCCACATCAGGACTGAGGGGTCTTTGCTGGCAGTTGAAGATTTGGCACTGGAAGGCTAAAGAGTCGTCCTGAAGCCAGCAGATGACGCCTAAGATGAAGGTAAAGACTGGAGTGCTTCCAAAACCACAGAGGAGAGCCTTTATTTTTTTGTTTCCCCATTATATCATCAGGCCACAAGCTGCCCTAAGGTGAGTATATCCCCTCAGCCACACTCAGAACTATGCTGTTCCAATTTAGGTGGGCATTTCTTACTGCAGTTGACACAATCGGTGAGCCATCACAGTAGTCCGCATTTGTGTTATCTGAATTTGTGTCTCTACCTGTCTTACATGAAGAGACGTTTTATTGTATAAAACAAGTTAGGTAGATGCTAACATTCTGCCGCGCTTTGAATCATTTGGTCAAGGTTGGGTATCAATGAATCCAATAAAATGAACCCAGCATTATGCACAAGTAGGAAGGAAACTGCAAACGAATCAACCCACAAGCAAGCAAGATGCACCCAGACTTTTTCTGAACTGCACCCAGAACTCTTCACGTCGGACATTATGTAAAAGTACGTGACGGCTACGTTGTCCGATAAAAGAGGGCCTGGATGACATCGTGTAAACTCGTCAAAAGAGGTTGGCTCAAAGTTCATATTCTGTAGGGATGTGTGAGCCGTTTGAACTCCTACCAGAAGGGAGAACCTCCGCTTTGCTCTTCCCGACGGTCTAACCATGAGCTAGCGAGATACGATTTTTCTTGACTTTCTTGGCATTGTCAGGTTAATGAAGACATTATCAAGTTTTTTTTTCACAGACTAACTCACCCCTCCCAAGACAGGAGATGAACTTGAATCTTGTTCATTTGGTTCCTTTCCCATCCTGTCCTTGGCTTACTGGGATAAGGTGATGATGTGACATATTTAAAAGACAGGATTGTTGTAATATTGGATCTTAGTACTGGTGGCTTGTTGCACTGCTAGTGGTGGTGATGATGGTAATAAAGGAGACTGTTTACTGAGACTTTCCTCAATATTAAACATTGCCCACCCAACTTCAGTTTAATTTCAGAGATTTAGAGATTATCAGGGTTCATGATTTAGAGGGAGAAATAACTCTGATAACTATACTAGTCCCTGATTCACCCTGACAATCCCTGTTTTATTTTCTTTTCCACTATTCATCCTCACTCTCACTAGTATGTAAACTTCAATCTTGTTTAAGAAAGTAATGAGACAAATTAAGAGTCTCTGTACCCTGAAATCCTCTTGTTTTGACTCACTGAGGCAGCAGAATTTCTGGTATAAAAGGACAAAAGCTGACTTGCGAGAAGTTCACCATGTGCTTTTTTCTTAGACCCTGAATGTTGAAGTACAGAAAATTGCATCTACCTTATAATGACAAGGAAATGAATTAAAGTGAGAGGACCAGAGCTCAGTCTCCAGGAGGCACAGGCTCTATCTTTACTGAAAGATGGTATAAGCGTGAATATTGAAGACTCGCTTTGACCCATCACACCAGCTAGTACCTCCATTTTGAAGCTACATTAACTCTGTTTTTCTTTTGCCTGACTCAGAATGCAATTTTGTCTAACATACTTTGCCGTTGTCAAAGAACTTTGGACTGACCCGAAACTTATTCCACTAAAATATTTCACATCACATTTATCTCTGTGGGATTTGGAAATCCAGACTACCTTGAAGAGATGAGTGTTGAAAACGAAATTGCTTTATCAACTATTAAAGTTGTCTTAATGATGATTTAGATGTCTAACAAGAGCCGCCAGGAGGGTGGTGGGTCATTTATCAATATAAGGAAATTGGAGATGGTGAAATATAATATTGGAGTGGAAACCAAGAATTAATACTTCAATATACTGAGTTTCAGGGATTAGAAATCAAGTAGAAGCTCAGCATAAAAGTCTGAGAAGGTGAAATAAATAGGTCATTAGCAAGGGGGTGAGGGAGTAGCTGAGAGCATGCGGAAACACAGCGTAGAAAAATCTAAGAAGTTTGCCCGGGGGCGCTCCACAAGTCCAGCACTTAGAAGTCGATTAGAGAAGGAGCTGATAGGAAAACAGTGAGAATAAGACGGGTAGTAAGAGGGAAAACTAGTAGAAAAGTGAGATTACCGGCACCAAAAGAGAAGCATGCTTCCACCAACCCAACCTCTACCAAAGGCTGCTGAAAAGTACTTCAGCAAATATGTAGTACGGCATCCATTGGATTTGCCAAGACAGGATTTATAATGTTATGCAAATCACGCTGAATATGGTTCCAAGTAAGAAAACGCAGAACAGAAAATCGTTTTTTCACATACCACAATTATTTAAAAAGAAATGCACATCTGTGTTACCAAACTCTTAGACTGAGAAACGCAGTGTCCTAGAAGTAGTTCTTGAACATGGGTAGTCATTGCCACACAGTAAGACTGAGGGTAGTGTCCTTATTATTTTTATATATCGTACACATTTTTATATATGTTATATATTTTTAAATATTTTTGGATTAGTATCTGAAATGGTAAAATAGAAAACGTATAGCTTCTATTTATGTCTTTAAGTCGGGTAGTCTTATTTTAATGGGTATGCAATACAAGTTCTTTGGTAAATGTTTAATTAACTCATGTGTGCATGTCAGTCATACGATTTCTCAAAGGATTAACCTCCTTTACCTTGTCCTGATGCTCTTAGATGACTGTCTAGACAGAAATGATTGGCCTTCGAGCCGGGTGTCCTATAGTAAGTCTGTGTTAGGAAAAAGTGTAGCCTTACACACTAGGAGATTCGTAGACTGTTAAAATTACAACAGTATCACACTCCTCTCCACTTCAAAACCTGCTTAGAGCACACGGTCCTTTAAAAAAATAATACTGGAAGAGCATTTACCAAATATTTTCCATCACAGACTAACAAGAGAAGAGGAAGATGTATGTGTGTGTGTGTGTGTGTGTGTGTGTGTGTGTGTGTGTGGCGTGTAGGTTTTCACCCTGGATGACCTTATACCTGTGGGTATGATGCTAAAAAATTATAGCATCGAAGTCACAAAACTATGATTCTTTAGTGACTTCTTTATTTGAGGATACCTTAATGAGGACTCCAGCCCAAGGGCTGAAACTGTCAGTTGGCTGTTCTTGTAAATAAAGTTTTATTGGCATGCAGCCACCCCATCCTTCACATTACTGTCTGTTGCTGCTGGTTTTTTTTTTTTTTTTTACTGTAACTTTTTTTTTTTTTTTTTAGTGTGAAGACAGTACAGTACACGGTCCTTGGCTTACAATGCTGTGACTTATAATTTTTTGACTTCGTAATGGTGTGAAGCTATGTGCCCAGCCCTTTTAAAATATTCTGTTTATTCTATTGTGAGATGGAGTCTCAGTCACTAAATTTTCCAGGTTGAACTCAAATTTGTGATCCTATACCTTAGTCTCTCATAGAGCTGGGATTACAGGTATGTAGTGTCATGCCTGGCTTAAGGTAAAAGGGATTTTAAAACTAATTTTAATATAGGAAAAAATGACCTCCAATTTAAAATTCTGGGAAGAAATGATGGCTATGGTGGATCCATCGGTAGAGATGTTTTTATAGATTTTTATTTTTTCTTGTATGAGACCAAGTCCTCTCCAGAATGCTTTATGAGAACCTCAGCTAGAATGTGGCTAACGTGGAAACACTACAGAATAGGTGAGCAATTGTAAAGAGTTTAAAAGAGTATAACTATATATAATCTTACTACTTCAGAGGACCAAATATCTAACTCTCAAAATGGTTCGTTGAACAGATTTATTTAGGGTGTATTTGGATAAGAAGAAAAACTACTAAATTTAGGGTGTATTTGGATAAGAAGAAAAACTATCCTTCCATAGTATGGTAGGATAATTATATTTGCAATTAATTGTGTATTTCCAAATAGCTCACAGAAAGCCTTTTGAGTGTTTCTAGCTCAAAGAAATGATGTGTTTGAGGTCCTGTGATCTGACTGTTACACACTACTCAGGCAACAAAGCATTCATTATTCACACTAGCTAAGATGGGGAATTAGCATATTGACAGATGAATGGATGAAGAAAATATGGCATATATACACAATGAAATATTTGGCCATAATAGAAAATGAAATTCTACAATTTGCAGCAACATCAGTGAAATTAGAAGGACATCATATTTGGTGAAATAATCCAGGCATAGAAACACGAATACCAAGTGTTCTCAAGTCTGTGTGAAATAGAAGTGGAGGATATGATGCTGGCTAGCAGAGGCTGAAGGTACAAGGAGGAGAGGGGAACAGGGTAAAGTTGATCAGTGGTTATGAGCTTAGAGTTGGGAATAAGAATTTCTGGTATGTTGACTTCAAATAAGTAGAGAATACAGCTGTGATTACCAGAGTGTGAAAAAGAACTGACTTTGGAAATCAGCATTTTATTATTAAACCTTAGTCACAGAAGAGGAACCATGTATGTGAAAAAATGGTAAAGGCACATGACGCAGTTGGACAGCTGAGAAATTCAGTCTGATCAAACCCTGATAGCCGTGGTAGGCTCTGCAGAGTCTGTGGTTGACTGGTGCCTAATGGAGAATCAGGAATCAATGCTGGTTGATGATTTTTTTCAGCCAGGGGCAGCTGTATACCCTAATTGGCTGACCAGACTCTCTCCAGGAAAATCTATTATATCCCCAGAGAATGACATAGGTGTTTTCCTGAACTGCAAGGCCCACATTCTCAGGTAAATATGGAGTTGATGGGGTACACAAGAAAAATAGGAAGAAATTCCAAACAAACACTCCCAAGTTTCTTGTCCTTTCTCCTTTGATCTCTAGCTAAAACCTATCCCAGCCAGCACCATGTCCCCAATTTCCAAATGTTATTTAGATCTTAAAATGTTCCAGAGTCCCAGTATGTGTGTGTGTGTGTGTGTGTGTGTGTGTGTGTGTGATAAAACCTGTTGAGTTTATTAATGATAGCAGGCATAGCTCCACTAGGAAGCATGCATGAGAAATTAAATTATCTGGAAAACAACAGGTTACCATCAGAGAATTACATTTCTTTTCTCATTCAGTAAAAACAAGAGGGAGGTGGCCTCTCGCTCGGGAGACATTCACACAAGCTACTTGCATGGCTTTGTGTTTGGACCCAAAGTCAAGAGAGCAATGAGGAAAGGGAAGGTAAATGTACTTTTCAGAGTAAAGTCAAAGCAGAGGGAAGAGGCACACAAGAGTGATAAGGTGATTTCAGGTATTTGAAATTCAAAATGAAGTACTTCCCTTGGCTTAACTAGGTTGCAAGAAAAAATGGGGGAGAAGCCGAGGAATCCTTAATGCTCAAATTCAGTTTGAATAATAATGAAATCATACATTTAGGGCAACTCATATAGATATGTCATTTGACTTCTCTCTCTCTCTCCTCTCTCTCTCCCCATCTCTTTAATTTATATACATAGAATGAACAGGTAATATCATAGTCATTTTTTTTTTTTATTGCTGGGGAAAAGCACCCAAGACTTATAATGAGATATATTTTGGTTCGTGTTTTCAGTCCATGGTTGGCCGACTCCAAGGCAGTAACACCACAATGGAAGTTTATGGTGGAAGAAATCTGCTCACCTCCTGGCACCCAGGAAGCAGAGAAGGAAGGGAGGCGCTGGGGAGAAGAATATGCCTTTGAGGTTGCACCCTCTGTCACTCACGTCCAACCGGACCCCATTTCCTAACAGCGTATTTAGCCATGAGCCAGTTAGTGAATGAACCCCGGATGAGTACAACACCCCATGACCCAATCACCTCCCAAATGCCCCACCCATGAACAGATGAGCCTTCTGGGGTACATCCTAGATCTAAACCACAGCAGGTACTATTGCTGAGTGTGTTGTTTACTATGCAATACGTGTGGGTTTTGAGTGTTTACTCTTTTTCTGCAAAAAGATATTAAATCAGAAATAAATTACATCTTGCATCCATACGCACTCTCCAAACAGGCAA
Source organism: Hystrix brachyura (assembly GCA_016801275.1). Lineage (NCBI taxonomy): Eukaryota > Metazoa > Chordata > Mammalia > Rodentia > Hystricidae > Hystrix > Hystrix brachyura. Next base: position 413,478 of record QZML01001134.1, on the reverse strand, counting down.
TTGAAATAAGAATGCTCCAAGGAGGCTAAAAATAATAAAATTGTGTGTAATTGGGAAAGTGGAGAAGTATTTTAAGTGCACATTAAAACACAATAAAAATAAGAATATATTCTCCCTGGAATGCCTGTCACAGAATGTGATTTCAGGGCAAGAGGAGATAAATTGCCTGGACAGAGAAAATCAAGATTCGATGTATTTATTTCTACATGTTTAAGGTAGAGTCTCTCTAGATCGTCCAGGTTGCCTGGGGCTCGTGAGGAGCTGGGTCTCACGTGCAAACCATCACACCTGGTGATCGAGATTTTAGAAATGAAAGCAGTTTTCCAGGGTCAATCCATTAAGGAGATGGACTGTCCCTAGTCTTTAAGCACAAGAGCAAGCGCTCATTCGAATCCAGGACATCCCTGGGTGGGTGCATCTTGCTCCTCGACCAGGAGTTTGCTTCATTCCAACTTGCTCCCATCCACACTGACCAGCAGCGTGCTTTCTGACGACTCCTGAATATTCCCAAAAGGGTCAGACACACAAAACTGCAACTGGTCGTCTATGCATCGTCTCAGTTTTTACCTTTATTTCCTTGTTTCTGTTTGCTTGGTTGGTTTTACCTACTTTTCCCTGTTTTATTCAAAAATTCCGAGATTTATTACTCTTCCTTTATTTCTTCCTTCCTGCCTTCCCTCCCTTGCCCCTCCTTTCTTCCTTCTTCCTTCCTTCCTACCTTTTTTTCTTCCATTCAGTTTGTTGAGACAGGGTCTCATTATATAGTACACTCTGGCCTCTAATTTGCCGCAATCCTCTTGACTCAGCCTCCCAAGTGCTGGGATTATAGTAATCCATCACCAGAACCAGCATATTCCTTTTCCTTTCTTCCTTTTTTCCTTCCTTCCTTCCTCCCTCCCTCTTTCCCTGAGTCCCTTCCTTCCTTGGTTTATTTTTATTAGCATATGTTTTTCAATACTTAATGAAACATTCATCATGGCGAGTTGGTACATATACATATACTACTGCAATCCTTTTTACTTCCCCTTTCTCTCCCCCATCAGCTTGCCCTCCATCCCTAGATCTTCTTCCCAATCTGCAAAATGCCTAGATTTCTGTATTCTCTCATCTGTCCTTTACTTTTCTCTTTCAATTATTTATCTTTTTGGTTACCCACATTTAAGCTTAAATATGGTTATGCATATTTAAGCTTCTATGTCTTTTCATGCATTTGGCCTCATGTCATCATGGTGAATCCATTTTTCTACAAAAGGCTCAAGTTAATCTTTCTTGGTAGCAGAGTAGTTGTCCACTGTGTGTAAATGCCACAAGTTCTTTCTCCATTCATCTGTTGACGGATATACGGGCTGCTTTCAACATTTAGCTATTATTAGTTGTGCTGCTACAAACATGCGAATGCGTGCATCATGGTAATATGATGCCTTTAACTCTTTCAGGAATATATGTAGAAGGGGAATAGCTGAGTTAAATGGAATTTCTCGTTTTAGTTTTTTGAAGAATCTCCATACTGATTTCCAGAGTGCTGTACCAGTTTACGCTTCCTTTCCCAATAATCTTGCCAGTATCTGTTGTTTCTTGAGTTCTTCAATATTGCTATTATTTGTGGGTTAAGATGGATCCTAGTTATATTTTGGATTACAAGTGCCACCTTTATGCAGGAACCACGCTTATCCTGATGGACTGGTACCTTTAACCTTGTGCTAATTTCAGTGTCCCCTCCTCCATCCACACACCAGGCTGCTTTCCGGCCTGCTCAACATCTTCCAATGATCTCACAGAGCTCTATCAGGTACATGGGGCATTGACATTATAGTTCTTGGCATTGCTGACCCACACCTTAAAATTTAAGGCCTTGAGATGGCTGCTTAGCACCCTTGCCTGACATCTTCATTAATATCAGTTTCTTCAACCTTCTTAGAGGTCAGTACTTTGGGAGGCTGCGGCTGGATTCAGCCTGAAACTCTGGACTCTGCTCTTTGAAAGTTCTCCATGATCCCCCAAGATTCATACGCTAGCTCTATGCCTGTGCATCCCTCATCTGTGTCTTTCTGTTCGTGTTTCCATCTATGTATTTCTGCTATGCCTGGAGCTCAAGGATTCTGAAACCCAGTCCGCTAGATGCTCCCTGATTCTTGCCTTTGCAATTATTACTCTGTGTCCCTAACTTAATCTAACGCCCTTCACGTACTGATTCAACCCGCCACCCTGGAGTACACGGGTTTCTTTCTTGTCCACCCATCTGCTGATACAGCCGGTTGTCAAAGTCCATTCTTCTTGACTCCGAAGCCACTCTCGCTTCTCACTTCTGTTTTTCTAGGCACTTTTCGATGGTTTTCTGCCTTGTTGTATTGTCTCCTCCCTGATTTCCCATTTCTCCAACCTACACTTATCTGTTTTCCTTAAACTCAAGTCAGCCCTGCAGTATTTAATTAGCTCTGGAAGTAACTGCCTTTTCTTTTGTATCGGTTGCATTTTCTCATAGAATATTTACTGTCAGCCTTTTGTCTCCATCCCTGCTCCTTCTGATTTGAACAATCTTTCTTCACCTCATAAAGAATTTTGCCACTGAGATTTTCTCTCTCTCTCTCTCTCTCTCTCTCTCTCTCCTCTCTTTCTTCCTCCCGCCACCGCTCTCTCTCTCTCTCCCTCCCTCCTCTCTCTTTGTCTCTCTTTCTGTGTGTGTGTGTGTGTGTGTGTGTGTGTGTGTGTGTATCCACCACCCTTGAAACTACTTGCTGAGGAGGGTTGTACCTCTGGACACTTCAGCCCAAAACACAACTCTAGGAAACCAGAATAGACAGCATCAAAATAGAATCCTTTGACATAATTCCTGCAGATTATTTTGAGAAACTGCAGACACAAGGATTGCTCTGGAACATCGCCGTTTCCTAAAAGAAATTTACAGCTCTAAAGGAAATCTGCATTAGTTCAAGCTCCTGTTTCAAGAAAAGGATTGCTATATGGCAAGTATCATTAGGGGGCCAAGTCTACTCATTGTGATCTCTCTCCTTCCTTCCCTCTTCTGTAGTTGTGTCAGTAACTCCCAGAAGTACCAAGTCCACACTCCTTTCCAAAGCTTGGATATTAAATGCCCTGTGGGTGTCCTCTGCCTATGACCAAAAAGTACGGTGACTATTTTTTTTTAAGTTAGCACAGAATAATACACGTTGCCCTTAATACTGCTCAATATACTCCTGCTCACTTCCAGCACACTAATCTCACCGTGCTGGTCATTTCCTGAGGCCCTTCTGGATGTTTTCTTTCCTGTGTGTCTTTAGCTGTGCTTTGGTGACTGCTTCAACGACCCGAAAAATATTGACCTTTTGCGATCATTCTGACTTTGCGATCTTTTGGATTTCTGGCCAGCAGTCTCACAGAGCCAGAGAGAGTGACAACACCATGTCATGTCTTTATTCAACAGAAATTGCCATGAGCAGTTGGGCAAGGAGGGTGATCAAAAGATACATTGAATGCTTACATTAAAAACGTGTCGCAGTAAAACACCCATCAGCATTGATCCCCCTCAAAATACTGAAAACAATCCCCTGGCTTTGAACACACCTACTCCATCAGTCTTGGAATGAATCTTTTACTGTAATAAGGTTTGTTTGTTTGTTTGTTTGTTTTTAGTTTAAATGACACATTTTCTTTCACCCCTTGCATGTCAGTAACTAAGTTAACCAGTCTTGTGCCAATTTAATGTGCAGCCCAGGCTGAAAACCTAGGAGGCTGGAAGGGAGTCATTTTTCTCTCCCTTGCGGTAGAGTCCAAAGAAACATTTAGTAGTACTTTTTTTATTTTTAATTTTTAAAAATTTTTTAATTTTTTTTATTTTTACCAACAACACGTATTGGTATATTATATACATAATGATCATAATCAACATGGTTATTTTGTACCTGTACATGCTGTAGCTTGGCTTTCCTCAAGTTGTTTCTCTGATATGAGAAACCATAAGTGTAAATAAGGACAAAGGGGTATAATAGATATTATGTTAAAAAAAAAAGATAGTATTCAAAAGAGAGGAGAACTAGTAGGGAAAAGGGAGATAAAGAAGAAGGTTAAAAGAAAAGTAAGATGAAAAGGAAAAAATGGAAACGTGTAAATAAACTTGTTGCAAATAGACAGGGGTGGGCGAATGGAAGGGAGGAGAGGGGAAGAGGGGGGAAAGCCAAGATACATCATGTAGTACTCCTTTTAAAATCCCTAAAGAACAAACAAATCATAAGGACAAACAAACAAACAAAGAATAAAAGAGAAAAAAGCAACGCAAACTCCTTAGCTTGCTTCTTCTCTGAAACCTTATACCTGCAGCTTTATCCGCCGTATTCTTGGGCCCTCTTTTGCCAAGAGGTCCCACCTCTAATCCAAGTGACAGGTGTACAACTCTGCTCCCTCTTTTTTTTTTTAACCAAGAACATGTACTGGTGCATCATTGTATACATAATGATCACATT
>QZML01001134.1:381402-395850 GCA_016801275.1 Hystrix brachyura | reverse complement strand
TTCATTGGTTGTTGGGCATTTAGGTTGTTTCCAAGACTTAGCTATTACAAATTGTGTTGCTATGAACATGGTGGTGCATATAACCCTGTGGAATGACGATTTTAATTCTTCCGGGAAGATCCCCAGTAGGGAAATAGCTGGATCAAATGGAACCTCTAGTTGTAGTTTTTTGAGGAATCTCCATATTGATTTCCACAGTGGCTGGACTAATCTACATTCCTACCAACATTTCTCAGATGAAGAAATAAAAATGGCAAATAAATATATGAAAAAATGTTCAACATCACTAGTCATTCGAGAGATGCAAATCAAAACAACGTTAAGATTCTACCTCACTCCAGAAAGAACCACGTATATGAAAAAATCAACCAATAACAAATGCTGGCGGGTCTGTGGGGAAAAAGGAACTCTCCTCCAATGTTTAAACATATTTTTAAATAGCATTCAATATGGTTAGTTTCCAGGAATTGAATTTAAAATTATCACTGCATCAGTCAGCTTCCCAGTCATTAGGATGCAATATCCAGTATCCTTTACTTAAAGGAGTAGACACTTATTTTGGCTCATCACTTCTGAGGATTCAGTCTGTGGTCTACTGGCTTCACTACCACAAAAACACAGTAGAAGGGCCTAAATTTTCACCATGTGGCAGTCAGAAAGCAAAGAGACAAGACAGAGGTGAGGATAAGAACTCACCTGTTCAAGTCATGTCCCCAGTGACCACCTCCAACCAGGCCCCACCTCCTAACAGCCCATTCAGCTATGAACTCCTCCCTGGATGAAACCACTAATTACTACAGCACCCCCTGATCCCACCATCTTCCAAACACCCAAGACTTTGGGGAGACATTTCAGATCTAACCTTGAACAACTGCATAGCAGAATGGTTAGAATTTGAAAAGATGGGCAATATCAAATAGTAGAGGAAATGTAGAGCAAGCAGAAATCACACCTATTCCTGGTAGGAGTGTAAGTTATTCCAGACACTTTGGGAAACTGTTAGTTTTGAGCTATTAGTTCACATGAGAATATGACTGTGTATGACCTAACAATTCCAAAATCAGCAAAATGGACTACACGGATGAACCCAAGTATAGCTACTAACCCCCCCCCAAAAAAAAACAAAGCTCTCTCAAAATTCTTTGTACAGTTTAGACCTAAAATATTCCCTCTACTCTTGGTGTGTGTGGAAGATGATTGGAACATGGAAGCACTGCACTCACCCTTGGATTAAAACATTGACGAGTTCATGACTGTGTGTACTATTAGAAGGTGCAGCTTGGTTGGAAGTGGTGGCTCCAGGCCACAGGACCTGGAAGGGCGTATTCTTGTCCTTCCCTCCTCCTCTGTTTCTCGGCTGCCCTGGAGTAAGCAGCTTCCATCTTTCATAGACTTGCCCCATGATGTTTCTTTGTTCAAACCAGCTGATTATGGATTCTATTTTTAAAATCTGTCCTTTAAGTGGTGGGTGTGAGGTATTTCATCTTAATTTTACAAAAATGACTAAGAGGAAATATTTTACCTAGAATGCTTTCAATGGACCAAAATTTTAAATATTCATCATGTGTATTAAACCAAGAAAAATAAAGGTAGATGTTGGGAGTGTAAAGGGCAAAAGTAGACAGTATTTCAGATAAAATAGCAAGTCAATAAACACTTTAAATAACAACTTTTGAGAAAATAATTTGATTTCATCTTAGTAGTCTTTTTCTAGCCCCTAACTCGTAATATGTGATTATCCATTGAAAATATATTCCAGGCACTAGAATAGACAAAAGAACAACTTTTTTGTTTGGTTTTTATGCTTATTTCAATCTCCATGGTAGCCTTGGCTTCTCTCCATCTCATTCTTGCCTTCCAAGTTGTTTTCTAATTTTCCTCTTGTTCTGTGACTTTCTGTAGACAACCCTCATGCTCCAGATTGGTAAAAGTGTGTCCTCATTGGGTGCCCACTACTTTCTCTCTTCTTCCTCTTCTTTTTGTCTCCCTAGAGAAACCACAAACTCTTCCAGAATGTCACCAGCTAAGCTATTTCCTGTCTCATTCACTGATCGGACCTTAGAAGATTCTCAAATGTTTCCCAGGCTCAAGATGATTTTAAAATCAGATGAGGTTGGCAAATTTTACACAGGGAAGAAGTGTATCACCTTTTCAGCAAAGATACTGTATTGCAACTTTATGAGTCAATTGGAATTTAGTGCCTTTTTATCTTTCCATTGCTGGGACAAGACGCCTGACAAGATACACAACTTCAAGGAGAAACAGATTATTTGACTCATGATTTCCAAGGTTTCAATCCATAGCCAGCTGGTTGCAAGGCACAAACATCATGTTGGAAGGGAGTGGTGGTGGAAAGTTGCTCGTCTCACTGTGGTAAAAAATCAGAGAAAGAAGAAAGCACCAGAAAGCAGGGGACCAGGACTGGATATAGTCCCCATGACCCATTCTCTTCAACCTCCTACATTTGGCCCACCTCCTAAGTTTCTAATAAAACCACTTGGGCATTACAAGCTTGGGCACTTAACATCAATGAGTTGAAACACTGATTGGGTTAGTGCCTCTGTGAACCAATCATCTCTTCAAAGCTCTACATTGGAGGACATTTTAGATAGAAAGCATAACAATCCTCACCCAGGAGACTAGGTTTCACATATACAGCAACTCTGCAGTTTAGCTACTTCTTTGCATTAGCCGGTCTCACTGCATGGACCTGACATCGAAGCCGTAAAGTGTCCCAAGCTTGGTTTAATCCTCTGCCACTGAGTACTTGAAATCCTTAAATTATAAACAAGGAGCTTCCGTTCTTAACTTTCCTGAACCCTACAAGTGGCATGACTGTTCTGTTTGTGCAACACGTGAGACCTTTTTGCCAAGCAAAATGAATTCTGATCTATGTCCACAGACAAAGGCTAAGCCAGAGAGGTGAATGTACACTGCGCATTTTTTCTTCAAGTGTAACGTGTGAGCTCAGAATCCAGGCCCAGTGATATTTCACAGTTTTTAACTGTGCTTATTTCACGTAAGGACCCCAAAGCATATGGGGTCATGCAAGGAATCCAGAGCATATTTTAAAAGAAAAGGTCTCCAAATGGACCTCTGCCACCAAGAGATAAAAAGCACATAATCCATCCTGCTGCCCATTCAAAGGAACAGCAAAGAGGGCTTCTCAGCAAATATTACATTTGCTCTTTAACAGCAGAAATTACACCACCGCTCAGACGGGGAATTGTGTTGAGATTTAATCATCCATATCTAAACCCAATCACTGCCTGCAATTTAAACTAATTTGCTCTGCATTCGAACTTCACGGATAACAGGATCCTCCAGTGATGTGGATCACATGACAGCCAACAGTCTGTCAAGCTCCCGCAGAAGAAAACAAATTATATTCGGTCCATACGTGCTCCTGTCTTTGCCTTGTGGTATATAGACTGTGTTCCGTACTACGGACACTCAGAGTGTGCTTTATTTTTTATTTTTTATTCAAAGAGCAAATAACGTTTCCATTTGTCTTGGAAATGACAGCACATGAGTTTTAGATAAAAGAACAAACACAGACGCACATAAAAGCTCATTTCGTTTGTGCCAGCCCTTTGTACTTCTACATCCTTCACGCTCATTTTATAAAGATCATCCCAGAAGACACAATGATAGTCCCCAGGTCCAGAGATTTCTGTTCACCTGAAATAGCCACCGTGTGGGCGTGTGGGTTGATAACGGCTTAACTAACCCTATATTTTTAGTGTATATTTCTTCTTCTTAACCATCAGTGGTTATGGTTCACTCAGGCTAGACCGGATTTTATTTGCGTTTTTGCTTAGTTATAATACAGACTGGTTGGTAGGGCGGTGATAAAACCTCTATGTCTCCCAACAGTACTAGACTATATCAATCTTTTAAACTATTTGGCCGCTTCTGCTATATGAATAGAAATCTCTCTTTTTAATATAAATGTAATATAATACGATATCTGTGATGCTTTGCATGTTGAAACATAATCTCTTTTTACTTCTTTATTAAAAGAAAGCCTTTGACTATTGGCTCCACCTAGTTTTTTTGAAATTTTTATCAGTACATGTTTGCAGTACATAATGTTTAAATTCATTGTGTGGTATGGGTACATGTACATCATACATCTTAATTCCCTTTTTATCCACTTCACCGCCACTCTTGCAACCTCCCGCCATTTCTCAGTTCCCTTCGCGTTTGAGAAAGATCTATCTTACTACTTCTTATTATCTATCTTTTGTTTGGCTCTTTATTTGTACTTTTGGTTTCTCATATATAAGAGAAACCGTGCAATATTTAAGCTGGCATGTGTGATTTATTTCACTTACTATTATGATCTCGAGCTGCACCCATTTTCCTACAAAGGACTGAAAACGTGGATTTATCTAACTCAATACGATTTATTGCCCAGTGTCGTGGGCCTTGGGCCAGATGTCCGTTTGAAATGTCTTTCAGTTTGGAACGGTCCATCATTTACCATATCAGCCTAACATGCTTTAGAACACGGATGTCCAAGGCTGACACATTGGCCTGTGTGTGAACAGGATTTCCACAAGACCGACTTCTCACGCTGTACTGTGTGTTCTATGGTGTCATGACAAGGATTAAACGTCTTTGTTGCTCTTTCCTGCGGATCTGGTTCCAAAATACTTTGCTAGACATCAGGTTAAGATACAAAGCTTTTGTTCAAAGTGTACTCTGTCTGGGTCTCATTGTGTCAGAACAAATCAACTGAGTTTTGTCAGGTAAGTAAAATGAATGTATATCTGAGTATTATATGAAAGCTGATGGTGGGCATTCTTCCTCCGGATGAGGTAAAGGGACATCAAGAATGCTCCCATTCAGATTTTGTGTCTGGATTTGGAAGGACTGAGTTCAACTCTGCATTGTAAGAGACTGAATTGCTCTCATCTTATGTATTTCGTTTTTCCTGAAAATCATAAAAAAATGCGCACGATGGGAATAAGGGTGGAACTATTTTACAAAATAATATCTAGGGCTCAATTCAGGATCTCTAGTTGTTTCTTAAATTAATGACCCCATCTCCAAGGTTTCGAACTCCAGAGGGAGTAAGATGGTGCCCGGGACACAGAATCTATCAGAAGTACAGGCAGTGTTGTCATGATGCAGAGAAACCACTCTGAATGGAACCACCTTTCCTAATCTACTTGGCCGCTTCTTATCCTTGGAAGTAATGCCAGAGGAAATCCTTCAAAAACATTAAAAATGCAAATCCCATTTGACCAGGTATACCTCTTCAAGACTTCGTCCCAACAGAGTTGAAGTCATTATATTACAGTGATCCATGCAGACCCGTGTTTATAGTGACACAACTCATAATAGCTAAATCTTGGAAGCAGCCTACAGGTCCATTAATAGATGAGTGACAAAAGAAAATGTGGTATCCAAACACAGTGGAGTACTACTTAGCCATAAAAACAGGTTGATTTGAGTGATTCGTAGGAAAATGGATGCATTTTTTGAGATCGCACAGCTACGTGAAATAAATTAGAGAAGGTTAAATGTTACATGGTTTCTCTAATTTGAAAATATAAATAATTTAAAGAGGAAATAAAGGAGTGATGGTAAGAAACGGGGAAGTCAAGTAAGTGGAGGTGACAAGGGGATTTGAGGAAGGGAAGAGAGGGGAGGACATGCAGAAAGAGTTAGTAAAAAAAGATCAGGATGCAGTTGGTATATGTACAAATATCTCAAGCTGAATGTAGTTGCTATACAAGCATATACAAATAAAGATTGTAAAATATAAAGCCAAATTGCTTATCACCCATGCTCCACAATTATGAGTGGCCGGAATGCATCAGTCTGGCCAGGAGAAACATCTTGGTGTCTCAGCTGGGGAAGTCTGGATATCATTCCATGATCCAGCACCTAGAAACAAAATGGGAGCGGGAGGTCAGGGGATTGCTACTACCCGGTCCAGACTAGCTCTATGTTTCAATGCACAGAGAGAATTTTTTATCAGGGCATGGAGACCAGAAGACAGAAGTGATACCTGCTTTTGTACTTCAAGACTAACGACCACCTGTCACAATTTTAGATATTTATCTTATTTCTTCTACTCTCCCTCCTGCTTTTCTTCCTTTATATCTTCCTCTTTGTTTTCTTTTCCTCCTCTTCCTTTTCCCCTTCCTCCTTTCTCCTCTTCCATCTCCTCTCTTTCCTCTACTTTATCTATTTTCCCTTTCCTTTATCCTGGTTCAATTTTCCCTTTTCTTTCTTATCTTATTTACCTCTCTTTCTTTTTTCCCTACCTCTACTCTCTTCATTCTCTTCATCCCTTCTCCTCCTTCATCTCTCTCTTCCTATCTTCTCCTCTTTTACTTCCTCCTCTCTTTCCTCTCCTCTTTATCTCCTTCCTCCTCTTCCTTCATCTATTCTCCTTTCTTCATCTTCTTTCATTCCCCCCCTTTCTTCTTTTTCTTCCTCTTTCTTCTTGTTCTAGAATCAAAACAGCATTCCCCAGTGTATGCTTCCAGGACTAATACTCTTGTGGTCAAAGAAGCAAGCAGCACACTAAAGTGGCCTCACTGTTTGAGAGGAGAATAGTAAATTCAAGGTCAGCCTGGACAATTTAGCAAGACCTCGTCTCAAAATAAAGGCCTGGACCTGTCGCTCAATGGCAGAGCATTTTCTTACCAGGCCTAAGACCTTGTTCAATTCTAAGCACGGAGGAAAACACAGAGTGAAAGATTCCCTTTTTCCACCACATAAGGAGACAGTGAAAAGACATTACCTGTCAACTAGGATAGAGGGCCTTCAGCAAATACTGGAGCGTATTAACACCCTTATCTTGGCTTTCAGCTTCCAAAAATGTGAACAATAAATATTTGCTGTTTAACACATCCAGCTTATGGTATTTTGTTGTAATATCTCTCTTAGAAGATATTATAACACACATTGCCCCCAACCCACCCTGACGCCCCCAGAATGCCCCAGGCAGCTCCCAAGCCAACCACACGGACACCTTCCAACTTAACCACCCCGAATATTATGAGCCTGTTCCAACACCTGTGAACAGTGAGGGAGATGTTTCTTAACCTGTATGTACTCAATGTACTCGAAGTTTCCTGCACGCCACATGAAAATAGTAAGATATATTGAAAATGCGCATTGGAGTAGCTTTTGGTTTCAACATCAAAGCTCATATTTCACCCTGTTCAATTTATAGTGCTTTATATGACCACATGGCTGTGTATCTGGAAGAGAATGGGTTTAATGAGGAAGATATCCCTTCTACAAAAATGCTAATTTCTCACACCCAAAAATGAACTCTTATAATCCAAGAAAATCTATGATTGTTTTTAATGCTTTCATTTATTATGAATGAAAAGTTCTTACTGAGAACAATAAGGCAGGAATCTTTAACTCTCCCACATATTGTTATTCATTATTTATCTATATTTTTTTAAATTTAAGGCAATTTCCATTGCTATTTCTTTCCCAGGACTTCGTTAGGGTAATGATTTTATCACATCTTCAATCCCATTATGCGTATGATTCTGAAAACAAATGCTAGCAGGTGGCTTAAACAGTGGTACCACTGAGCCCAAACGAGTCACTAAAAACCTTTAGGAAGAGCCAACGGTAAGAATAAAAATCTCATTGTTTCTGCAACTGAGAATTTGATTTTTTATTTTTATTCTATTAGTGCATGTTTGCAGTACATGAAGTTTGAGTTCATCTTGGGGAGTGGGTGCATATACATAACACAGTGTGTTTCTTTTTTAATCCCCTCCCCTTCCTGTCCAACTCCCCCTCCTCTGTCTCTAAGTCCCCTTCCCCATTCTTGTTGTTATGATTAATCTTAGCTCATGTTTATGACATATAATGCTTACATTGATTGTTGGTCTTAGGTTCCTGCACATGGCATATCTTAATTCTTCTTACATCCCATAACTCTCCTCCTGTCTTAGTTACTTTTCTCTCGTTGCTGGGACAAAATACCAGACACCCAAAGTTAGGGGAAGAAAGGTTTATTTGGCTCACAGTTTGTAGAGGTTTCATTCTGCAGTCAGCTGGGTCCAAGGCAGGGTGGCAGGGCAGACAGGAAGAAGTCAGCAAGGTAAGCAAGGGATGCAAGCAAGGGGGGCTAACCAGCTTCTTCCTCTATTTTATATCTTATCCAGGCTACCTGTCTTTAGGGTGGGCAGTACTTCCACTCTTAATCCTAATACTCTTAATTTTAGTGTCACATCCTTGATCTCGGCAGAACCATGCCAAACCGATCAGTGGATTAATTTAGTAATCACACACTCTAGATCCAGCTATCTCTTACCACATGAGGCTTTGGGGGGACATCTAGACACAAACCATAACACCCCCTCTCCCTGCCCCTCTGGTTTCTTGGACCCCTTCCCATTTGCAACACTTTCATTCCCTTGTCTCTTTCTATCCATCTTTTATTTTGTATGTTGCCTTACTCAAATAAGTGACACCATACGACATTTAAACATATGTGTCTGATTTATTTCATCCAACATTATATTTTCCAGGTGCCTCTGTTTTCCTACGAAGGTCTCAAAATTATCCTTCTTGATAGCTGAAGAGTATTTCATTATGGATAGATACATTTTCTTTATCTGTTCATCTGTTTATGGACACCCAGGCTGCGTCCAGGATTGAGCTATTATGAGTTGTGCTGCTGTAAACAAGGGTGTACCTGTGTGGTCGTAGTGTCACATCTTAACTCTTTTAGGAAGACACCTAGAAGGGAAAAATAGCTTCGTCTTATCCAATTTCTAACTCTAGTTCTTTGAGTGAAAAACATTTTTTGGCTGGAATGTAAACTAGTACAACCATTATGGAAACTAGTATAGAGATTTCTCAACAAAGCTGACCTTTAAAAAATACAAGAAAGCTCTTTTGTACCAGATAGCAGTAATTTTTGCTTTGCATTACCAAACCCTCCTGGCAGTGTGTATTTGGGTGCAGAACTCGATTTAGCAAGCCTTGGATGAGTTTTTCTCGCAGAGACACTGGTTTATGCAGGTGAAGGGCAGACCCTGGTAAATGCCTGCCCAGAAAGTTCTGTATTGTGCTGATGTAATCAATTTTAGGACCACATTCTGATAATTACAGAAATAGACTTCTTTGGTGCTTCTCTAAGTAGCAAGATCAACTGGTGTGTCAAGTTTTTTTTTTTTTTTTTTCCTCTCTACTTATTTGGTTGTGTTGGGATCAGAGCATAAATCTCCTAGAGAGTTGGAGAATTTTGCATCCTCACATGCCCCGCAGTTCTTGGTCTTGTGGATTCCTGATCACCAGAACTTTCAAACAGTCACTCGTCTCTACAATGTTGACATTTTACTTTACAGAAGGAATATTGTACGGTGCTTTTATATAAACCTCTGTGTTCAAATATCCTTTTTGGCATTTAGATTTGAGAAGTTCCCTCTGACGCTGGATGACGCAGAATATTCACAAGCATGGCTGCGGCCCTCTTCTCTAGGTTCTTTCTCTCGTGGTGTGTTCTGAATGCTTCAGACTAAATATCACCCTGGATCACGACCTACAAATCATTTCAGTCTTCCTAGTTCCAGGATTATGCTTTTGCCTTCATCCGCACAATCTCTCTCTTCTCAGAGTAATTCCATTTGCAGACTTCTCCTAGCGAAATTCTAACTGATGGTCTAGATTTTTAGTTCTATTTTTTTTTTCCCTCCGTGAAATATATGGACAGTTTCAAACCCAGGAAATTGGATGAACAGCAGTAAATCATTTTTCAAGACTTGACAGTAAATATGCCATCCCTTTATTTTACGGATTCCTTTGCTGAGATTTTGAAACTATGCTTTGGAAACGATAAAATAAAAGGCTTTATCATTCTGGGGCTTTTTATTTCTTCACAGGCTTTTCAAAGGGCTTCAGAGAAGGTGCCTTCTGGAGACACCTTCGTCTCACACATGTTCACAATCCAGCCCTCTTAATTAAGCTTTCTTCAGGCTGCCTTCCTGCGCGCACGTGTGTGTGTGTGTGTGTGTGTGTGTGTGTGTGTGTGTTAGTTTTGTGGACTGAACCCAGGGTCTTAGCACTGAGCTACATCCCTAGCCCCTTTTTAAAATTTTGAGGTGGTTCTTGCTAAGTCTCTATCATGGTTTAGGTCCGAAATATCTCCCCAAATTCTCATGCGCTCAGTAGCTGGGTCTCGGCAGGTAATTAGGTCACGGCCGCCTGGTTGTAAGTGGGTCACTTAGGGCTGTGACACAGAAGGTGCTTCTTCTCCCCGGCTCCCTGCTCCTTTCTCTGCTTCTTGGCCACCACGCCATGAACAGCTGTCCTCTAAACGGCCCTTCCACCATGATGTTTCTGCCTTGAGTATGGACTGCAAATGTGAGCGGAAATAAACCTCTGCTCCTTTAAATCGCAGGTGATGCGGGCAATGTTTCAGTAACAAGGAAGTAACTAGTACAGTCCTACATTGCTTAAACTGTCCTTGAACTTGTAATCCTCCTGTCTCAGCCTCCCAGCGTGCTGGGATTACAAAAACACCCCACCACACCTGGTTTCAGACTGCGTTATTTAGCTTCTTCTATGCCCTCTAAAGCATTTAGGAAGTCTAACAACCAAACTTATTTATTTTTCCTTCCGAAAGCCACAAAATACAACATCTACCCCTGACACGTTTCTACAAGCGTTACTACGACAAGTCCTTTCCTTAGCACGGCACTTAGTATTTTAAAGTGCTCCTCCAAATTCTCACCTGAGGACACTAGCGATGAATGTAGACCGGATTCTGAGCTGACCCGTCTTTCGAACATGTAGCTCGTTAAAGAGAGTTCTTTTCATCTACTTCATCAGTACTATATTGTGCTTTATTTTTTCAAGTGGGTGTAGGTCAAATACTTTTGGGACAACACTAGCAGTTATTCCACTTGAAATGTCTTTACAAAGAGATCTTCTTGGGAGTTTTTATTAAGAGCCTACGAACCAGATACAGGGTTTTACCTGCAATCGCAGCTACTTAGAAGGCTGAGGTGGGAGGACCTTTTGAGCCCAGGTGTTTGAAGCCAGCATGGGCAATGAGGCCCACTCCCTTAAACATAATTAAGAAATAAAACCTGGGCATGGTGACTCATACCTATAATCTCAGCACTCTGGTAGGCAGAGGCAGGAGGACTGGGAATTCAAGTTGAGCCTGGGCAACTTAGTGACATAATTTTCAATTGCCCAGTGGACTCAATCATTGCTTTTATGATGTTAACATTTTACCTTGCTGTAGAAACAGTCTCCTGTGCTTTTATGAGTGAAAATAAAATAAACAAACAAAAACTTAAAAATGACATAAAGGGATAGGAATGTAGCTCAGTGCACAGTGCCTGCATTGAATCTCTGGTACTGAAAAAAATAAAAGTAAGGAAATAAAAATGGGAACTGGCATTACAGCTAGGTTGTACAGCACTTGCCCAGCATGCAGGAGACCCTAAATTCAATCTCTAGCGCTGCAAGTAATAATAATAATAAAACAACATAAAACATTATTTTATTATCTCTAGTTGGGCATAATACATTTCATTACTTCTACTCAGAATCTACTTGATGCTTTGGAGTTTTATCTCTTTTTGTTGTTGTTGTTATCACTTTTGCTTCATTTTCTTTCAAATTCTAAGCTCAATAATACCATTTTGTTTTCCATATCAGGAAGACTAATATGCAGATCTGAGAACTGAATACATGAATCTCAGGTTTTAGTTAAGTACTCTACTTTTTAAGAAAAATGTCCTCCTTTTGTATGATAGGCATAAAATTCGTATGAAGAAAGAGTCGAGGAAGATTTAGACGTCCCGGGTTGTGATCACGACCTTGGTAAGGACCACAGATGGAAACTTGGGACCACTCACCAATTTGCCTGGTTTCTGGTTTTCTTCACTATACGGTGATGATAAGAATATGTAGTTTTTCTCTCTTCCTGACAATTCTTTTGTGGAAATGAATTGAGACCACAAATTCATATGATTTGGTAGATACTAAAATATCATATTATCACAAGCTGGGATTTGTAGTTTGCCTCAGGCATATTCTTACCTATCAGAGTTCAAGTCATATTCTAGCCAGGTCTGACAAATGAGAGAAGAGTTAGAATGCCCAGTCATGTATCTCTTTGATGTATCTCTCAGTGTTCAGTCTTGTTAGCCTAGGGAAGTGTTTCTCTTTTCTTCTCTTGCTTTCACACTTTTGAATCATGGCATAATGAAGTCAAAGAGTTGGGGGAAGGAAAAAAACCACACAAGTGAGTACTGAATTGGATTAATTATCATCTCTGAAATGCCCAAGGTCAGTCCTCTTGCCTAAAGCAACAACTGTTTGGAAAGTGACAAGTTAACGTTTTAGCACATTCTGAAAATAACTTGATTGTTTTGTCCAGGTTCAGTGTATGGACCCTGAATTCACAGTACTACAATTCTATATTCAGTAAAAATCCCGAGAGAGTTTGGGCCACAGAAAGCATCAGATAAGATTGATTGTTTACCTCAGATTAAAAAGGAATGCTTGGAATGCAAAACTCCAAGTGTGTTATAAGGTATAGTTTCCAAAGCACTCAGGTGAACATATTCAATTATTTCAAAATGTTGTGATTAATTAGAGATTTATAAGGAAAAAAATTAGAAGCCCTAAATCTAGCTCTGCTAGTTACATGATGTAGGAACTTATTCATCTACTTGGTTCTATTAAGAATTTTTGTCAAGGGCCTTAAATTCGCCTCCTCTGATAGAACACTTTCCAATCTTGTATTCTCTGATACTCAAATACCTCATTTCTCTTAAATGGCTCATTAAGTCCCTTTAACATTGCTGGATAAAATATGTTATTACCTTACAGTTTCTATCATAATTAGTCATTAGGGAGAACTTGGGTATCTCTAAATATTCAAAGGCAACAGTGCACCTGTGAACTGTGCTTGGAGAAAAAAAAAATAAAAAGACCCAGCAGGTATGTGGGGATTAAAATGAGTGTATAGAGTTCTCTAATGCAAATTACCTCTTTGGTAGTATGAAGGTTCAATTTTAATTAGATCAAAGTTGGAGATTCAAAGCCATGATTTACTAAACAATGGATGTATTAGAAATATGTACTATTTTTTCTCTTTTGACTACATGTTTGCGGTGTATAATGTTTAAATTGCTCGTGGGGAGTTGAAGCACATAATAATACATCTTAATTCTTAATTCTTTTTTTTATTCATCCCTTACCCTGACCCTTCCTCCTTGCTCCAACTCTCTGTCCCCTTCCCATTTGCAAAAGCTCTATTTGCATGATTTTTTCCTTTCAATTCTTTTTTTTTTCCATCCCCTTTCCCGCCCTTCTTATCCCCTCTAGCTCTTGTTCCCAAACCATCTGAAAAAGATCACCCTATTTTCTATGCATCTATCTTCTATTTTGCTCTTTATTTAGATTGAGTGTAGACCCATATATCTCACATGTACTAAACTAAAATCCAAATGGATCAAGGATCTGTATGTTAAAATAGAAACAATCTGCTTGAAGAATATGCATTATATGTTTTTTCCCTCTATTAGCAATTCTAACAAGAGATCTCTGTATTTCGCTTTGGTTTCATCAGTTTAGCTCACTGCTAAGTGTTATTATTTTTTAAATCTGAGAAGAAAATGAGAATTCACCTCAGAATTCAGAAAATTTTAAAAAAAACCCATTTTTCAGTTTATGTATATGGATACAATAAGACGGATCCTAATACTGGGATAACTTTTGCTCTAATGATTAAATCACTTAAACATTTATCCTTTTCGATTAAATTCTGTGAAATAATACAAATGAATAAAATATGACTCATAGAAAATGAGTAAAATATAGAGACAGCAAAGTAGAGCTATGAATGCTGCACCAATATTGTACATATACTTTTAGAAGGCAATGGACCTTGCAAGTACAAATGGATTAACTGATTAACTGAGTATAGGAATGCACTTTTGAAAATCAGAATATAAACTTGATTCCCAACACTCATACCTTCCCATGCACTTATACATCATGACAAAGAGTGTTAATATTAGAGAAAGAAGCTCACAGTCAAACCTCAAGATTCAAACATATAATTTGTCTGTTAAATTGGTAAAAAAAAAAAATTAATACTGTGCAAGTTGAACTATTTAAGAACAAATGAATCCTGGCTCACTTATAATCTTTTTTTTTTTTAATTTTATTTTTTTTTATTTTAAACCAAGAACATGTATTGGTACATTCTACATACAATGGTCACATTCATTACATTAATTCTGTACCTATACATGATGCATCTTGGTTCTCCCCCCTCTCCCCCCCCCCGCACCCTCCCTCCCTATTTACAGCACGTTCATTCATCATTTTCCATATTTTCCCATTCCCCTCTCTCCCCTGTTGCCTTTCTGCTTTTCCCCTTCTTTCTTTCTAGTACTCCTCTCCTCTGCACACCATCCTCCTTTT
>QZML01001134.1:347431-377641 GCA_016801275.1 Hystrix brachyura | reverse complement strand
ATAAAAACAGAAACAATGAATCTCCTAGAGAATAAAATAGGAAGAACTCTCGAAGACATAGGGGTTGGAAAAAAATTTATGAATAAAACTCAGGCTGCACAGGAAACAATTCAAAGAATTGATGCTTGGGACCACATCCTATTTTTGATTGTTTTAAATGGCTTTCTTCTGTCCTCTGTGCACACAAGCAAAGCTAACTGATAAAGATATTCCAATGGCAGATGAGTGCTTGCAGCATTATCAAAGACAGAAGAAAGTGATTTTGAAAAAGCACTTTCATGGCACACACTGCCCAAAAGCATAGAGAAATGTTCGTGTCTCTTTCAGACCATTGCGAAAATAGAGAAAATAGCTTCCTTTCCTGAAGAGTTTGCATTATCTTTGAGTTGGTCTAAAAAGAAATTACCAGTCAGGTATGGCTCTTTACACATCCTTTCCAATACCTGTTGGACATTAAGCACACAATAAAAAAGAAGTTTAAACACATAAAATAATGTCTTTCTTGCTGCCTGCCCCCCTGCTCTGCAGAGAAATTCTGCATATTTTCAGGAAAGCTCTTAGGTTTCAATGGTTATTACAGTTTACTGGCCTGGTGCTGAATTTTTCCCAACTAAATTAGCCTTTAGCATAGAAAAATTTTAAATTTATACCTGAAACATCAATATCTCATCAATTTACAGGGAAAGCCAAACTGTGGGAGAACATTATAATCTTCCAATGGTTTGTATAGAGCCAAAAGTGCCTTGTCTATGAAATTGCCCATAATTTACAGGAACATGATTGAAAATGTTGGTCTAAAAATGAAATTATAGAGCGTGCAGCTTGGGGTAATGGGCTGATGATAAATATAAGAATGTTGAGGTGGAAAATCGTTTTACCACATCTGCTATCACAGCCAGAATATCCCCTGTACTGAAGTAGATGGAGCCACGCACAAAGCACATTTATATAGCAATCTAAGTGAAAGCTATTTGGAGGAAGAAGGAATCAAAAATGGGCAGCTTTGTTCGTAGAATATCTTTGCAATGTATGACAGAGTAGATCTCTGTAGACAGTTTGAAATCGTTCTTTGTGTCTACTTTAATATG
Source organism: Hystrix brachyura (assembly GCA_016801275.1). Taxonomy (NCBI): domain Eukaryota; kingdom Metazoa; phylum Chordata; class Mammalia; order Rodentia; family Hystricidae; genus Hystrix; species Hystrix brachyura. The sequence goes on along the minus strand of QZML01001134.1, from coordinate 376,553 downwards.
CACATTTAATTTCACTTTAATATTATCATATCTGTGATACATGCTGGGCATTGGAAGAGCCCACCGATTCTCCTATCTCATCACAACTTTGGGGGACAATGCTGTTACTTTTGTGTTGTTCTTTTAGTTATCTGCCTTTGAGAAAGACGTATTTACATGTATTGTGATGTTTCGAAAGATAGATTAGAACTCTTGGAGAGAAGTGCAGTGCGTAGATTCCGGCCTCCTGGCAGATAAATTACCATTAACTTGTGTGAATAATACTTTATAAGCCCACTTGTTACACAAGGAAGCTGTTAGGTGCAATGTGATTCATTGTGTGGAATGCATTAAGTGAAATTTACTTAGATTTTCAGCAACGCACCTAAATAGTTATCTTAACCCATGAGCAAACTGTATTTTATCTTTTAAATCTTGTTAGAGTTCCCACAACTGACACGAAGAATAGGTGGCTATATTTCAACTGCTAGGAGGAAGGGACCACACTGCAATCACCGACCACAACTCATCCTCAAACTAAGCCCAGCTAGCTCTTTGCTTTATGTATGAAAACTCGGGTGGCCACACATATAATATAACTACTTGTGTGTGTGTGTTCTCTTGTCAAAGTTTTCCTTCCTGGAGGTAGATACTCCATCTAGCTAGGAAAAGAATCCAAATTAGTGGTGACAAACTCTTAAAGGATACAAAGAGCCTGTAGGGCATGCGTGCCACAGGTTCACCACCACTGATCTGTTGTGTCTTCCTCTTTTTATAAATAAGATGTTAATTTTCTCCTAGAGGCTTCCCCATTCGTGACATCACCTAAAAACATAATTACCTTCTCATGGAACACTTGCTAATACTGTTTGGTTGGTGCTTAGGACTTCAACATATGCACTAAGGACGGCAACGATTCACCCCACAGATATACGCTTTCTTGTGTCTCTTGTAATAAGGAAAATTATCTATTCAGGAGGACTCGACACTCTTCAATCACCTTCCAACAGCCCCACCTCTGGATGCCATTTTATTGGGGATTAGAGCTTCAAGATAAGACTTTTGGGGGTACACAATTTAGACCATAGCAATGCTTTCTTTGACACTTTTCAGAAAGAGCTTCATCCTATATGTGAAGTCAACTCTCATGGTCTATTCCTTTCCAAAGACACCACATCCCAATCCCATCCTATTAAAGTTTAGGGTTTCAGTGAATGAATTTGTAAAGGACACAAACATTCCAGTCAGTAGCATCAACTAAATTTACCAACACAGGTTCCTATCACTTTTAACTAAAATTTATACTGAGTCAGAATTTCCCCACTGGAAGATGTATGCAGGAAGGTGGGAACAAAACATAGAATAATTGCACATAATTTATCTCATGGACATTATGTTCACTCAAGAGTAATGACTACAAATCCGCCTTCTAATAAGGAACTAAATAGTTGGTGGTTGCATTGTCCCTTAAAACAGTGGCCACCTTCAAAAAAACACTGAAGTAAATGCAAAATTGTGCAAGTTTGAAAAGGTCAAGTCTATTCAAAGTGCATGTTGACAGGAAGCCTGTAGTTGGATGGTTTAGATTAAAATTTGAAATTGTAGGTTCAACTCTGATAACTCAACAGCAGTGCTGTTATTGCTACACAATGTATTTCAGCTTCTTGCTTTGATGGGAATCAAGGATTGAAACTCTAACCAAGCCAGGCATGGTGGCCCACACCTCTAATCCAAGCACTCTGGGCAGTTGAGGGAGGAGATCAAAAGTTCAAAGCAAGCGTGGGCAACTTAGAGGCTATCTCAAAATAAAAAAAAAGGGGGGGGTGCAGATGTAGCTTAGTACAGAGGCTCTGGCTTCACACCCCAGTACCACAAACAAATAGCAACCCTGGTAGGAAAGTAGATGAGGAGCAGAATTAGCATCACATGGCTCTCTTTATTGGACACGCTACACTCATTGACTAATTCACTGATGAGTTCATGGCTGAATGTGCTCTTAAAAGCTGGGGTCTGGCTGGAAGAGGCGGGTCACAGGTGATGTGACCTGGAATGGTCTTCCCTGGTTCCTCCCTTCTCTCTGCTTCTTGTCTACCGTGATGTGACCAGTTTTTCCTCCACCCAGGTCCTTCCACCACGCCATTTCTGCCTTGGAGCCAGCTGACCAGGGACTGGAACTTTAGACTTCTCTTCCTTTAAATTGTGGATGTTGGGAATTTTGTCCAGTGATGAGAAGGTGATTAGAATTAGATAAGGTATAAGTATGGCAGTCCCATGATGGGAATAATGACTTCATAAGAAAAAGACTCAGGCGGGGACACTTGCTCTGTCTCACCATGCCACCCACTTCACAGTACTATGATAAAGCTAGAAGGGCTCATCAGAATCCAGCTCCTTGCTCTTGGATTTCCCAGCGTCCTGGACCATGAGTCAGATAAACTTCCACTCTTTATAATTTACCCAGTCTTGGTTATTTTGTTTTAGCAGCGTTAAGTGGGCTAAGACACCTTGCTAATGCCCCTCATCGTTTTTTCTTCCTCGAATCATTCCAATTGGTTCCTCACCATTGCTCCTTCTTCCTGTGTTCATTCTGCCTCTATTGTGACATATAGGTAGAGTACTCTTTAAAAATATAAATCTGATTGTAACATGCTTGCAAAACAACTAAAACTTGGATTGCATCCCGTGTCTCATAGGAGGTGGTCCAAAGCCCTTCATTTGAACTTCTGAGGTCCCTGCTGACTTCAAACTCCCCTCCTGCACCTCGTCACAGTTGACCCTGGTCACGCTACACATATTATTTCCATTCCCCACATATGCTTTGGCCTCTTTCATCTCTGAGCCTTCTCCTATGAAATTCGAGCTGTCTATCACACTCTCTTTCCCACCCTCCCATCTCACAGTAACTCACTTCCAACACTCACATTGTGCAGAATTCCTCTTCACTCTAGCCTTCTGTTTTACCTTTTTCCATTTTCCCTTCACATCTTTCTCTACAGCTGGAGGAAGTCTGTCTACTAACCAGATACTGGAAGGTAAGTTATTCAAGCAAAAGAAGTTACTGTATTTGTAAATATGTAAAATAACATACAATGTTACTACCGGAGAATATTTAAAAAGGACCATGATTGTGTAGACCTGAGCACCACAGGATGCACAAAACCTGATGCAGGATTTTGGAAGCTGTAAGATGTTGCACAAACATAACCCAGGAGAGTGCGGGAGCAAGAGAATACAAGCACAAATCGGTGTGGTACGACACAGTTACCAAGGCAATTTGGCATTCACAATGAGCCCTCCCAGTTCCTGGGAGATGGATGAGCATCTAGAGTGAGCTGTTAATCAAAGTGTTACATAATTATGCGCTGTGAGGCACGATGCTGTCTGTACAGTTTTGCCACCAAAAAAAGATTTTAAATCCTTGTTTAAAAAGTGGGGGCCAGACTGACATGTTTTACGTGAAATAATTAGGAGAATTTGAGAAGTAGTAATTTTGGTAATTACTAAATAGTGTGATTCTTTCCCGGTAAAACATATGTCAAATTACAAAAAAACATTGCGATGTTGCTTTCCTTTTTTGAAAATTTTACATATGTGTCATGCAAGATTAAATATTCCAAAGCCTTCCTCCATTTTCTTTTTATGTAATTTTTTTTATAAAATAAATCATAATGCATCTCAGTTTTCAGTTTTTCCTGTGAAATTTAAAGACCTGAACATTTCTTTTGATCTCTCCCAATGACTTTTCAAGTAGAAATGATTTTTTTCTCCTTCCTTTCAGTTTATTTTCAAATAAAGGAGGCAAGGAAAGTAGATGTACTGGGGAGTTTTATCCTTTTACTGAGTTTTACTCTCCTAAGTAAACAAAGCAAACATTTCTGTCCTCATATCCCTACAGATGACAATACTTCATTATGTATCTTCTAGAAATAGGACTATTTGTTCCAATAACATGTCGTCATTAGCACCCTGTCTTATTCCCTGTGAAATACTTCGGGTGGAATTCATTGGTCTTTCTCATGCTTATTATTACAGTTTTGGAACTATGCTCATCTTTCAGTATACAAACTGAAGTCACACAGCAGGTGATTTCATTTTTCATATTTTAGTTTGTTCTATTCTAATTTATGGGGATGCTCACCAGGATGGGCCAATATGGCAGACACTGATTGGAGTGGTCAAAAAAGAAGGAAAGTCTCGTGGGAAATGGTAAAAACTGAGCTCTGGCTTTCTTCATGAATTCTCTTGGGTGTAGTTATTTTCTGAGCTAACTGGAAATGAGCTTTCCAAGATTCTCCCAAGTATAGGAAAAGGAGGAAGAGATGGAAGAGGAGGAGAAGGAGAGAAGGATAAGGAGGACAAAGAGAAGGAAGAAAAAGAGAATGAAGAAAACGAAGAGGAAAGGATCAGGAAAAGGAGAAATAGTCTCCCACCGGAGCGCCCATGACCATTGGCTTTGAATTCTCAGAAGCAAGAAATGCAGACAGAGTCTCTACCTACACGAAACACAAGCCATTGTTTTCTTTTCATCGCCAGCAGCTTTCTGAATAAACAACATTATGGACTTCTCTAGCCTAATGAAAATCAGATCATGTGCAAGTAAAAGTTGTGGTACAAAGAATAAGGGCTCTCTAATTAAGACAAGGAAGCATCTGTATGTCAATTCCCTGTTTATAAGGAGTAGCACCCATATTGCTGTGGATTGAATTGTGTCCCTCCCCTAATCCATAAACTGAAGCCCTAATGCCCAACGGGATGTTATTAAGAAGTGGCACCTTTGGAGACAGTTTAGATGATGTTATTAAGGTGCCCCCATGATGGTCAGGGTCTGTAATATGAAAAACAGGGGACACCAACATCCAACGTGCTCTCTCTCTCTCTCCTCCCCCCACCTCATCACAATCCAGAAAGACAATCCTCGCCACAGGCAGAATCAGGCAGCATGTTGACTTTAGAGCTGCCAGTCTCAAGAACTGTAAGTGCTAAATTTCTGCCAGTAAGCCACCTAGTTGAGAGTCCTCTTACTGCTGCCCAAGGTGACTAATGCAAAGTGGACACAGAATGCTTCGAATACAGCTACTGTTGTGACCTCACACTTACTAAACAGCACGTCACCTCCCCAACTCCATGGAAACCGGTATCCTGGAGAGCCAGACCACGCTCTGAGTCCCTGAGTGCACTGTCCAGGCTCTGAAATGATCCACAAACACACAGAGGGCAAGAGATGGGGTGAGATCATGTTTTCTGAGTCCCTAATTATGCAGAAAGAAGAGTGGTGTTCAGACTGGTTAGAGGAATTGGTTAATGTCTCAGAAGCAGTTCACGGTGGCTATCCAAATGGAACCTATGGTACTCTGGTTTCTCTTCAGATCGTATAAATCTTTCGCCTTTTACCAAATGGAACCTATGCTCCTGCTTTGTAACCAGTATATTTTATATTATAACATGACAGATTAATATTAATTTTTAATTAACTTTTCCTCTTTAGGAGAGGACAGAGAAAATGATTTGATGATTCTAATCACCCTACATATAATCCTACATTCATGTGAATATGTATGTATGAAGGAACAGGTGTGTACAGGTGACCATATACTTTTATACATTACATTTCAAAAGCACCAATAGGTCAGCTGGACAATAGATTTTGCGTGCCGCAAAAATATTAAAACAATCAATAACAAACAAGCTAAAGGTCATATCTTGAATCCTTGCTCCATTTGGCTTTGTCGCTAGTCTAAATTGATGCCCAGGATTATCATTATTAATGCCAACGAAAGCAAATGATGGATTTAACGTCTAGTTTCATTAGGGTGCCGTTTGCCTTGAATTTTAGAGGATCGGAAGCAACTGCAAAGAAAAGAAAGAAGGGTCTGATATTACAGTTATGTGCCTGCCCTTTGAAATCATTATCATATTTAATAGTGACCATGGTCTTGCTAGGTAACTACCATTCACATTTAATCGCCCCAAATCAAGGGGATTCATAGGTCCATCATCAAGCCACTCATATGGTTTGCTGGTTTGACTTCACACTTTATTTTATGTTTTATAAAGCCCTAGAAGATAAAAGTTCAAAACTTCCCAACATTAAAAAAATTTACAAAGTTTCAAACAGGAGAATCACTAACTACTTTGACTTGATCATTACACATTACACACATGTCCTCAATTATTACATCGTACCCAATAAATATGTGCAAGTGGAAAAACGTACATAGTGTAATCCACAATTTTAAATGAAATGTGAGAGTATGAAATTGACCACTTTATACCACTTTGGCTTAAGACACTATTACTAAAAGTAATTCTATCACTATTAGCAATTAAAACCATTATTGAAGTGTACAAACAAAACTGTACATCAGTGATTTCTTTGTCTCTATTTTTTTTTTTTTTCTTATTGGGTTCTGTGAATCGAACCCAGGGCCTCAAATCTGCTGAGCACACATTCGATCACTAAGCTAGACCAGCTGCCCCTAGATCTATGACTTTTGATAAAAAATTTAGCATTTAAATTGAGATTAGCCTTACATGAAAGGTTCACTCTGAATTTCAAAGACTTAGGACAAAAAAGGAGTACATAATTGATTTCGTTAAGAACTGTCTATATCGATTACATGGGGGAAGCACCGTATTTTGGGATATATTGAGAAGACTCATGTATGTTTTTAAAATTGGTTTCACCTGTGAAACAAAAGGAAGTCAATGTCTTTTTATTTTTACAAACTGTCAAAGTTTTAAAGACAGGAACATTGAATTATTTACCCCTCTATCTCCCCCAAATAAGATGCTAAGTGCTCTATGGTTTGCAGTCAGAAATCAAGCGCCTTCTCTCTACCAATTATGATTTAAGATGCTGATTTCCAAAATCGTTTCCCAATGTGTGGGGGGTACCACAGCATCAGCGCAAACACTTCCGGCTGTAAAGTTGGAATAATTGTGGCACACTAACATCTCACGCCTATATGTTTCCCTGCCTCAACCTGCTTACACCATTTCTTCTTTTTGTTCCTAGCTCAAGAAGATTGGGCTGCCCCAGCTCTCATTGGCTAACTTTGATTTTCTTTCTGTAGAAGTACATTTTCCCAAGCTGGATGAACTTGGTGGGAAAGGTGAATCTAAAATGCCTCTGTTGCATTTAGAAAGTATAACAGGACGGACTCTCCTCTTCGATCCCACCCCAATCCACGGTGCCCGCGTTTAACCTAAACTCTGTCCAAGATCAATTCTCACACCTCGAGCTCAACATGCCATTCTTCCCAGGTAACAAGTAGTCTTGTCCATCAAATGCTTATAAGTTACATCCCGACACCTCCCCAGAGATAACATCTTGTGTGTGATCTCGGGTTGGAAGGAAACGTTCTTTCTGCTGAATTTACAAAAGCATTGTCATTCGTCTTTGAAGGAACTAAGGCCTGCGAAGGTCACAGAACTCAGGCAGTCACCAGGTCTTTCCACTCGACACCATTCTTTGATGAGCAGGGAAAAGCAGGATGGCAGGCAGCTGGGTGCCAAATCCTTCCTTAGACTGAGGACAGAAGAAAGAGACTGCTAGGCAGGTTCGGCCCGAGCAGACTTCAAGGATCACCCAGTCTGAGACGCAGGGCCTGTCAGTGTCTGGGTGGTAAGCATGGCAAACAGGATGCAGCTGAACCGTTACAAGTATATCGTGTTTGCAGACGTCTGGCCCTGGGCAGACGAACCAGCCGATTTTTCTCTGAATACCTGATTTCTGGGAATCCTGAACTAACAAAGGTGTAACGTTGTAAGCCACTCCATTTCTGGTCATTTGTTACTCTGCAGCATCAAGCTGAATTTCTCACTGCCTTTTTTTTTTGTTGTTGTTGGTGCCGGGAATCAAACTCAGGGCCTTGTGCTTGGAAGGCAAGCACTCTAACCACTGAGCTATCTCACTGCCTTTTCAGCTTTTTGTACATCTCCACGATCATCTCTCAATCAAAGTTCCTGTCTTGGACTATGTCTTTTCTGAGCCCAAACTTAGATAGGTATAAGTCTCCAGACTGTGTAGAATCTCTGTGGGTGAATAACAATGAGGTCAGGGGAAATAAACCATAATATTCATTTTGCATTTTATGAAGAGATAATGAAATGAAATGTGGACTTTTTTTTTTTTAATAAAGCATGTTCTTTTTTTGAACTTATTCTTCCCAACTCCAGGGGTAGGGACTGTCTTGTTATTCTAAATTAGCTTAAATTTCTTCACTAAAGAAATGAAGACAGAGTATAAATTTAAGTTGTAATGAAATTTAGGAAAACATCTGGGGTCTGTAAAATGATCAGGTAGCAATAGGTTTAAGGTTCTTCCTATGGAAAGGATCCAGGAAATAATAAGAATTGTAATATCAGAGTTTCAATAATAGCAACTGTAAAATTAAAGGAGAAGACCTTCCTTGGGAGGAAACTGGCTACAGTTTTATTATTTGGAGAGAATCTGTATCAATATGTTTACATTATGGTTCTACTCACGACTTATTCTTCGTTGTTAAAAGGCCACAGTGGAATCTAAACCCATCCAGAGGTAATAGGAAGGCTTCTTTGCACATAGTATTTTACTCTGCTAGGGCTGCTATAGCCAAGTCCTGAAGCTAGATTTTTTTTTTTTTCCTGAAGCTAGATTTTTGAAGAGCAATGTACTGTCCATAGTTTTCGAGGCCAGAAGTCCAAGGTTAGGGTGTGGGCAGCCTTGGTTCCTCCCCAGGCCTCTCACCTTGGCTTGTATTTGCCATCTTCTCCTTCTGTCCACACATCCCTCTGGATGTGTCCTTTTATCCTCTTCCTATAAGGACACAATCCCATCAGATTAGAACTAAGCCCAGTGACTTCGTTTTACTTTAATCACCTCTTTAATGATCCCATCTCCAAACACATTCTGAGATATTGGGACCTTCAACATCTAAATTTTATGGGGGCCACAACTCAGCCCACACTATGCAGGAAATAATTACATAGAAAATCCTTAAAGCTCTGGGCTTTTCTAGTTCCCTATAATAAGGATCAATAAATGGGATCATATCAAATTATCAGCAAAGGAAACAACCAACAGAGTGCAGAAACAACCTACAGAATGGGAAAAAATTTTCCAGCTATTCCCAGACAGAGGACTGATATCTAGAACATACAAAGAACTCAAGAAAATTAGATCTACCAAAATAAAAGACCAGTGAAAAAATGGGCAACCAAAATGAATCAACACTTCTTGAAAGAAGTACAAATGGCCAATAAATATAGGAAAAAATGTTCGACATCACTGACCATTAGAGAAATGTAACTTCGAACAACATGTTATGCCAAAAGAATGACCACCATCAATAAATCAAATAATAACAAAGGCTGGCAAAGATACAGGGATGAAGAAATGCATCCGTGTTGTTGGTGGCAATGTAAACCGGTACAACCAAAACGGAAATCAGTTTGGAGACTTTTCAAAAAAAAAACTAAAACTAGAAATTCCATTTGACCCAGCTATTCCCCTTCTAGGTATCTTCCCCCTAAAAGTAAAATTCGTCAAATCACGGGAATATATGCACACTCATGTCTACTACAACACTCTTATAATTTTCTAGCATGCACGTGTCATATGAGAGCTATTTACTTTTCAGTGTGGCTGTACAATGAATATTCACACTTTGCCAGAAGTGGCAGCAAGGAATGGAAGATATAAACATTTGGATTCTGAGCTGCCCATAAAGAGACACTAACCCTACCATCACCCTCCCCACATTCCTGCCATGATGCTAAGTCATCCGGAGGGAGACTGGTTTCCAAAAGCCTTTCAGACTTACAACTGCAATTGCTGGGATGGCCGTGAATGACACCATGCATTCAACAGACTTCCGAGGTGCAGAAATGTGGGCTATTCTGTGTCCACTCCAGCTTCCCCCCTGCTTCATCTTACTTTCCACTCAGCATGGTCACATTTATAAGAAGAACTGTGACAACCCCGGATTCCAGCGTGTTGTAAAAACATCGCCACATGGCAAAATCTCAACATTATTAAAAAAAAAAAAACAAAAAAAAACATGGTCAGGTACCTCGAGGTGCAAGGTATGAAGTAATTAAACTTGTTTTTGTCTCAACATGGTTGGATGCTAAAAAGGTTGTGTGAAAAGACAAGCTTATTTTCAGTTTTCTTGTGGTAATCAGCTGCTGTCAGCCTGGGGTTCTGCACTTTTTTGTTTGTTTTGCATGGAAAGACAAGAAATAAGACTCCCTTTAATCACCCTGCTTATATTTTCATCTCTCTACTGATGATTCGGGGGCATTTTGCAGAAACCGAGTCATAATAGGTAGAGAATCTTTCTATTTGTCATTTATTTATCCATCATCTACCTATCTATCCATCCATCTATCATCCCATCTATCTATCCATCCATTCACCCATCTATCATCTATCTATCCATCTATTCATCTATCTAGGTATAATCTATTTATCTATCTATCTACCTAAATATATATCTATCCATCCATCTATCATCTATCTATCCATTCTTCCATCTAGCTATCATCTATTTATTTCTCTGCCTATACATCTATCCATCATCTATCTATCTATCTATGTATCTATCTATCTGTCTATATATCTATCTACGTATCTGTCTATCTGAAGATTGTTTTCCAGGAATGCCAAACTCCATAAAAATGAAGCAACCTGCCAAATTTTTGCACATCTTCAATTTGGAATGTAGCCTCTCCTAAATCTACCCAAAATGTGTTAGCATTTTCCAGAGAACTTTGATAAGGTGTCTGTAAGTTTTCTCTGATTGCCAGGACTAATTTCTACAAACTAAGTGGCTTAAAACAAGAGAAATATATTCTCACATAGTTCGGGAGCCATCAAGTTCAAAATTAAGGTGTCATGCCTTTGAAAGTATGTAGATCAGGATTTTTTGGAGGAATGAAACAAATATGATATATGCAATTAGAAAGGGAGACTTATTAGATTGGCTTACAGGATTAGAGGCTAGGGAACCTGTAGCCACTCAACCCAAGAAATCTCAAGACGAGAAAGACCAATAATGTAGCCCAATTAATTCCAAGGATGAGGACCTGGAGGCTTTCTGGAGAGTCACTGGTGTGAGTCTGCATCAAAAGGCTTCAGAACTGGAGTCTGATATCCATGGGCAAAGCCAGCAGCAAAAGATGTAATTGCTCAAGCCACATCAGACACCCTCATGCTGGCATACTACTTCCTTCTTCCTTCTTTTGATTTCATTCCATATGGGCCCCCATCTTGTTAGATTCTGCCTCTCCCCACCCCGACATGCAACACAGCTCTCCCTGTCCAGATTTCTGGCATCTATCCCAGTGCTGTCTGGAAAGGCCCTCACAGACCCACTCAGTTGCACCCAGGCCTGATCTCCCAGGCTTCTCTCAATGCAGTCAAGCTAACAAGGTCAACCATCCCAAAAGGTTCTAGGAGAACCCTTTGCCGCTTCCTAGCTTCTAGCAGCTGGCTGGAGTGTCACCATTGGGCTTCCCTGACTTGTAGACACTCCACTCCACTCTCTCCTTGTTTTCTATTGATGGTCTTCCCATATCTCATCACGTCCAAATCTTTCTTTCCTGTCTCTTATAGGGACACAAGTCATTAGACTCAGGGTCCTCCCTAAAATAATTTCAAATGGAAAACCTTCAGCAATCACATCTGAAAAGACCAGGTTTCCAAATGAGGTCACATTCTGAAGTTCTAGGTGACATATATTTGAAGGGATCCTGTTCAACTTATTTAAAAATGTCTCTTCCCATCTACCTAACACCTTTCGATGGCTCTCACCTTGAACCAATATCCAAGGAGTTGAGAAGTAGTCTCTCACAGGAGCAAGGAGAGAGTCTGCTATTCTGGGCACAGCTCGTTATTTTTAGAGTGAACCTGCCGGAGAATCACATGGTCACAGAGCGCTGGGATAAACATCTTTAGGATCGCCCGTCCTCAGCCACAGAAATTAGAACAAAAGTGAAAAACTGTAACAAGGGGATTAGGAACCGGAACCACAGACCCAGAGGCTCGGCTCCTCTTCAGCTGATTAAGGAGACTAATGGCAAAATATCCGTGTCCTTTGTTGCTTTAATTGGGTATTGTTTTCTGTCTTAAACTTAATAAGCTCCGCAGTGTTTATCCAAGATCCTTTTTTGTCCCCCTTTCTCATTTGTGTTTTGCGTCTCCAAGCCGGATAAATACGTAGCAATCGCCGGTCCCTGCTGTCTCTTTCTAGGAGCCGGGTCGCCAGAGTCCACGGTGCCCGTCCATCAAAGAGACGTGTGCACAAAAGGCTTGCACTCCAGGCTGCCTGCCAAATCCGGTGAAGCAGCCCGGGCACTGAGCTCGCATTCAGAGAAGATTAGCTCCGCTTTCGGGGGACGCTGTTACACCCAAAGAAATGTTTACGGAAGGTCTTGAGATCTCCCTGCTGGGGGTGAGAAGGTGAGAGGGCTGGCAGTTACACTCCAGTGGCCGCGGAAAAGAAACAAGAGATCCCATGAGTGCTTGGGCTGAGGAGGAAGAATGGAGTTTGATCTGCGTGCCAAGGGGAGAGGCGACGTGATAGCCAGTTTCATCTTTACTGGGTATTGATTCAAGTCAGTCCGCTTGTCGCACGTGGGTGCGCGTATGTATCAGCGAGACGGTGAAGATTGTGGGAAGCCAATGACGTTTGCCTGCCCCGGTGAAAGAAGATACCAAGGAAAACACGATAATCATAGTGATTGTGGTAAAGCTGTGTGACTATATAGTGATTTTCTTTATGGGATTAAAAAAAAAAGAATAGAAATTTCACATTGTCTCTCCCCCCTGGCTTAGAGGGAAGATATGCTAGTCTTTTTTGCTTTCTTACGACGATCATTGCTTGGAAGTTTTATCTGTCCTTAAGGTGGGCGTCTCATTTGACCTTGAAATTGTGACCTTGATCTTCAGATGGAGCATGTCACATCCGTAAGTGAATCCAAGCAAACGATGTGGCTACATGTGTCTGGTTAGGACACAGAATCATGACTCTATTTGCTGATTTCTTCCTATATTCTTTCATTCCATGTTTTCTAAGTACACGTGCTACTAATAAATATTGACATGCCACTGAATAATTCGGACGAATTCTGAGAAATAAAACTTTGGGTGATTTCATTACTTTGCAAAAACATAACAGGTGCTTAACACAAAGCTAGCTGATCAAGGTCAATATCTGAATGTGGCCTCTGAATGCAATAATTAGAAGCCACAATAATCATGATACGTAACACAGCATACTATTTTGCTGTAAGCTTTTTTCTTGTACGTAGAAGAAAGACACTCTAAACTAATGATAGGAAGTGCAGTATAGTAAATATATACACCAGTCATGTGGTCATATATTGCTGTCACTGAGAAGTATATGCTACACCCACGGTGGTGAATGTACGGCACGTATGCTGCTGTGGGCTGTTTCTTATCATTGAAAGCTCTAAAAGTTTCACCAACACTGCACTATAAAAACACAATTGTGTGTGCTATACTTTTACAGCTGACAGTATAGTAGGTTTATTCGCAACATCATCACCACACATTCTAGAAGTGTGTTATATCACAATATTATTATGGCTATAACACTACTAGGTCTTAGGAATTTTTCAGCTCCATTCTAATTATATGAGACCATTGTATTTGTGTCTTGTGGTAGATTGAAATGTCATTATGGCCTTCATAATGATCTTTATCTACAAGAGTTTAATCTCAGGGGCAACTAATGTGTCCATCAGCAGATGAATGAGTAAAAGAAATATGGTATATCTACTCAATGGAGTACTACCCTACCATAAAGAAAGATAAATCTGAGTCATCTGCAGGAAAATGGATGCACCTTGAGACAATGTTACGTGAAATTCATCAGACACACAGCTTAAATATTGCACGGTTTCTCTTATATGAGAAATCCGAAGCATAAATAAACAGCAAAATGAAAGACAGATAATAGGAAATAAGAAGATAAATCTTTCCCAAATAGTAAGGGAATCAAGAGATGGAAGAAAGAGGAAAGTGGGGAGGGAAAGAGGATGAAAAAATAATTCAGATGTGTGTTGTGCATGTACCAACTCCACACTAGACATGTGATCATTATGTGCTACGAACATGAACTAATAAACAATAAAATATTTTTAAAAGATTCTACTTCTCAGTGGTCTTTATGTCAGTCAGCTATCACTGTAACAAAATACCTGAGATATTCCCTGAGGAAGAGCAAACATTTATTCTGGCTCTTAGTGTTGGAGATTTCCTCTGTGATTAAGAAGGCCCATTCATTTGGAGCCTGTTTTGAAGCACAACATCATGGTGTGAAGACATGGAGGAACAAAATCATTTATCTCATGACCAGTAAAGAAAAAGAGAACAGGGAAGAGGAGTGGACAGGGATGCCAGTATCCCCGTCAAGGCCATGCCCTCAATGACCTCACTTCTTCCCGTGAGGTGCCTCTTCTTAAAGGTTCCATTACCTGCCAATAGTACCCGCTAGTGGCAAGGCCACGCCCTCCAATGACCTCACTTCCACCTATGAGGTGCCTCTTCTTAAGGGTTCCATTACCTGCCAATAGTATCCACTAGTGACAAGGCCATGCCCTCCAATGACCTCACTTCCTCCTATGACACCCCTAGTCTTGAAAGTTCCATGACCTACCAGTGGTGCTCCCTAGCAACCAAGCCTTTAAGAAAGAAGGTTTAAAAAAAAAAAAAGAAAAGAAAAGAAAGGAGCTTTAGAGAACATTCAAGATCCAAACTATAGCAAATGTAGTAGGGAACTGTTGAGCAAAGAAGATGGTGAAAAGACTGATAACTTCCTTCCTGGTAGCATTCTAGGCAGTGATGACACCGTGTATGAGACAGGAGTTAGTAAGAATAAGCTAGGCGATACTGCCAAAACAAAAATCCCCGTATCATTAGCCACTGTACCAAATTTCATTTACTTCTCATCCTACATCTAAAGGAGGCCAGATGGGTCTCTCTGTGTCTCATAATTTTGCTCTCTGGAACAAGCGGTCTCTCAGAATACTGTTCACTGCCTGAACTTAGAAATGTCACATCTACCTTCTGTTCATATTTCCTCAAGTCAAATTGGTCACTTGATGCGACGTGATTGTAAAACCCGTCCTAGAAATGCAGGTGGGCGTGTGGTACTTGGTAATTTAACAGTCTGTGGTTTTAACAATTCTACCCAAAGCCAAGCAGCTTTGAGGGAAGGACCTCGATGATAGTTTAGTGTGTTCACTTGATTGGCTTGGGAGTCATCTGGGGGTTGATAGAGCATATGTGTAGTTGTACCTTGGTGACTGGGAGAGTGTGACCTTGGGGTCTATATCTAGCCCCTAGCCTCTTCCTCTGTGACAGTTTTTGGATGTCTCTGTCCAGTTTCTCTAGTCTTCCAGAGCAGACTCTCATTGGGGCCTCTCTGGTGAGTTTCCAGGCCTTCGATCTTGGACTGATGTTATGTCTTTCATCTTCTTCAGCTAAGAAGATTCCCAATCCTACGGCCCTCGGTCGTGCAGATGAAGGGCCTCCACTTTGGAATCTCCTGCCTCTGATCCTACAGACAGCCACTGTGGACTTCAAGATGGTGAATGCAGATGAGATTCACCTAGATTGACTGGGGACAGCAGCCCTGCTTGGTAAGTGAGCTATGAGACAAAGGTATCAAGTTCTTCTGAGCCAGTGTTGGTTTCGATGAACTAAATTGTGAGTGTCCCAGAGCAAATCAAGAGAGCAGACACCACTACAGTTCAACTGGTAATTTTTCCAAGTTCACTTTAGTCCTCAGGCAGTGATTTCCCCTTGAGCAGGTCTTCCCTGCACGGGCTTCCAAGGACTCTTCACAACTCTGAGCCTAGAAGCCTGCCTAATAAATCCCCCTGTATGAATATACATTTATTTTTATTGGTTTTGTTCCTCTAGAGAAAAATAATGAATACACTGGAGAAGGGATTTGAATTCTATAGCTATAATGATGCACAAGAAAGGAAGTGAGATGGTTGGTGTTATCCATATCTCTAGACAAAACACAGAAAAGAGAAAATTTGAGGGGTATTAAAGATAAGCGTGATCTAGAGCTAATCACTGGGCTCGGGAAACACACCACTGGAAATAAAAATGTGCACACCCTGGTCCTTAGAACTTGAGAATACGCTGTCTTGCATGGCAAAAGAGACCTTGATAGATGAGATTCTGTGAAGGATTATGAGATGGGGAGCTGCTCCCAGATTTTACGTGTGGTCCAAAATCATCAGACAGCTCTACAAGGCAGGAAGGTCAAAGTGAGAGAGATTTGAAAATGTGTACTGCTGAATTTTCAGAAGGAGAAGAGAACATAAGCCAAAGAAAACCCCCAGCCATTAGAAATTGGAAAGGAAGAGAAACATTCTCCCAAAAACTTCCAGAAGAAAAATAGCCTTGAAGACACCTTGATGGGCCCATATTGGGCTTTTCATTTCTCTAACAGTAAAACAATACATTCGTGCTACTTAAAGTCACATTATTTGTGGTAGTCGATTAAAGCAGACAGGGGAAATAAAGGCAGAAAAGGAGAAGATAGAGAGAAAGAAATTTGACTCTTGGGTAATGGAGAATAATTGCATGGATCATGAATCTTTTACCTTTGCTTTCCATACAGAGCATTTCTGTGCATAAAGACAAATTCTCTTTTGCACACACTGCACTCGAGGTAAAAATGAATAGGAGATGCCTAGATGCTCTGGGGCCAGGAACTCATGGGATCTGTGACTGCTTAGAAGATTAAAATATCTGCACCTATGCACACTTGCTGATAAGCACACATGCAAACCCATCACAGACATGCCAACCCAGATGCCCTGCTTGCTGAGAGTTCCAACAGGATCACCTCCAGAAACATTGGTTTTGGTTCACCAACTAGACCACCATTACTTATTCCTCATTCCAGCATTACTTATTCCTCAGATACTGCCCAATTTCCCTCTGGTTGTTTCCAATATTTTCATCTTTGGGGCATTATTTTTCCGTCTTCACAACATGGTTCCTAGCCTCCTATAAACACACTGTCTATGCCTCAGCATGGATGTTGTAAGTCTTATTAGTGAGAACCACCACAGAGGAGACAGGTAGAGACAGAACTCACGCAGCATGGGGTGAGAAAATAAGACAGACCAGAGCTATGGTTGGGAGGGTTCAAGGAAGATAAAGGACAGTACTGGGTCTGGCACTGTCACCAAGCACAGTCATGTCCTTGGTTTCAATGTTGCACTGAGCTGCTTATTTTCAGATTGTTGAACAATCATAAATACATCTACGTACCCTAGTTTGGCTATGTATTTACCCATTTCAAAGCAAATCCTAATTCACGAGCTTAGAGTGGGCACATACACAGTTATCTTCTGCACCATTTAACCATGTAGCAATACTTTGGATTCGTTTAACTCTCTTCAGGTTTGAATAGTCACATATTTTTGAGTTAACCCTAGTCACCCCCAAGCCCTGTCATGTAACATTCAACTCATTCTCATCATTATAATGCTGTTTAACTCAGCCTTGTAGTGCTATGCATTATAGCTCTTGAAGAAAGTCTTCTTCAAACTCTTTGTTTACATTTCCTCATCACCCTCCCAAATGCACAAGAAGAGAGAGCTATGGTGGAGAAATAGGAGGAGGTGGTGGAGGACATGGAGAAGGGGGAGGTGGTGGAGGAAGAGGAGATGGAGGAGGAGGAGATGGAGGAGAAGATGGAGGAGGAGATGGAGGAAGAGAAGTTGGAGGAGGAAGAGATGGAGGAGGAGATGGAGGAGGAGATGGAGGAGCAAGAGATGGAGGAGGAGATGGAGGAAGAGATGGAAGAGGAGGAGATGGAGGAGGAAATGGAGG
Organism: Hystrix brachyura; assembly: GCA_016801275.1. Classification (NCBI taxonomy): domain Eukaryota; kingdom Metazoa; phylum Chordata; class Mammalia; order Rodentia; family Hystricidae; genus Hystrix; species Hystrix brachyura. The sequence continues at coordinate 358,705 of QZML01001134.1, read as the reverse complement.
AGATGGAGATGGAGGAGGAGATGGAGGAGGAGATGGAGGAGCAAGAGATGGAGGAGGAGATGGAGGAAGAGATGGAAGAGGAGGAGATGGAGGAGGAAATGGAGGAGATGGAGATGGAGGAGGAGATGGAGGAGGAGGTGATAGAAGAGGAGATGGAGGAGGAGATGAAGGAGGAGGCAAAGGAGGAGGAGATGAAGTATAAGGAGATGGAGGAGGTGGAGAATAAGAAGGAGGAGGAAGAGGTCTTAATACGTAGCTTTGGTGTATAAGGGCATTCTGTTCCAATCTGGAATCTGTTTGGCATCTTATAAGATACTCATATTCCCTGAGTTTTGGTTTGTGCTGAACTATCTGCTTAACTCTTTGAAAATACTTAAAACCTAGCTGAAATCCCTCTTATTTCATTCCTTGAGTACTGAGGCTCCAGGAAACAAGGCAAACACGAGAATCTATCCACAGATCGCTTCTATTGTTTGTTCATCCTGAATAAGTAGGGTTTTCCTTCAATCTAAGGCATTTACAAACCAGGAAGTTGGTCAAATCCAGCCTGCATCTGTATTTGTAAATGAAATTTTATTGACACAAAATCTTGCCCAGTGCTTTATGGGTTGCCTGCGGCAGCTTTCTCATAGAGTGGATTTGAGAAATTGTTGAGACCTCTAAGACCCCCAAAGGTAAGCTGTACCCCATCTGGCCCTTTGTAGAAACCGTTTGCTAATTCTTGCTCCAGCAAATCAGTAGCCTGTGTGGAGCCAAGTGTACGTGAAACAGATTCTCTATCTGCAATGTGTTTTAGATATTGCTGTTTAATATCTTCATGACCAATATGATATCAGACAGAAGTAAATAACAGTAAATTAGAAGCTATGCGTCAGCAGGAAGAAAAAGTAAAGAAGTAGGAAGAAGAGAAGGAGGAACTAGGAAAAGAAGGAGGGGGATGCGGAGAGAGAAACGAGGAAAGGAAGAAAAAGGGAGAAAGACAGAAATAAGCAATCAAATAATGCCAAAGGAATGAATTCTTCCTTAAATGATAGTACGATATCCAACTAGCCACTAATGTCCTGCTAACTAATGTAGACACCGATTCTGTCATCATCTCAGTCCACTTTCATTCTCCAACATTTTTCCCTGTTATAGGAAACCAATTAAATCCGATGTCGGCAGCGCTTGGGAAAAAAACGATAGTTTTAACTCTATCTAATAACATCTTACGTATCTTTGCCACTGAAGACTAATTATAGCCTACACAGAAAACATTGCTCCATATTCTACCAGACTGTGGGTGTTAATTCTCTGTCTAAAGAGGACTAATTTAAAGAATAATTTTGCTTCCTTTAAAAATTTGATTATATGAGGTGTTTTAAATGGACCAACTCCAGCCCCACTCCCAGAATGGCCTGCAGTGCACCATTCATATGTTCCTGGGACACACACAGCATGAAAATATTTGTGTATTTATGTGAGGTCAGACCTATAAATTTTAGCGATGTAATAATTGCCTCTAATTAGTTAAGATCCAGTGAATACATTTTCACACTGGTTCCTAATTGATATCCATATCTGAGTGTGTGTTATGTCAACCCTCAGCTGAGGTCGTTATCAGCTCAGCGGCCTGGGAAGATTTGGGGGGGCAGATTTTTCCAGCCTTTCTGCTGTGCGTAATGATATTTTCCAATAGTGCAAAACAGTCAGTAGCTATTCTTCAATCATCACTCTGCCAGACCTTAACAACCATCATCGTTAGTACTGAATTCAGGAAGAATTACACTTTCAGCGTTTTACAAGGTCATAGACTTAAGGCTTATATCCATTTTTCTTCATTTGTAATGAATGTTCCAACGATTGTACATTACTAGACCGCAATCGGTCCTATTAAAATGCATATTAGAAGTGTTTAATATTCCAAGTGTAATGGAGTTATTCTTTTTTCTATTTCTGGAAAATGTACAATTGGAATTAGTAATTCAATACTAACATAAAAAAAACCCCACTGATTCTATGAAAATAGGAATGTACGGTGGATGAAAAAAAAAATAGAAGGGTTACACACAACCCAAGGTTAGATAGGACTCGGGTTAGACCAGAGGCTAAATGTCCCCTTTCTTCAAGGGTGCCTTGGGCATCTTCTGTTATCTAAGTCCCTCCTATCTATGAAAACTTCCTTCTTCTCCATGGTTCTGTTTTTATAAAGTAAGTTTTTTTTTTTTCAAATATAGAAATATAGACAATTTACTAAAAGATGGAGGACTGGCCAAAAATAAATGAAGAAATGTGTATGCTTTTGGAGATGATTCAAATAAAGTAAGTTTTTTTTTTTCAAATATAGAAATATAGACAATTTACTAAAAGATGGAGGACTGGCCAAAAATAAATGAAGAAATGTGTATGCTTTTGGAGATGATTCAATATCGTTGACCTGTCACATATTCGCAGCGTTAACTCTCTTAGGTGAGACGTAAATCTCAGTGGACTGTTTGTCTTTTAGTTTACTGCCTCACTCCATTTCTGGTACCTGTGACTGAGCCACAGAGACTGGGTAATGGGTGAAGAGTCTAGAGTGCTTCCACTCGTGATTCTGTATGTGGGGTGGTCCAAGGTCACGGCCAAACCCGGTAAGGTCTTGTGGCTGGTGGGAGTTGTCTGCTAGCCCTGAGTTATTGCGTGGAGGAGAAGATGCCAGAAAGACCCAGTTTTATAGAAAAAGAATCATCCCTTGACAGCTTATGAATCCACTAGTGTTTACTTCAGGAACTGATCCATCCAGGCATGAGGGCAGAATCCTTAGAGGGCAGAATCCTTAGAACTCAGTCGCCTCTTCTTCTATCGCTTAATATGGCATGATGTTAAATTTCCACATGAATTTTTACTGGGGATTCAAACTATAGCATTTATAAAATGCTTTTTTTCTGATCGTCTGGAGGACAAAATGGACAAGAAAAGGAATGGCAATTTGAAAAAGAAAGGAAGCGTGGAGGAGCAAGCGATTTCAGCAAGCCCAATGTAGATTTGCAGTTATAAAAATTGTGTGATGCTATAATAACTATGCACGAGTTATTATATTAGTGCATAGTGGCCACTAACACAATGAGACAGACAGATGAAAGAAAGAATAAAGCAAACAAATAAAGAAGAAAATGTGGCAATATTTGAGAAAAATCTAATATAAAGTAATGAAAGAATATTTGGGTGAACTGTTAAGGGAATAATAAAATTTAATTCCTACCTAGTTAAATCCCAAGATTAAATAGACTTGTTAGAAGTCTCCTGGTTCAAGAAAAAGCATCAGTTTTATCCTAACCAAAAAAAAAAAAAAAAATAAAAAAAAAAAAAAATAAAGGGGGGGTAAAAACAAAAAAAAAAAAAAAAAAGTTAAAAGTATTCTTTTAAAATTAAAATAATCATTTTAATTCTACTCAAATCTCAAGACCCACAAAGTCAGATAGTGATAGTTATTCTGCAGTATCCACAGAATATTGACTTCAGAGCTCCAGAATCCTTTCACAAATACCAATTTCCAAGGATGCTAAATCCTGTATATAATATAGAGTACTACTTGCATATATCTTATGCATATCTTCCCATATACGTTAACCCATCTCTAGATTATTTATAATACTAAATACAATGAAAATGTTTTGTAAAAATTTGTTATACTGTGTTTTTAAGACACAATGAAAAGTAAAAAGTCTGTATGTATTTAAGACAGATGAAATATTTATTTGCATATTTTTTATTTACCACTGGTTGAATCCATGGATATATAATCTACAGATACAGAGAAAAGACGGTATAATAAACTAAATTCCAAAAAGTAACCAATCTTCTAAAGGAAAGAAACAGCCCATGTCTACTTTCATATTTGCTAGCGTGGTAGGGGCAGAGGAATGCCATAGACAAAGGTAAGGAGATAGTAGCTAAAGTTTTTACAAAGTTCGACAGTCCAAATGAGAAATCTGAGCAGCCCTGGTGTCAGAAGAAATCTTCACCCACCTTCCAGTGATCTCAGAAAGTAGATAGATACGATTTCAAATGTGAGGGAGACAAGAAATGAGCTAAGAGAGATAGTGCCTAAGGCACTTGGAGTCTACCCCAATTTATTAGTTACAGTTCTCTAAAGGAATAGAATCAGTATAAACTATACGTATAATAATATGGAGGAATGTATTAGATGCGCTTATAAGCTCGAAGGTGGAAGAGTCCCAGTGGCCATTAGTGGGGCCCAAGGGCAGAAGAATCCAAAATGCTGGTCAATGTACCGGAGAGACCGGCTATTCAGCAGCGGTTGAAGCTCGAAGTCCTGGAAGCTCACTGTAGAGTCACAGGAGTGAGTCTGGCTGCAGGGCAGAAGAGATTACATTGGAAAGTTAAAGAAACTGGAGACCATACCAATTCTTCTTTGTTCCTTCCCTTTTATTCTGTACAGGCTACGCTTTTATTGGTTGGTGCCATCCATATCCAGGGTGAGTCTTCCCCCTCAGTTTGCTGGGTTTATATGTCAATCATGCAAAGACATTTCCCGAATTTGACTAATCAGCTAGGAGGTTTGTACTCAAGTCAAACTGACTTACCACAACATCATACCCAAGTTCAAGACAACCTCTTTTGGAAAATAGAGGTCAAAGTACACGAAATGACTAAAACCCTGCATGTGCTTTCTTCACTTCCACAGAGTACAAGAAACTAGCCCGGTACCTTAGTCCGTGTTCTGTGATGACAACATGCCAAAGACTGTGCAACTGGTAAAGCAATTTCATTCTCAGCTTACTGTAGACTGGGAAGTGCAAGATCACAGTGCTGCATCGATTGGTGGCAAAAGATGAGAAGGTGAGGGAACATGAGAGACGGAACTTGCAAGGTTAATGCTTTTATAATTGACATTAATTCATTCACGAGAGTAAGCTATTTACCTCCCATTATCCCCCTACCTCGTCACACTGCTGTACCAGGAATTTAGCTTCTGGTTCATGGATTTGGTGAATGCCCAGTCATCTCCTTAGATAATCTATGGTTCTCATTTCCTCCACAAAACCTGGCACTTCTGCTTATTCCACCTGAGCTGCGCAGACCAGTCAGCCTTACAGTATGTAATAAAGTATACATGCTATAGAAATCAGTGTTATACTACTGTCCCTATATTGTGTAGGGACTAACGGTACTAAAAAAAAAAATGCATATCTTCAGTAGACACAATTTTTTTCCTATGACACGTTTTCAGTAGACACATTTTTTTGCTATGGTCTAGATCTACAACATACTCTTAGGTTGGAAGATGCAGGTCACTAGAAACGGAACGTGGAAGGGTGTATTCTTGTCCCAAGCTCCTCTGCTTTCTGGCCTCCATGGGTTGAACAACTTTCCTCCACCATGTCCCTCCGACATGCCATTTCTGCCTGTGAGCCAGTCAACCAGACATGGACTAAAAACTGTGAATGTGCAAAACCACCTCTCTCCTCCTTAAATTGCTTTTGTCAGGTATTTTGTTCCAGCTGTTGAAAGTGGCTAATACATTTTTGATCTGCAGCTGGTTAAATCTGTAGGTAAGGAGGTCTGACCATGAAAGACTTCACACACACACTTCTTTGCGTGGTCCGCTGAAAAGAGTGACATGAAAGCAACATTGCGAAGTTTCAGTGTTGGCTGACAGAGGTCAGGTGGTCTGTTTTGTCTTCCCGCATTTTTTTTTTTCATTTTGATTTTTAGTTTGGATACTTGTGAAGTCACAGCGAAACAACACAATAGAGCAGAGGAAGTGTACATAGAGAAAATAACTGGGAATGTTCCTAAACCAAATCAATGAATGATATCAATATACAAGTTAGTGGTATTCACTAAACCACAGCAGGGTAAAACAAAGAAAGGAATATCTAACCGTTTTATAGGCAAATGGATAAATACAAAGATCAAGAGTGAACCTTGAAAAATAGTTGGAAAACGAAAAGCATTTCCCATAAAGGTATACAGTACTATACATTAGGAATGAATAGTCTCAATTTAAAAATAGAGGCCAGAAAAGAACAGAAGTCACCAAAGTGATGACAGAGTGGTGTCCAGTTAGAATTCTGCATCCAGTAGGGGGATCTAGCTCAGTGTTGGAGCATGGGCTTCGCATGTGAGATTGCCCGAGATGCACCCCCATACTGCAAAAGGAGAAAAAGAATTCTATATCCACCTGCAAATAACTTCCAAAAACGAAAATAAAATGAAGGTATTCTTGGGTAAACAACGGCTGAGTGAGTTCCTTTCAGGCATACTTTAAGAACAAAAATAAAATAAAGATTCCTTCACAATGAAGGAAAAAAATACCAGATAAAAATTCACTTAAATAAGAAAAATATGACAACTGAAAAGAAAACTGTCTGGATAAACATAAAATACCTTTTTCTTCTAGTGTTCATATTTGAGTTTCTTTTAATAAGTATTGACGGCTTGGAACAAAAATTACAAGGATGTTTTGTTAGATTTCTCCAGTCTATAGAGAAGTAAACTGCAAAATAATGAGAACATAAAGGGCAAGACAGAAATAAATGCAATTATACTGTTATAAATTTTTTATGTTGTTTGTGAAATTTTTGAAGGTCATATTATTTTTTAAAAGTTGTGTAGGGTAAGTTAAATATTGAACTTTCTGGAGTAGTACTTTTCAAAAGATTTTTTCTGAGATAATGAAGTTGTCTTACACCAATTGAGTTGCTATAATAAAATCTTCAGGACTGGGTAGCTTGAAACAATAGCCATGTGTTGCTCCCCCCTCCAGAGGCTGGAAGTCCAAGGTCAAAGTGTGGAAGATGGGGTGGTTTTGAGGGCTACTTTCTAGTTCATAGCTGGCACTTTCTTGCCATGTCCTCCCACAGTGGGAGGGGCAGGAAGCTCATTGTGGCCACTTTTATAAAGGCATCCATCCCATTCTTAAGATTCCATCTTTATGACTTCATCGATTCCAAAGCCTGCCACCTCCTGACACCATCGTCATGGGTAAAGATTCAACACAGGAATTACATATGGAAGACATAAACATTCATACCCTAGCACTGGTCGGAGGGTGAGTATAGCATTGTAATTGTCCATTCATGCTGGTATAATGAAATACTACAAACTGGGCTGCTCGTAGACAGTAGATATGTGTTTCTCAGGGGACTGGATACTAGAAGCCAAGGTCAAAGGTGTAGGAGATTCCCTGTTTGGCGAGGGCTGCTTCCTGGTTCACAGACGGCAACATCTCTGTGTCCTTACATCACAAAAGGGACAGAGATCCCTGGGCCGTCTTTTACAAGTATTCCTCATCCTATCCGTGATCTTCACCCTCACAATCTTCTCACCTCATAAATGCCCCAGCTCCAGACACCATCATCTTGGGCAATATGATCTCAGCCTATCAATTTTTAGGACACACAAACTTTCAAATCGTAACGGAAATATTTTGCTTTGGCTAATATGGCAGCCATTGATCATATTGGATATTGTTCTCTTAAAATATGGTTAGTGTGACTGAGGAACTAGTTTTTACTTTTTAAAAATTCTAATCAACTTCAATGTCTTATGTGAGTGATTTTTGCCATTTTGAAGAATACAGCCTTGAGGTGAACGTGAGCAAACATTCTATATCAAAGATTAGGCAGCATGTAGTTTTGAATTGCTAGACTAACAGGTAATTTCAAAGATATCATATGTATTTACACACAACTGTTTAAAATACAAACTAATATGTGAAAACCATTCATAGCCATAGAGCATACACAGCTAGGTAATGAGCAAAATTTTGCTACAGAGGAATTATATACATATAATCACCATTGTACAATTTTATATATATGTATATATGTCATATATATATATATTCATGTGTGAGAGTCAGTAGTATTGGATACTATGAAAAATTTGATTGTTACAGAAAAAGAAATGAGAATACTGTTAGGGTAACCCCCCCAAAAAATGGATAAATGAAAAATAACCATGGTAGATTTAGACCAAAGTAAAATTCACTCATATGTTGGCCATGGGACAGCAAGTGGCAAAATTACCTGAGGAAAAAAAACTGTTGGAATATTTTTATAAATTTAAATCTACTATGAGGCCATGAACTAGTACTTCTTTTCTAGACATTTATAAAAGAGACATGAAAATAGAGCTTCTCTGGTTCACTGGTTTGTTGATAATAAGGAAAGCACAGGCTAGGCAAGGGATGTAGCTCTTTGGTAAAGTGTTTGCCGCCTGTGTATGAGGCCTTGTGTTCCATCCGCAGCACACAGGGAAAGAAAAGAAAAAATATGAACAATTTACCTGTGTATTAAGAAGAGAATCGTTATGGTTTGCATCTGCAGTGTCCTCTGGAATGTCGCGTGTTGTAGGCTTGGTGACCTGTTGATGGTGTTGTTGGGAGGAGGTGGAAACCCTCAAGATATAACTCCAGGGAAGACGAAAATCACTTGGGGGAATGCCTTTGGAGGGTATCTGCTGTCCTTCTCTGTCTCTTTCTCTCTCTGGTCCCTGGTTCTCATAAGGTGAGCAGTTTTGTACACAGCACCCGTGTCCAGCCATGGTGTTCTGCTTCACCACAAGCCCAAAAGCAAAGGAGAGAAACAAGGGATTTATGGACTGAAATCCCTCAGTCCATGAGCATCAATAAATCTTTCTTGCTTTGAGGTTGATTTTCTTGGTATTTGGTCAGGGTGAGAAATAGCTGACTAACATAAGAATGAAAACATAAATTTCAATATGTCGCATAAGAGACACTACCCAATGATGCAAAGCTGGCGGAGAATAGAGTGTGCATGGTGGTAAATTTCCACAAATGGGATGCGCCCTCAGAATCACTAAGCTAGTCAAGAGCTAAATCAGCAATCTAGAAATTCTCCTTGTATCTTCCTAAGGAAGCTAATTTTGCTTCTTTTTTTATTCCTGTGCTTTTAAATTTTTCTATAAGAGATGACAATATTTTAAAATAAGTATTTCTCACTAAGCCTCTTGTCTTTAAAGAATTTCTGTAATTTATACGGTGTGGTACCTTGGTTCACGAACCCTTTTATTTGCAAGCAAAGTGGTTTGCAAACAGAAGGGTGTGCCAAAATTTTATTTTTGTTTGCAAACTCAGAATTGAGTGAAAAACATGACCACAGCCATCTTTTCCACACAAACACAAACAAGGCCATCGTTTCCAAAGTCATAGAACAAATTAAATTTGTGAACTGAGGTACCACTGAACTTCCTCAAATTGAGATAATTCACTAGCTTTCATATAAAATACGTGCTGTGTGATATATTTCTTGGAAAATACTATATGACATATCGCTTATTAAATGCTATCTTTAAAACAATTATTCTATAACTGTCCTCTAAAATAATTTAGAATAAAATGAAAGATTCAACTCAGGAGCTAGGAACCTTAAATTCTAATTCAGATATGTGCTGGAGTGAATAGGTTGGGAAAAACTCTTAACCTAAATTGGTACTTTTTTCTCTTATAATTTGTCATTGGTTTTGTGATGTTCGTAAGCCTTAAAGACTGCATTGGCAAAATTCATGAAAAGGAATGGATTTTCCTCATATTTCGCTTAAGATTTAGGAAGATAATATCTTCCAGCAACACACTGGAGCATCTATCTATTACACTTTTTATATTACCCAGGACAATAACTGTTAGAGACAAAAGCTCTTAATGATCCTCACCTTCATTCAACAACAAACCAAAAATAGTGCTTTTGTTGCTCCTATCTGACCTACTTAGCATAGATGTCTTAACGACCTAAATTCCCAAAGTTTTAGTCTTGAAGGGACTCTACAGAGTTTTCCAATCTGTGCTCCAAGCTTTAGGAGAATCACATTAGCATTTTCATAAGTCTAGGCCATCTCTAAGGGTCTACAAGAATTCTGCACCATGAGTTTCGGTCTATCTACCAGATTTTTAGTGGTCACATGGCTTCCTAGCACCTATTCCAAAAAGCAATACGAGAAGTTCATTTAATAGCAGTAACGTATATAGTTATAGTTATATAATAAGCAAAGAGTGATAAAGCACATGCCATTTGGAATTCTAACTTTGGTGCACAGTTTAATTCTGTTTGTAGTTCACAGGATTCATTTTTAATAATCATTTTTGGAATCTATTTAGAAGGAGTAACATCTTTCAATGGATCCACACCAGCCTGAGGGATATTCAGGTTCCTGTATGTGTGATCTGTCAATTTTGTTGGATTAGGAAACAGCTAGAAGATCAGTACAGTATTCTCCTGGTGTGTCTGGGTGGGTTGTGAAAACTTGGCATTGGGTACTGTGTACACAAGGTCCCTTGCCTATTCTTTTCTGACACTGTTCCTCTACTCTGGTTCCCGGCCTTCAAGATCTAAGCAGCTTTGCTTTCTGCCATGAAGTTTTGCCTTGCAGCCTGGGAATCATTAATATATCTCCCAGAAACATAGCCTTTCCTTCTTTAGGATGTGAGTATTGGGTACTGTATCTTAGAGACAACTAATACACCAGGATTGGGTTCAAGTTAGGATTGGGTCCTAACTTGGGATGTGAGTTGTTCATATGATTCTTTCTACTGCTTGATTTATAACTTGCTTTTTAGCCTCTTCATTTGTTTAAGACATACTGTTTTCTTACCTGGAAGAGTCACCCAACTCAGATCCATGACTGCAGTGTATAGAATCATAGGTACAAAACATTTGCTATAGACATAGACTTCTTTTTTGGAGTTCCAGCTCTGAGTAATGATCATCTGATCTTTGCCTATCACACTTAAATTGCAACCTTTGATTGTCACTAGCTGCCTACCTCCATCTTTATTACTTTTCGTGCACAACCAGTAATGTTCTTGTGGTTCTAGGATCTAAATATGTATGCAATGTGTGCACATATTTGTGGGTGGGTCTTCCATTTTTTTTTAATAAATTTGTTTATTTTCTTATGTTCTATTGTCATCATTCAACATCCCACCATTGTGTTCTTCTGCAAGAGCTGCTTCAGTTAGACACTAAATATCTCCAATCCCCCCACACCTGCCTCCTTTCCTTGCTCTCAGCAGCCTCTTTAAGCAGGGTCTTTACAACAAAAAATCAGGTTGTGTCACTACTCTGCTTAAAATCACTTAGAATTTTCTTTTTCATAAAGGTAATATAAAACGATCAAAATGTCCAACACAGACCGACTTGAACAATCTTTTCCCCAATTCTGTCTGCCGGAATATCACACTGGAAGGATAAATGGTTACTGAGGACACAATACATTGAATGTTAGTCAGCTTTTGTTACTAAAAAAAAAAAAAAAAAAAAAAAGTTG